>QODF01000187.1:0-406039 GCA_024372805.1 Oostethus manadensis | reverse complement strand
ATATATATACATATATACTTAAATAGTGTGGACACCAAACTTAGTGGCACCAGTAGGGAAAAGGAAGACGTTTGTGTGGCAGTTATTTATTCAAGTGGTGATTATTTGGGGGTAAGGCATCCAATAGACGGGCAACCACTATTTAAGGAAATATGATATTCGTCCAAATGCATGACATGCGCACGACATTTATTGGCATTTCCGCATTTATTGTTTTTTTTTACATTACACCTTTGATTAAGATGTAGCCCCTTTTTTCAAATTTGCTATGAAACAGATTTTTAACATGCATAAGGGGTAGCGAAACATAATTCTAAAAAGAATCACTTGCGTTGTTGTACAGTGGTGTAAATCAAAGGAGACAGGGTTGCATTGTCAGTTATTTGGTGTGAGGCGTTCAAATTTGTCCTCTCTGTAGCCTTCACAACATGATGCCCTTTAATCTGAGTAAAAATAATCTGCATTTGCCCTTTTTCTGACATCTGGAATTACAAAAAAAACAGCTGTCCACTCTGAGTGAAACCTCTCAGAGTGGCTCCATGCTGTCTCACCCACCACCACCACCACCACCACCACAAAAAAGGGGGGTTTGTCTCATACAAGGGAAGACGCGTTGTCATGACTGTATCGTTTCTATATATATTTATATATATCTTTTTTTTTATATATGAACTGCATTTGGTTACATGCTTGTCTTGCTCTTATTCCAAAAAAAAAGGACATAAACGTGTTGCACATTTGACATGATCTTTTATCTATCTAAAAATTATCTGACCAGGAGTCCGTCTTGAGACGAGCACATCTCGTTTTCAAGAGTGTCCTGGCCGACGAGTAGGCACCAGGTAAACACTTCATTCCAACTTTCGAACAGGGGGCAAACAAACAAACTTATAGAGGCTTGCTTAGGCCCGCTACTAAATTCATCCTCCAAGAGCTTGTCCCCTCCCCTCCCCCGCCCTCGCACTAGGCTGCATACACATAAAGTCCAGTCATCCACCCTGCTCGTCACCGGATGGACACATTCCCAATGTCACAAGGGAGGAAACAAAGATATTCCATTCAGTGTCCACATGCCATTTTATTCTTTAACTTACTTCCATAGACTAATCACCGGGATTTTTTTTTTTTTTTTTTTTTTTTTTTACATCAGTTCTTCTGTCCCATTTTTTCTCCCCAAAACATGTATATCAACCACCCATACCAACGTTTATGCAAACCACATTTAGACCTGTGGAAATCTATGACAATGGAGAAGAAAGAGCTGATTGTAGGTGTAGACACGGTTATTATACCCCGCAAGAGATTTATCATGTTTCTCTTTAAAAGCATGCTTATGAATGAGAATGGCTGTATATATACAGTGGTACCTTGACTTACAAGTTTAATTGCTTCCTAGACCTAGCTCGTAACTCGATTTACTCGTGTGTCAGAACAACTTTCTCCATAAATATGACGTAAATAACATAAATGCCATTAATTGGTTCCATTGCCCTCAAAAACACACATTTTTTTTGGTTTTTGAATAAGAATGATGTGTCTCCAAACTCAATAATGTTAAAGAAACTTATACTAAAACATAATAAAAGAAAGCGTAAAGAAATAAACATGTTTTCTTAAGTGTACTTTACCTTGAAGAGCAGACGGGTGTTGGCGGTGTAGGAGAGTGAGATTTGGTTTTGGTACTAATGTACGCTACACTACATAATTCTATCCATCCATCCATTCTCTATGCTGCTTATCCTCATTAGGGTCGTAAACAAAAACAAAACACCGTACGGCACCCTTGTTGTTTCCGTGTTTGCAGTTTTAGCGCATGCGCGTCTGTAAAGGGGTGGATTTATGACGCAAGCGCTCCCATAGAAGCTGGCGGGAGGTTGTATTTATGGAGCTGTGGAGATGAAACGGCGTCCTCACATTTTTCCACTCTGGGACCCGGTTTCAAAAGTGTTTGTTTACAGACCCCGAAAACACGGGTGTGTTTCTTCAATGGATGGGGCTGTAATAGGTGTTGTACGCTCGTAAGGCACGTCAAAGCTCGTATAGCAAAGCAAAATTGTGTCCGCGTAACGTCTCGTAAAACTCGCAAGTCAAGGTACCACTGTACAGTATATTATTATATATATATATATATAAATATATATATTTATATATATATTTATGTTTTCATCAGGCACCGCATTTATGACTAGAATGATGTTTGTTTTCATGCTAATGTTGTTTTTTCACATTCCTCTCAGTGTGGTTTATTTCTGTCATCATTTATTGTCTTTTGCTTATTTCTATGTGTGGTGGCGTTTCTCATATACTCATATTCCGATGTAAAAATGATTTGTTTTTTTGTTACAACTGCAGTTGATTGTGTTGAAGTTACTGCACATGAAACTAACATAAACTTACATAAAGATTCTACTGCTGAACCTTTACCGTATACAATCAGGTAATGACCTGGGTAACTTGGGGCAGGTTATACGACTTTTTAATCTTTGTCTGTGTGTTTGCTTCTTATCCGTACAGTATTTCGCTGGCCACGAGACAAGCTAAGTGGCTAAGTGAGTTAACCACCGCTTGGCGTAGAACCAATTTACAATTTGGTTGATCGTGACAGAACCGGGCCGTAAATGAACGACTAACTCTTTGGTAGTGTTTGTGTTTTAGTTACAGAGTGCGAATTAGGCCAGCTTACTGGTCATGCCCATTATGTACCAGTTAGCACCAATTGGCATCCACGTCGGCCATTGCAACTGGTTTATCAGGGCACAACTTGGTTGTATTAGCGGCTACATGTATACGTGTTTATATCCCAATATACCCGTTTTGAATTACAGAAAATGAACGTTGCTTTCTACTGCTAAATTGTAAGCATATATGTTGACTGGTCCAACTACTGACCTGGGCAACCTTTTCATGTTTGGCTGTTCCCGTTTGTTTCTGTTACTACTTCACTAGCCGCAAAGCTAGCTTAGAGATGCGAAGTGACTTTAGCCACCACTTAGCATTAGCTCCAATTTACATCCGTATTGCTCGGGGCAGAATGCGGCCCTAAATGAACCACTATCTCTGTGGTAGTGTTTGTGTGGACGTTATTATTAGTGCTTATTAATACAACAGGACTTTTTCAAGTTTGGCTGTTTTATTTGTTTCTGTTGCGCATAGCCGCAAAGCTAGCTAAGCGCTGCTAAATGATTTTAGCCACTATACAGTGTAGCATTGTACCAACGTACGTCAGAAACAGGGATGGAATATAGTAGTAGAGCTGTTATCACCGAAATCAATGTTTAGCAAGTGAAGCAGCCAAAATGTGACACACTCATGTCACTGATGTAAAGTAAGCACGTGGCGGCATCTAGTTTTGACATTTTTGTGCTGTCAAACCAGACGTGCGACCTGTGAATGAATCTGTACTCTCCTTCCAATCCACAGACGTAAACCCCATCACCTTTAAAAATGCCATAAAAACTGCACTGTAAGTCGGGTCTTTGTGCTAGTCTGTGGGTGCTAGCTAGCTAGCTAGCTTTTAGCGCCTGTAGTGAGAAACGTGTCGGCAGAGGTGACATCAGTCCTCCTTTCAAAAGCGGATTTGTTTGGTAGCCGAATGCCAGACGCTTGTCGACGAGAAATGTGCGGCCCCTCGAGAATGGCGTGACAGAGGATAAAGCCTTCAGCACACGTGTAGGCCACTCTGTCTCCTTTAGCCGTCAGTGTTTGCGGTATGTCGCTGGCTGTCGATGCCTCAGTCACTAACATCAAGGTTTGGCTCTGAAACACTCGCCCTTTTAATGGATAAACTGCGTCCAATATCACGCTCCTCGACTTGTGACGAGCTTCCGTGAGCCTGTAGGAGCAAAAAGACCTTTTGGGTGACGCATAATTACTCCATTTTCCATTTGAATTTATTTCAATTGTATGTACGAGGCGTCTGTGGTGAGACCCTTTTTAGAAGCAGGAATTACGTAATTTGTCAAATTTGATTGTGCTGTCCACAGAAGCACAAATTCTCCATGCAAAATTATTTTGCAGATAAGTATGTCACCTTAAAAGCACTCAGTTGTAAGTGTTGATCTGCACCCTGCAAAAACCGAACCCTAAGCAAGATTAAACACATATAAACATATTTTCCATCATATGCTATACCAACATACTTATCTTAAGTTCTATTAAATCTGAAATACTTTTCCCTAGAAAAACGTCTGAAAAAGACTAAAAAGTTTATACACGCAAGCTCGTCAGAGCTTTTCTTCCTCTCACTCACTCACCACTGCCCTGGAAAGATGCAGCCATGACACAGAGACCCACTTGGGGAAAAAAGTATCTCAAAGGTAGTAAACAGTTACAATGCAAATTTTAAGATTCATTTTTGAAGACTATGTATTTATTTCTAATATTATCTTGATTTTATTGTAAAAAAAATGTCTTATATTCTTGTTTTTTGGGTTATTATTATTATTATTATTATTAAGAAAACTGCATTTGCCAAAACACCTGAAACTAGTGTTGTTTATTTGGCTGAATTCAAGAACTATATATATGTTACTCAAGATAAGCACAAAACTTTCAGGTACCGGTATTTAATCTTGCTTAATGATGATGGTGATCCCGTGTGGTAGACAAAAGATCTTTGCTCTGCTCTTTTACTTTGCATTCATCTTCTAATGTAAAGCTTCTAAAGAGCAGATCTTCCAGGTCTCTGTGCTGTGTTTTAGTCGAGCTGTCCTTGTGATTTAAATAGACTGGCTTGAAATCAGCTCTTAGATTTATCCACGTCACCTTCTGAGAAAGTGTCCGGAATGGCGACCGCTCATCAGTATTCCGTGTTTAAACCCGTGCGCCTCAGCACTTTCGCAGTCATTGCGCCACAAGTAATCTTTGTCTCCTTATGTGTCCTTCACCTCCCCTCAAACACCAGCCCCTCTTTCCCTCAGATCTTCTAGTCCCCATTGCCATCGACATTCAGTGTGCCTCACGCCTCACTTTGGACATGATAAACCTTTAGTGGAAAGATGCAGCTTGTAGACCAGAAGGACCTTGAAATTAGCGGGGTGTCTTTGGACAATCACCAGGTTCCAGTTCCGAGTCTGCAAACTGCATCTTGATTGTTGTGATTGTGGTGTAGTGTAATCGAGCGAGGTCGCCACGGCCCCTTGTGCTCACCTCCTCTGACTGCTCCCCAACAGGGAAGAAGAACTCCTTGCTACTGCAGAAGTTCCAGAAGGACCTGAACGCGGGTGTGTTCAACACGCAGGAGAACGAGATATTGAAGCAGATTATCCGTCAGGACAGGGAGATGGTGATGATGGTGGACCGCAAGCAGTCGGTCACCGGGATGAACTCGACGCCAATGTCCGGAAACTCCATCATTAACTCACCAGCCCAGCCGCCCTTCTCCACCGCCTTCGGAATGAATCAGTTCCAGCAGTCCTCCGTACCTTTGACCTACAGTGCTTCAGCTATTGCCAATGCCTCTGCTGCCCGCATGCTGCCAGCCGCCGCCGCCGCGGCCATCTACCCCATCCCCAGTGTTTCCCACAGCAACCTGAATTCCTCCTCCGCCAACCCGCAGACGCCGCTCCAGGCGCAGGGCGCCATCATGTCACCGTGCTCCTTCACGGCCGCCATGTGCAGCCCACCTGTGCAGACGCCACTGGCTAGCCGGAGCTTCCAGTACGCTTCTCCCACAGCGTCCCAGCTGTCGCTTATCCAGCAGCCCATTGCCCAGCCGTCTCTACCAAGCCAGCAGCCACCTGCGTCTGCCGCGGGGGCCGGCCCTGCGACGCAGCAGTCGCCGCAGCAGCAGGCCCCTTCGCCTCAGCGAGGGGACCTCCACAAAAGCACGCAGGCTCTTCAGTCGGGCAGTTTGAGTCGAGACGTGCGACACTTATCGGCCTCTCAGCCGTCTCTGCCGCACGAAACGTCACTGGGGCCGCGGGCCCATCAAGCCTCGGGCGACTCGCTGGCCTCCATCATGCCACCAACAGCGGCAGTGATCCAGGGGATGAATCTCCCGAGCGGCATCCGCACCACAGTGCCCCAGCGGGTCAATTTGTTCCGCCAGATGTCGTCGGGGGCCCTGCCGCCCGTACGCTCGTCAGCTGCGGCGGCGGCGGCTGCAGCAGTGGCGGCCGCGGCAACTTCATCGTCGACGACAAGTCAGCCCAGGGAATCACCTGGTTCTAGGAGAGATTCTGTCCTGAGCAGTACGGAGACTGAGCAAGACAAAATGCGCTTTGCATCGAATTTATGATCATTTATTTTGCGTTTGTTTTTGTGTTGGTCTGTCTTTTTTAACCACAGAGGAGCTCCAAGCTACTTCAAAAAAATAACCTCATTGAAATCGTGTACATACGAGCCCTTGTATTATATTTTAGACATATTGTCTCCCTCCTTAAGAATGTATATTATACTCTTTCTTTTATGCCATATCTATAAATATATACACATATACAGTACGGCCTGTATGTGTATACACGGTGTGAGTGGGAGGCGGGAGAATGTGTGAGTGCATGTGACAGCGTGTTCAAATTCAACTCATATATTTCGCAATTGCAATTTAAAACTGTAGTACAAACACGAGTCTTCCTTTCTGAGAAATATAATGAATTATATACAATGTATGAACTTTTTATTTATATATTTTTTTTTCTTTTTTCAAGCTGGAATGCATTATGGATTGTGACTTTTTTTCACCACTGAAGGAGGAAGCGGAGCAGCAGCTTTAGGCGCCACTGTGGAATCATACATGCAAAGTAACACTTGCAAAAAAAACAACAAAAAAGATTTTAAAAAAAGGAAAAAACAAAAAAAAGCACACACTCACAGGAAGGAAATCGCATCTTTCTGAACACAACAGTGTTGGGAACCTCAGCAGTGTTACCGCTCCGAACAAAAAAAGGGAACAAAAACTCAAAATGCTGCTTTCTTTCTTCAAGTTGAGAGGAGGAGGAGACAGAAGGACGAATGGACGGATGCGTTTGTTTTCTATTCCTCATTTCGGAAGGGTTGAAATGTCATGTTGTTCCGAAGACGAAAAAAAAAAGAAACTGTGTATATTTATAATATTTATAAACTAAAGAATATCAACATTATGCAATAGACTGTGACATAAAGATTACCTATACGTGTGCTGTAAATAGTTTTGTAGAGCTAGTATTTACAGATACTGTGTGGTGCATTCTCTATCATAACAATGTCTTACTTCTTACGTCTGTCGGGAACCTGGCTATCACTTGCAGGTGACTACAAAGGTGGACAAAGCAACCTTAATGCAAAAAGCGCCATGCTGCATGGCAATAACCTAACCTAATAACAGTCGCATCTCTTGATTTAAATGCCGACTGGTTGAATTGCCACCGTGTGGGAAGTTTGGTGGCGCTAGGGCAGCTTTTCCCAATCTTTCAGCCTTTTCCCCGACAGTGTGCCTAAGCAGAGCGAATAAACAGCCAAACAAAAACTATTGATTGCGGAGATAGATAAATAGTTCAGTAAAATTGCTATAAAAATTATATATATTATGCTCTTTGACGGTTGAGATATTATTTTAAAATTAGCCCTGGGGAGAAGTTATTTGTTTCCAAACCAGTCGTTTTTTACTGTTGATTCAGAAGTGGTACTTCTTTTTTTCTTATTAATTGGTGTAAAAAAAAATGTAACGTATGAAAACTGATTAAATGTTTCTAATCATGCAAATCCAATTTATCCATTCCACACATCACAAAGATATTAATGTTAGGAAACAAATATAGGTTTAAGTCCCGAAAACAATATAAAATAAGTATACATGACAAATGAGATTGACAAATAAAAATCAAATACACACAATTTCTACTTTAATTGAAGACTCTTGTTGGTCAAGATTTGTACTTTGTCTTGAGTTTTTTGTTTTTTATCCAATGCTGCTTCTCACCTTCGTTGTATAATTGTTGGCATTTTGTTTGGGCACTCTGTGGACAGATACAGTACAATTGGAACAACATTACTAACGTTTCAGACATACGTGTTGTGTTGTTGTTGAGTGTTTTTTAGCATTCTGACTCTACAGTCATTCATATATTCTTCTTCTACTTGTGGAATGGTAGCATTATTTTTACCGTTTGCTTATTGACCCCTGCAGGACTTAAGCCAAGGGTGTCCGAAGTGCGACGTGCGGCACATTCTACAAACATAATTTAACAAGAATACTAAAAAGGAGAAAAAGTCATAATTTCACAAGATTGACGTAATACTATTAGGGAAAATAAGGTCATTTTGGGAACTTTAAGTTGGGGAAAAAGTTCAAATGTTATTGGAAAAAAGTCATAATATGACAAGAAAGTTGAAAATAACAGCAGAAATGATAAAACCGGTATAATTTCATGAGAATAAAGTTGGATTCTCACAAGAAAGAAAATAGTCACAATTCTACAAGAATAATCTGGTAATATGTGGAAAAATAATGTCATTTTAGTAGCATGGAGTTGAAGTATTTTTTTTAAAAGTCATAATAATATGACGACAAACACACAGAACCAAATAAAGTTGTTATTTTCGGAAAACTAGGTTGGTGAAAAGGAGGTAATATACACTGAAAGTCAAAATATAAGATTGATAAATATAAAAGAGGAAAGAGCTTACGAATAATATGCCTTTTCACCTTCAGTATATCACAAAGTTAAGATGCTGTTTTTTCCTGAAATATATTTAACTTCTTAGCATATCTAAAATGGCGCTTGCTTCACTTAGTTTCCAGTACTTATGCAGAAAAGCAGCAACAAATGTAAATTCCAAAGTGATCCATAGGCATGACTGCTGACTGAAAGCTTTACCAAAAAGCAAACATCCAAGGCTTCAGTGTGCTGCACTTTGCATTAAGGTTCTGAGGTCTCATACGAATCCTTCTTTGCGGGCTTGGAGAATGTAAATGGACCCTAACGGATGCGAGTTCCGCCCAGATACAGTGGAACTCCTCATCAACTATTTTCATGTAAGATTTTATGGATTATGGCATGGGTCCAGTTTAGCCTGTCTTGTATGGAATCACAGGAGTGCCAAAAGGAAAAGGAAATACAAAAATATACACAAATGTAGTCCTATTGTAATTCTATTTTGTGTTTGCCTTTTGCATTTTGTCGTTGCTTTTTGTGTATTGTGTTTTCCATTTTGGCGTTTATTTCCCTGTTTTGGCTTTGTCTTTTCCATTTGCTGATTTTCTTTGCATTTCCCGGATGCCTGACGCTAAATGGGAAAAGCAATGTCTGTTCATGGCTGGTCCTGCTGCCAGGGTGACTAGTCAATACCTGATCACACGATTCCTGCTTGCAGTGACTACTCCACCATGCACATACTTTGCATAAAGGTCTTACATGATGGAGTCCATATCGAACCTGCTGACAGGCTGGATGAGACTAGTCATTGCTTTTCCCATTTAGCGTCAGGCATCCAGGAAAAGGTAAAGACGATCAGCAAATGGAAAAGACAAAACGGAAATAAACACCAAAATGGAAGACACAAAGACAATACACAAAAAGCAATGACAAAATGGAATTAGAATGTGACTACACTTGTATATTTTTGTGTTATTGATTGTCTTTATGTTTGCACTCCCGTGATTCCATAGTCCTGAGCCCACGAGGGAAAGACGGATAGTGTGGATAGTGTACCAAAACAGTCCCACCACCGCTGTCAATGAAAGCATGCGCTGTCATAACAAATACTTTTTAGGAAAAAAAACAAAACAATGTTGATGTTAACGTTAGATTCTGTTCATTGTCGTCTGTGTGTGAACATCGAGCATCAACCTTTCACATGGACGTTCTTAAGTATTTGTGCCTAAACTATAGCCATGTTCCATCCTTTGGTTCATCCTGACGTTCCTCTTGTTTTATGTCTGTTATTTTTGTTGTTGTTTTTTTAATGAGGGGAAGTTTGTAACGATGGCCAAATGTCTCACATGTTTGTTTTCTCTCAAGCTGCTTCCAGCTCATGTACTGTACAGTGGATTTTTTTTTTTTTTTGGAAGGGAAAAAGTGCAATCTTAAAAGCAGTAATATCACGCTGGATGATACGTTGTAGAAATCCAAACCAAACTTTCTACCTTTTAGTTTGTAGCTAGTCACCGATGTTTGGGTCCACTTGTTACAAGAACCGGCCAAAGCGAAAAGTCTTTTTGTGTGTGTTTTTTGAATTGCACTTTCAGAGTAGAACATTTCAAGCGGATGAGTTCCAGCAAAAGGGAAATGGAGAACTTCCCAACAAGGAGCGCTTAATGGTCAATCTGCCATAGTGAGCAGGAACTTTAGATGGCAGCACTCTTGCTCTGTGCTGATTTTCTTCCTTCTCCTTTTTGATACTTGCCTTTGGAAGGGAGTGCTTCCCAAATATGTGCTCGTTTCTTTGTGTTCCTCTCTCTGCCGACCACAGCTAACGTACCCGACGGGCATTAATCATGAATAGTGAGCTTACACATTAGCAGCATAGCCACCGTGGACAAACCAGCACATATATTTCTATGTATATTTCTGATGCCTGTTCCTTTAGTCGTCCGCGTCGGTTGAAGAAAATAAGGATGCAAAAAGAATCTGATGCCCGCAAAGGAGGAGAGCCACATTTTTTTTCTTTTGCTTTCATATGTTTACGGATGATGATGGTGACGATGAAGGGGTGGGGTGAGTTTTTGATATCGCCGCTCATCGATCCGCTCATTCTCGCCTAGTGACTTGATACGGAAGGAAAAAAAAGAAAGGTTCATGTAAAACTTTCTTACAACAATATGCAGACAAACAGTGTTTGTCAAAAAAAACGTTTTGGATTTTTTTTTTCCTTTTCTTTTTGGGTTTATTTTTGGTTTGTAAATAATAAACCTTTAAGATATAGAAAATAAACGACATATTGTCATTTCAATGAGTGTGTTTTGTCGTCCTTTGGACGGACGGACGGAGGCGAGGGGACAAGAGGATTGGAAGGTCCAAAGAAGGTTCTGGGGTGGGTTCAATGAATTCCCTTTGAAATCAAGGACTCAAGTTGGGCTTTTTCTGTTACAAGCATCGACAGCTCAGAGCTTGTTGCAGCCCAAGCTGGGTTTTTATTGATTGCATGTATTACTTGCGATGAGACCCGGTGTCCTTTCATCAAAGCTTAAGAGATCCGGCAGACATGTTGTGTGATGTGACGTTTTTTTTTGTTTTATGAACTCAAAGATTTCAAACTTTTTCTCTCTCCAATATTGTTGAAAATAATGTCTATATCTGTTCCATTCATTATTGAGCATTCATTATTCATAATACATCCACCTCGCAGGTGTGGCATATGTAAATGTAACCGGTGGTGTTTATCTCTCTGCGTTGTGGATGACGTTGTTCGAGTGACGACTGACACAGAGTTGCTGCAGTTCCACTTTCTTTACTCTTGGGCTCTGATAAATGTTACAAAAAGACGATCCAGTCACAAGGTGTAGAATGAGTGTGCCCCTCTAACATGGAGATCACGAACAAAAAGGGAAGTAGAAAGGCGTGGCTCAAACTTATAATGAGAGGTGTCACACTAATTAGAGCAGTAGGGGGTACACAGTGACAGATATTGATGTTCCACGTTTATGTCATGACACTATGAACACAGGTATAATTTCTACATATATTTTGTGTAATTATATAATAGTAATAACCTATTTACAATAACCAAATTGACCCCGTTACATAAAGGCTGATTAGAAAACATGATTATGTTCTTAAGCCTGGCCACAATAAAAGGCCTCACCCCAATGTGCAGTTTAACTGTACAGGCATGCTCTGGCTTGCTCGGTCTGTATGGTCATTGAGGCAAATGGTGGTCACACCAGATAATGCTTGGTTTTTGTTTTTAAAAAAAAAGGTATTGCATTTATATTTTTGTTGAGTGTAGGTTGAATATAGCGGATATTTTTTTTTTCGAGTAAAATGCCACAATTAATATTACAATAAACAGGGGGTTGATTTGCCCGCGGCACATTGTAGAAATAGAATTAAAACAAAAAACTCTGTAAGAATGGAACAAAATTGAGAAAAAATGTTTATTTTAAAAAGTTGAAATTTTTATGCTAATAAAGAATAATACAGCAATGTCCTTTGCCTTTTTACAAAATTAAAAAAGACATCAGGGCCCCGCCGACATCCTGATTTTCCGTATGTGACCCTTGGTGGAAACAGTTAGGACACCCCTGCCCTAAACTAATGCAATCCTTTCAGTATTTAAATATGGACTAGTGGCTTTAAATATTTTTGTTTATATTTGCACACCAATTTTTTCCCGTTTAAAGCATGTAGAAAAAATGTCAAATTACTGTTTTCTGTAATGCTGCCTTGCCACTGAAATGGTAAGTGTGCATCACTATTGATATATGGATTAATCAGAATTAAAATTGTAAAATGCAGAAAAGCACATTCATAATAGCTTGTTGTAATAGCTGTTATTTTAGCTGGCAAAAACAGTACTAACTGGCCCACAAATTCTCGCTTCAGAAACATAATAGAAGGACAGCATTCAAGGACCGGTGAAGCGAGACTTTGCCATAACTGTTTTCATTGCAATAAGCCAGGAGTGTCTAAAGTGCAGCGGAGGCCCGTATTTTATTGGCCCACAGCACATATATGTAAATATATCATTTAAAAAAACTGCAAAATACAGTAGAGTATGGTTTCCTCCATAGGGTGGCTGGACTCACCCTAAGAGTTAGAGTGAGGAGCTCAGCCATCCGGGAGGAGCTGAGATTAGAGCCACTTTAATGATAACGACGTTAAACGTTACCCTTGTTACAGTTCGATTCGGTGTAAGTCGATTAGTCTTGGCTGTAACGGTGGGCGCACGGATGACGTCATGTGCTGAGCCTGGACGTCCTTAAAAATGCAGTTTTTCATAGTATATGGGGTGTACGTTCATTGGTATACATGCTTGTTAGCTACATGACTTCTTCCTCTTCAGTTTGGTATGGAATTGTTGGACCACATCCAAAGTTAAGTCCAACTTGAAGCCTTTCAAACTAATGGAACGGAGATTCAGGACAAGATAAAAGGTATTGTAGCGGCCCTAAAGTTATGCTGATGTGCATGTTTGTGTTCTGGTTGTCTGTCTGTTTCGGGTTGCCGTAAACAGACCAGGAATGGAGGGCTTGTAGTTTAGGAGTCAGTTGAGGGGGCCATTATTTCTTAAATAATCAACAAATAGTTTATTGATCAAACATCTCCTTGTAGATTTAATAGTGTCTATGCAGATGTTACAGTATGTAGCCTATTCATTCACTTTAATATCTATGAAATTTCACTCAAATCCGAAGTTGGTGCAAAATAACTTCTTTAATTCTTGGGTTAGAGAAGTGAATGAGGTATTAAATTGAAATTTGTCATGTTTTATCAGACAGAATTAATCACAGGCTTCAACCTGTTAATTTGTTTTTTTAATTCAAGTTGAAGAGTTGGGTCCACCTTGTTCAAATAAAATGTGCATGCATTTGCCATGAATTGTTGTTTACCTGTTTGCTTATATTAATTTATACCAGATTTCCTTACAAAAAGCAAAGGAAATTTAGGAAACGCCACCTGCAGTGTCCAGCATAGGGCTATTTATTTCACAGACTGGTTGAATTTTTGGCTAAAAAGTTACAGAATTGTTTCGAATCGTATTGTTGTAAATTCACCAATATTCTTCTTGAATCGAATCGGCAAACATGGATCGAATCTAATTGCTGTTAAAACGAATCGTTACACCCCTAATATGTACATACAGTACTTATAGGTGAATTATTATTTATTATATACAAATATTTTTAAGTCATTTTTAAAATGAAAAACAAACAAATCAATGAATAAATTATTTTTAAAAAATGCATAATATTTTATAACTTTATAATATTATGGGAATTTATTATGGAATAAAGCCACAATATTATTAGAAAAAAAATGTTATTCAAAAAGAAAGCTGAAATATTTGGGGAAACAAAACCTCAGTTTGAATCTCCGTCGGGCATCTATGTGTGGAGTTTGCAGGTTCTCCCCGTGCATGCGCGGGTTTTTGCCAGGTACTCCCTTCTTCCCACATTCCAAAAGCATGCATGTCAGGTTAAATGGCAACTCTAAACTGTCCATAGGTATGCATGTGAGTGTGAATGGTTGGTCTTTGCGTGCCCTGCGATTGGATGACGACCAGTCCGGAGGCATAATTAGATTTGTGAGGACCTGTAAGAGGCCGCACGGTGGATGAGTGGGTAGCACATTGGCCTCACAGTCAAGAGGGCATCTCTGTGTGGAATTTGAATGTTCTCTGGTTTTCTCCGGTTTCCTCCCACATTCCAAAAACATGCATGTTAGGTTAATTGGCGACTCTAAATTGTCCTTAGGTATGAATGTGAGTGTGATTGGTTGTTTGTCAATATGTGCCCTGCGATTGACTGGCAACCAGTCCAGGGTGTACCCCGCCTCTCGCCCGAGGTCAGCTGGGATAGGCTCCAACATACCCTCGACCCTTATGAGTATAAGCGGTATAGAAAATGAATGATTGTAAGACTAGCAACAACATTTATTCACTGGTGCATTTCACACATAACCACGGAAACATTGATGTAAAAGTATATATGTTATTCCTATATATTCTTTATATTATATATTATATATATTCCTTATTATAATTATGCAAGAGCATTCTGCTCTTGCATAATTATATCATGTCAGACACATTGAGGAAGAAAACACTGGACTTTTAGGTAGCAATTGGTGCTAACGCTAATCAAGACCCAACCTCTTTGGATACCTTCAAATCCTGCCCACAAATATCCCAAACAGAGCCATGATGGTGTGATGTCCTGCCAAATGGTGACACACCTTTCTCAGCAGTCACACAGGGACCGTATGGCTCATAGCAAACACCATTGCCTGCTATCCTGCACGCCTACGCCAGGAGGCTCCACGGTAACGGAGGATAGGCAAGACCACCATCATTTCCCTCTAAAATTCCCACTGGCTATACAAGCTGCAAGATCCATAGGGAACCTGCAGGGTCTTACGAGACCGATGGCCGTTAGGAAGCCCAAGCTGACTAAATAACCACATGGAGCCTTTGGATATGGTGGTCCTCCATCTGCACGGGGAGCACGGAGATAAGATGTGCCAGCAAACACATTCATGGTATAAAACATGACAGCCGTACATTCAGCATATTCAGCAACAAAGTCTTGACTTTCTTTGGCTTTTTGCAACTAAAGAATTTGCAACCTCAACAAGGACTGTCGAGAAGAACGCAAAATTTTGTGACGTTTATGGACTCATTTTTTGAACAATACAGGCAACATCTTATTAGCAACTGTTAGGGCTGCGCCTGTCAATCGGCCACTGATCAGTACCGGCCGGTTTCCATGGAAAAAACACGTCAATGGCATATGCCGATAAATGCAGATAAACGGCAATCGCCTGTGGCTCATACCATTACTGCCTGTAGCGATCCCTGGTAGAAATGCGTTTTATCCTAATTAACGTCTTTGGTAACATCCTCCACCCACTGTCTTTTACACTGTACAGGCGTGCCACATCTATGTCTGCAGTGTGGAACTTACCTTCCAACAAATGCCATAAAAAATGTCTGGCGGGGGTAGCAGGATAAAAAGCTTTAATTTAATACGAGGAACAAACATTTTATTCAATATGGCGGGTTTTTGAGCGCTGCATAGCACCCGTATGTGGGTGACGGGTAAGAAGGCTAAGCCTATAACCTGAACAATAATAATCGGCAGGTACAAGCATGGCATGCATGGGGTAATTTTGACCCCCATGAAAAATAATCACATTCCCCCCTTTTTTAATTATTGAATTACTCGTTTGTACTGGCAATGACTATTTTTGCAACCCCCTGGCATTTTGGAGACCATTTTGGAGATCCTGACTTTACACCTTATATAGCACCCCCGGCCAATAGCACTCTAAATAAATTCAGAAACGTATAATCATACCACCCCGCCTCCCGCCCAAAGTCAGCCCGGATAGGCTCCATCTTATCCGCGACCCCAATGAGGATAAGCGGTATAGAAAATGAATGAATAATTAATCAACGTGATCGGCTGATTGCACTCATGAATGGTCGGAATAGGAAGCATAAAGCCCGGGTGGGAGCATTCCTAGTAACTGTCATATAAGAAGTTAACCTCTCTCTTAGTACCTGATTCTTAACTGCAGGACCGCTTTGTACTCAAGTCCTTTTAAAAAATGTCAGTCTGGCTGGCCTCCGCCAACTGCACGCAAACCGGCCTGGTCAAAGCATTTGGTCTCATTGCCCTAATCTGGTTTCAATTGTTCCAGAACTCACACTGTTACCTGTGGGGTCGCTCAAGGATCCATTCTTGGACTGCTTTGATTTATACTCCACGTGCTTCCCTCTGGCCAAGTAATCAGTCACCCACTCCACTGCTATATGCTGATGAACACACACACTTTTGTCATCAATCTTGCCTATCTGGAGGTGATTCAGCTTTTTTGTGTTATCCTTAATGTGCAACCTTTATTAAAATATAAAAACCCTCCAAAGGAGTCAGTGCCTCACCATTCATGAAGTATGAAATAAAGAGTTAATAAAAGTGTTTGTTGTTGCCACGTTACGTCAATGAGAGCTCACATCACGTACTTATTTAGTGTTGTAGGTGTTCTTCCAGAGGAAACGCACCAACCTCATCTTGAGAGGACCTCTAAATTTGTCTCTGCCGTGATGTTATCCTGTAGATTCAATTACCTAGAAGAGATTGTTACTGGTGTGGCTGCGCTGGGGTCGTCCGCCATCACGCATGTTGCATTCCTCCCTGTCCTTGTGGTGATGGCGCTTCATTGACTTCGCAGCAAGGACAGCATGATGAGGTGCGGGCTGCACATGGCGGCGTCAGTTCTGTGCCACACCAACCGAGGAGACATCTTGGATCGAATTTCATCAGGACAATCAAACACGTGTGATCTCAACTTCTCCTTAAAATGGTTAAGGAAATAGAGTGACCTTCCGGCGTGAACGTAGCTCGTTTAAGAACACAAGGGCAGGCATGGAGCTGATTGGCTGAGAAACAAATAATCATAAACGGTACACTTTAGATCCAAACCAGAAAACAAGAAGCTTAAAGATACAGTTATATAAACACACGCAAAATGCCTGTGAGCCTCTACGATTATTATTACGATTTAATAAAACAAACAAAAAACAAAACAATGTGCTTTACACTAAAATCCAATTTACGATTAACATTCACAATAAATATAATATATAAACATTATAAAATGTGGTTTAATTTCTATTTGTTTTTACCAACGAGGTGTCCAAAGTGGAGTCTGTGCTGTATTTTTATTGGCCCCGGCACATTTTAAAAACAATAAAAACAATAAATAAATTCACAAAACGGGCCGCACGGTGGATGAGTGGGTGGCGTGTTGGCCTCACAGTCAGGAGGTTCAGTCATGCCAATCTCCGTTGGGCATCTCTGTGTGGAGTTTGCATGTTCTCCCCGTGCGTGCGTGGGTTTTCTCCGGGTACTGCGGTTTCCTCCCACATTCCAAAAACATGCATGTTAGGTTAATTGGCGACTCTAAATTGTCCATCGGTGTGAATGTGAGTGTGACTGGTTGTTTGTCTATATGTGCCCTGCGATTGACTGGTGACCAGTCCAGGGTGCACCCCGCGCCCAAAGTCAGCTGGGATAGGCTCCAGCATATCTGCAACCCTAATGAGGATAAGCGTTATAGAAAATTGATGGATGGATTTTCACAAGACAACTTAAACAAAACACACAACAGCAAACATGGAAAAATCTGCAGTAATTTTGCACGTAATTGTCACTTTGCACATTTTTTTAACTATTAATTAGTGTCTGTGGCTGTAGAGGGACTGTCTTGGCTGACATGTCTCTTCAACATTGCATGGAAGTCGAGAACAGTACCTCTGGACTGGCAGACCGGGGTGGTGGTCCCCATTTTTTAAAAGGGTGACCGAAGGGTGTGTTCCAACTATAGGGGAATCACACTCCTCAGCCTCCCTGGGAAAGTCTACTCCAGGGTACTGGAGAGAAGGGTACGACCGTTAGTCAATCCTCGGTTACTGGAGCTGCAATGTGGTTTTTGTCCCGGTCGCGGAACACTGAACCACCTCTACACCCTTGCAAGCGTACTGTGGAGGAGTTCAAGTATCTCGTGGTGTTGTTTACGAGTGAGGGACGGTTGGAGTGTGAGGTCGACAGACGGATCGGTGCAGCGTCTGCAGTAATGTGGTTGCTGTACCGGATCGTCATGGTGAAGAGAGAGCTGAGCCGGAAGGCAAAGCTCTCTGTTCTCTGTCTACGTTCCCACCCTCACTTATGGTCATGAGTTATGGGTCATGACCAAAAGAATGAGATTGCGGATACAAGCGACGGAAATGAGTTTCCTCCGTAGGGTGGCTGGACTCACCCTAAGAGATAGGGTGAGGAGCTCAGGCTTCCGGGAGGAGCTCAGAGTAGAGCCGCTGCTCCTTCACATCGAGAGGAGCCAGTCGAGGTGGCTCGGGCATCTAGTCCGGATGTCTCCCGGACACCTCCCTGGTGAGGTGTTTCGGGCATGCCCAGCCCGGAGAAGCCCCCAGGCAAGACCTAGGACACGCTGGAGGGATTACGGAATGCCTCACAGCTGGGTGAAGCTAGGAGAGGAAGTCTGGACTTCCCTACCCAGACTGAGACCCTGACCCAGATAAGCAGAGGAAAATGTAATGGAAATGAAGAAATAAAAAATATAGACTTAAGTAGTAGTTAGATGTTTTGCATTATTGTTATTGTTTTTAAAAAAAATAAGAGTTGATATTAAAGACGAATTAGCTTCACTAGAAAAGCAGAGCTAGAAAGCGAAGAGGAAAAATGTGATCATGACCACGTAATCATGATCAGGAAATTAACTTGGGAGATTAAGTGGGATTGCCGCCACTGTTCTGGCTGCTCAGTAAAATATAGCTACATTGACTATTATAATAGTAACAAAACGGAATATGAGCCATGTTTAGTTTTGATGTAAAGAGACTCGCCTCTCAGGCATGTTCATCATTCACACCTGGCACTGATATTTTCCTCATTCACTCATAAGGCTGACTACAGTATACAGTGCAGTATACAGCTGATTGCTTTCACAACTTAAAGTATTTATGTTACTGTATTAGTATTTGTTGCTCTTACTGTATTGTTATTAGGTCACGTTTAAAGGTACACTTTTTACCCTTGGTTCCAAAACGGTCCCTACCGTGAAAGTGTAATTAAAAAAAAAAATATGTCATTTTTCTTCATCACTGTGACCACGTCAAACTTTAGACCTAACCGTATATACAAAGTTTTATGGAAAAAAAAATGTATGCACCTTTTTTTCGTAAAATATATTTCCCATAAATTAGGTGTTAATTGAAATATTAATATATACAGCCTTGGCTTTCTCAATTATTGATATCATCGATGTCAATGCAGTATTATTTTTTTAACCAATTATTTTATAATTATTTTTTTAAGTGCACTTTCTACTCTTGGGCCCAAAAAAGGATCATAAAACAGTAATATATATATATGCTTATATGTACGTATGTACGTGTGTACAGTATACACACACATATATATATATATATATATATATATATATGTATATGTATACAGCATATATGTTACGGGTCGGCTTAGGCATAATGGCAACGGCCCCGAAGATGCAGAGAGCAGGACTCAATTGCAGGTCAGAGATATGTTTTAAAAGAGAAAGGGAACGCAAATAAGCTTCAGGTGCGTCTGATGAGTAAAATTAAAGCAGGCAGACACAAACCAAGGAAAACAGGAAAAACGACCAAAATAAAAGCACAGAAACAGGAAGTAAGGCATAAAAGGGAACAGAAGCAAAACTGTCACGCAAACACCAACACAGATCATGACAATATACACATATATATATTTAAATCACTATAATCACATCAATTATTTTAATAATCACAGACCTAAACATATAAGTTTTTTTAAATTTTTCATTTTAAAAGAAATCTTTACATATTCACCGTAGGATGTAATGCTTCTCATACATTGATTTTATTATTCCAGAAAGCAAATGATATGCTGCTGCTGTGCCTCTCTTCTTCACTGTCACACTGCTACTGCTACAATATTTAAATTATTGTAAATGACCTGACTAGATGGATCATGGTGTACTATTACAGGACAAGATCAAGTGTACTGTGTGTGTGTAAAAAAAAAACACCCTCGTTTTTAAATCGCAAAAAGCATTTCCTTGCCTTGCCTAAGCTCAATTCTCTCTGCTGCGTTCAACATTTATTGATGAACTGTCAGCAGATGGATTTCTTCTTCTTCTTCATGGAACACAACTTTCCATCAATTCCACTCGGAGGATTTGTTTTCTGCTCTGTTGCTTTGTCCTGCAATATTTATTTCTCAAACACGACTCCTTCTTGGTGGAAAAACAGCATGGAAGTAGTACTTGAACATGTGATGCTACATCATTTTAAGCTTTCGGTTGTCTGATCAGCCAGAGACCTTGACCAGTAGGATGATCATGCTTCCCTTTGACCCCTTCCCTTGTTCATATTGGGGTCAGGCTTCCAAAGAAAGCTTTAACCCCACTTTGTTTTTGTAGGAACAGATTACGGTATTGTATGTTATTGTCCTTGATAGACTTAGAAAATAATCTAAAGAGGAGTCCCCTGCTGCCCCCGCCATGGTCATGTGTATTAAATACAGCAACCATACCCAGACATGAAAGCTTCACATCTTGCTGAATCATCACTGTGCAGGTTGTTTTTTCTGCATCGTGCAGTACAAGGTGTAGCTCAAAGGGTCCACTCTGGGACTTAGTCTCCAAAAATCAAGATTGATTTGATTTAAAAGTGCACAAACCTGAGGGCAAAAAGCAACCTAATGGTGTACTGTCTCAGAAATGAGATTATGTAAGATAGTGCATGATATGTTGCTATGCCTCGCTCAATGTAAGGAAAATGAGAAGACATTGGACCAAAAGTAACAGCTAAAGACAGAGTCCCTTTCTACAAATCTCATACATCGTATTAATATCAATAATAGTACTCGGTCTGCTTATTTCACCTTTGAACACTGGGGCTCCGGTCTCACCTGTTGGGTCCAACGTGTACATGGAGGAGGTAGAAAGTAGTGCCCTCTACAGGTACAGCCCCCAGTCATTGGTTTAGATATGTTGATGCCACCAGGGTGAAAATCAAAAAGCAAGAGGTTCACAGACCATGTCAATGCAGTGGATCCCAACCTACAGTTCCAAGATGCCAAGAACAGTCCAAGCGTTTTTGGAGTATGATGTGGCCATAACGGAGAACGGATTGCTTACCGGAAACTCATTGACACTGACCAGTACCTGCTTTTTAAGTCCTGCAGCACAAGTTAGGAGGGATTAGGACTCTCCAACACAGGTCCCTACAAATGCAGAGGGTAGAGTCAAAGAGACACGTCATCTCCAGGAAGCCCTCACAACCTGTGGTTACCCTAGGTGATCTTTCACTAAGGTTCAAAGATCCCTAAGAGCAAAAAAAAAAACAAAAAACTGGTAAAACAGGAGTGAGAGCCCAGTAGAAAGGCGTAGCTACCCCCTATGTGGGAGGTTTAAGGGAGAAAATAGCAACCTCTGTCCAAAAGAATGGCACAAAACCGGAGGCACACCAGCAATGGTTGACAGTCAGCAGTGCATCGAACGCTTAAGGCTACAAACCACACTTTTAAAGACTGTGAGGTCAAGATTTTGGCTAGGAAAAAAAGCTGGTTTGAAAGATGGGTGAAAGAAGTCTATCTTGTCAAGAAGCATAAGTCCATTCTCAACTGAGATGGCGGCTTGCGCTACAAGTTACCCCCCCTTACAATGGCCTTAATAGATCAAGGCAGCGGTGGGTCTTTGGTAATGTTAATGTAGTCCACACCGCGCACAACTGTATGTGAAAGTCATCCTGACTATCTTTACATTACGCCAAATGTTCGTCATATGAATAGGCGATACTGATCACATAAATAAAATTTAAAATTTATTCCCGATTGCCCTGGTTTACGAACTGGGTTTAATCCGAAGCCCCATCATGAACACATCGTTCATTCGTGTATTCTGATCCATGTCATCAATCGTGTTCTTCAGTTGCTCAATGATTTTGTCTTTTGCTTTATTATTGTTTTTTGAGAGCCGTGCTCAAGGCAGGATTACTATCTTGTAATACCTTGGTCTCCACCATCAGGTTTTAACTTCATCTCTTAGGTATTGAACCTCCTGTTTGATGATTCTGATGTATTTTTCCAGGTTATCCAACCTTTGTAGTATTTGTTTTCTGTTCAATGTTTTCCATTTTCTGCTCAATACTTTCCAGGATTTTCCATTGCAGCTTTTCCCCCAATATTCCGCCAATTTTTTGCTCAACAATTTCTAGAGTTTTCTGTTGTTTCCACCATTTTGTCCTGCATCATTGACAGATTCATCGCCAATTCCCTTTTGTAGTGAATTTGCATGCTCGGATAGCCTTGGGCCATGCAAGTGCTCCTCAGCCGACCGCTACAGCGGGGTCGGCATTAGTGCTGCCCCGTCCATCATCCTTGGTGACTCCACGTTTGTAAGTTAACTTAATTATTTTCATTAATTATATGACATTATTTTGCATTTCTTAGATGTGGTTGTATATTTGTTTCATTCTTGCATCTGCAAAGTAACACTACACAAGGTAATTTGTCACCAGCGGTGGTGCTAAGCTATTATTGTAAAAGGGGTTAGTGCTGATGGGACCAAATACAATGTTGATCACGGAGAACAGATTTTCTGCCTCGGTGGTGCCACATAGATTTTCTGCTTATCTGTTGGGTACACTATAACAGTAAAGATTAATTATTATTGACTAATTAATAATCAATTAATTATATCATTCATACACTTCCCCAGTGCATACAAAAATACTGAACTATTTTTTGTGACCGTGATAAAATGCTCAGACTGGAATGGCCTCAGAGACCATAGGTATAGAAGTAGTGAATAGGGAAATTCATAGGTTAATTGGGGATTCCTTAGATGTGAACGTGCGTGTGTGGGATCGGCTTGGGATCGGCTCCAGCTCATACATGAAACTAACGAGGACAATGGGTATTAAAAATGGATGGATGGATAGTAAAATATGAATTTTCTCCTAATAATACAAATAATATTGCAATTTCCAACAATTTGCATGATTCGAAGTCTGTGATAATAATTTGTTTTTTTTCTGCAAATTTGTAGAATTGTTATTATTATTATTAATAGTATATGAATAATAATAATAACAATTGTTAATAATAACAGTAATTATTATAATAATAATAAGTATGTATTATGTATATAAAATAGAATATAATAGTCTTTATTGTCATTGCACAATAGTTACAATGAAATTGTACACGCTTACCCACTTACCTTTACAACTAAAATGTATATACAATCAAACAGCAAAAAAAGGTCTCATTGCCAGGGTGTGAGCCAAGACACGTCATGAGGGGCGAAAGCAAAGAGCTGTCTCAAGACTACCAACTAATTGTTGCAAAACATACCGATGGCAATGGTTACACGAGCATATCTAAGCTTCTGAATGCGCCAGAGAGCACGGTTGCGGCAATAATACGTAAGTGGAAAGCCAATCGTACGACCATAAATGTGCCTCGATCAGGTGCCCCTTGCAGGATTTCTGACAGACGAGTGCAAAGAATAATCAAAAGAGTTGTCCAGGAGCCAAAGGACCACCTGTGGAGACCTGGAAAGACCTGGAATTAGCAGGTACTGTTGTCACAAGGAAAACAGTGAGTAATGGACTCCTCCGCCATGGCCTGTATGCACTCTCACCATCCGAGACCCCATTTCTGAAAAGAAAAACATGTCAAAGCTTGTTTAAAGTTTGCCAAACAATATTTGGACACGCCGGGAGAATATAGTCTGGTACGATGAGGGCAAAAGTGAATGTTCGGAGGTGGGAACATGATGGTGGAGAGTTGCTTTAATGTGGACTTCACATTATTGAAGGAAGCATGAGTGGGCAAATGTACCCAGACATGTTTTGACAAAAATCTGCTGCCATCTACTATAATGATGAAAATGAAAGGAGCGTGGACATTCCAGCAGTATAATAATCCCAAAACATACCGCCAAGGAAACTCTCTTTAAAAAGCCTTAAAAGCCTGTCACTTCACACGAATTCAATCAAACATCTATTCAAAAGAACTGAAATTCAAGGTCTATAAAATAGCTCATGGAACCTTCAAGATTTGAAGAGTGCTTTTGTGGAGGAATGGGCCAAAACCCTCCCGAGCAGTGCATGCGACTAGTTTCTCCATACAGGAGGAGTCTTGAAGTTGTCATTGCAAACAAAGCATTTAATAAACACCAGTTGCCGTGTTCAGTACTTTTCCTCTGTGTCATTTCACATTATTACACACAATCGTCTAATTGTACTTATTTGTCGTAGTTTCTTTGTATGTATGAATTACTTACTGGTCAGAACTTCATGTTCAATAGCACCTTTGGAAATATATTTAGCGAGAAAAATGGTGATGTGTATATGGCACTACAATGTCACATGTATGTCTGAGGTTCCGCCCGCGCACCTCTAACCCCCAGGGGATGTAAGCAACCCCCACCCCGCCCCACCCCGCCCTCCAACCCACGCTGGAGTCCACAGCCATGTGACACCTAAAGCCTCCTGCATAACAGTAAATAATCCTGCCATGGCTAAACCTCCTGGCAGATTAAAGTAAATCCCCCCCTGTGAATCCCACTTTGTTTTCGTGGTATCACTAACTTTATTAACCATCATATCATGATGACTCACGATGACTAGCAGATTGTTGATCCATCGCACCATTTCTGCTCAGAGTCGCTCACATTTTTGCCGCATCTACTTTGACGTGTGTGAGATGTTTGCGTGCACAGAGCTGGTACGTATTATGAATTGTGAGTGACCTCTGTCTAAGCTGCGGAATTCCAAACCGTCTGTTAGACGACATAAGCTTGTATTTCTTTTTTTATGTGCCCCTTCTGGTCCCTAAAATAAATCAAATCTGAAAGGGATCTAATGTAATTCTATTATACTGCTCCCAGCTTCCCGCTTAGGATAGGGCTGCTGTTAACGTGAAGAGTGGCGATTTTGCATTGGGGGCAAATAGGACCGTGCCCTAGCTGATTCAAAGAAGACACTTGGGTTTAGAAATAATAGTGTTGTATTTGGGGTAATTTACATACTGTAGTCTATCTGACAAACTGTATTTCTGCCAACTCTCCCAGTTCTTTTTCTGCTGCATGGGGCAGCAGATTCAAGCAGCCAAAGAAAACAACATAGGGAACAAAAATGCAATCAATTATTTTGATATACATTGTACCTGCACAGTGCAGTTGTGAGCTAATTAAATACTCTTGTAGTGTAGTATTATTACAAATTATGTACTGTTTGTTGTTTTTCTGGCTAATTTGATATATTGTACAAAGTGTAGGAGAAATTGGAAGTAAGCAAAAAAATAAATGATTAAAAAAAATAAATTATTAAAATTATTTCAAATTTAAAATGATAACATAACAATAATATGAAATAATAATACAAATACAAAACATGAATAAATAATAAAATAAATGAATTATGTATAATAAAATTAAGAGCCGCACAGTGAATGAGTGGGTAGCATGTTGGCCACACAGTCAGGAGGTCAGGGTTTGAATCTCCGTTGGCCATCTCTGTGTTTGCATGTTCTCCTCGTGCGTGCGTGGGTTTTCTCCGGGTACTCCGGTTTCCTTTCACATCCAAAAAAACCCCATGCATGTTAGGTTAATTGGCGACTTTAATTTGTCCATAAGTATGAATGTGAGTGTAAATGTTTGTTTGTCTGCCCTGCGATTGGCGGGCGACCAGTCCAGGGTGTACCCCGCCTACCGCCCAAACTCAGCTGGGATAGGCTCCAGCATACCTGCGACCCTAATGAGGATAAGCGGTATAGAAAATTAATGAATGAATTGAATAAATAATTAAAATGATTATAGTCAAAACATCTCTGGCAGCACTTTTAACCTTTAATCAAAAAATAAACCAAACCAATGCCTTTATGATAATAATGAAAAATAATTTATATAAATAATAAAATATTAAAAATATATACTGTATTTTGATTTTTAAACAAAAGTACAATAAAAATATGGTTTATGTATAAAAATTATAATGTCATATTTTACAAAAATGACGTATACAGTAATCGAGTGAAAATGTATTTGTACTTTTAAAAGCTTCTCCCCAAATAAACAGCTTATCCTAAATAGACACTCTCTATGCAGTTCAGAATATGAGGGAGCATATGCCTACATGCACACATAGATAGATCATGTCAAATAATAAAGACAATCTGTGTCCAACTTCTTGGGCCAGAAAGATCTTATTTGTTTTTTAATCTGTAAAAACTCCCAAGGCATATAGTGAGGCTTGTTACTCAGATGCTTACATGGCAGATGTTCCATTCTATCCTGATATAATCTGGAATTAAGGTCAGACCACAGGAGTTCTTTCTCTCTTTTTTATGAATTAGTGGCGTCATAGTTTTGCTTAAGAAGCTGATTTCCCCAAATGACCTGCACTGTTCTTCGTAAAGAAAACTCTGGGTTTTTTCTTTGTTTTTTTTGTATTCTCAATCAGTACTTCCTATAGCTGGTCTAGAAATACAGGCGATGTTAGGGTTGGGAAGGTCATGGGAGGACAAATCTGTCCATCTGTGTTGTCCATCAGGAGGAAGTATTACATCACACTACGTGTACTGATGCGCATGTGGAAGTGGCCAAGCGGACGAACATAATCAGCCCGGAGTGGACATATCAGTCTGCACAGAGCGGCGCATGTGGTGGTTGAGCGCTTGGTGGGGGCACGTCCGGATGGTTGCATCATTGCTGCTATTCCCTTTTCAAAATGTTCAGACAATCCAAAACCAAACTTTTTGACAAGACCTATTTGAAACTATGTGGGACCACGACCAAAAAATGACCAAAATTCTTCTTTTCAGGAGGTTCCTGAAACCCCTTAAACTTCCATTAGGGCTCCTACAAATGGGCTAAAATGCCATTATTTCCAGGGAGGCTGGGATTCTGCCATTTAATCAGGTTCGGAACTGTGACAAAATCACATTTTACCCAAAAAACGGCTTGGCAGGGTAAAAAGCCACTTTTCATAGAGCCTAAAAAGGCTAGCTACAGTACAGTATTGCTGCACTTTCCAGAGGGGTCGATTTCCAGCTGTTTCTGCAGCAAAATCATGATCAGGAGGTCCAGGAAACCTCTTAGAGCCTTATTATGTGTGCTGGTAGGGTCCAAAAATTGCCTAACACAGCATTTTTGTTTGATTTTGGCATCGCAAAATCCCATTTTTTGGGGATGCTGCCACTGTCCCTTTTGCGACAGGAGGTTGATATGCTTTCATGCTTGGCTGAGGTATGAATATAACAACTCTCATATCCCTCAAGGTGGCATTCAGAGTCAATTCACTAGGGATTTTTTATTAAAACATCAAAAACAATTCGGTGATGAATTAAGGAGCTGAAGTTGTCGGTGCCCTGAATGTGACTTAAGTGTGACTCAGCTTTTTAATGCATGCTAATTCCATGTACATATCGACGGTTTTCTGATTTATCGCCTCAATCAAATTCCCATTAGGAATCCTCAGAATTTCATATGCATTCATGTTGGCTGATGATTCATTCCTGAGGAGGAAATTAAACCTCATGCTTTAAAATCATTCTCAAAGTCTCTGCGGTGCCAGATTCATGACTTCTAGCGGTCGGTTTGACTTTCTCCCAAAAATCTTTTGACATTTAAAAGCCTTTTGAGTGGCATCTGTGAAGGCTGAATCAATCACAAGTCGGAGAAAAACTGCGAAGGCTGCAGTGGGTTCGGGCCAGTGATTGACACCTTGGACACCACTGACTCACAGAGGTCAGCTAGGGGTTCACTTGGCACAGATGATCAAGAGGTTGGAAGTGACACGACGTTAATCTTAGGCAAGGACATTGAATTCCACATGATGAATACACACAAAATAGTCACCAAATGTCTAATTGAAACTGTGAATAGACCAACGGGTGGTCCTTGGGTTATGTCCTAGTTCTGTTACTGGACTGTGACGTAAGTGGAGTATGTATAAATCTTTGAACATACTAAAGGATATACATGTTTAAATCTATGGTGATGGCTTTTCTTTTCCTTGGCGCATTTCCACCAGAAGAAACTTTTTTACAGCACCAGGACGTGCAAAACTTAATTAATAAGCTATGCTATCCAGTCTGTGTAACTTGAAAGAGGCACACACTGTATTTACCTGTGGTGCGTGAAACGAGGCACACTGCATCTTTGCAAGTACTCGAACAAGTCCCCTCTTTATTGAGCAAAATCCTTCCATCTATCTTCTTCCGCTTATCCCAGGGACAGCGGCCTGAGCAGGGCAGCCCAGACTTTGTCCCGCTCCTCCCGGCAAATCCCCAGTTGAGAGACTTAGTCGCTCCAACATGTTCTGTGTTTTCCCTGAGGACACCCTGAACACCTCTCCAAGGAGGCATCCAGGAGGCATCCTGACCAAATGCTCAAGCCACCTCCTCTGACTCCTCTCGATGCATAGGAGTAGTGGTTCTTCTCTGAATTTCTCCCGGATAACTACGCTTCTCACCTCATCTCTACGGTGAAAACTCAATTCATCTGCTTGAACCCGCGGTCTAGTCCTACCAAAGCTAAAATAACCAAACTACCCAAAGCTCATGACCATAGGTGAGGGTAGGAACAGAAATCGACCGGTAAATTGAAAGCTTTGCTTTGTACGTAACCATGAAACGCCGAAACTTGGAATGGCATGACGTGAGCACCACCAGAAGGCTATTTTTTTTTGCAAGACAGTTATAGCCATTGAACAGTACGGTACAATCCATAAGGAACTAGCAAAATGATGGATATGTGGCTGTTGCAGCTTTAACTTCAATTCTTTGAGCCAAATCCCACACTGGTTGCAAGAAAGTCACCCATGTGAGCCCCTACAGTACCATTGGTTGCCTGAACTGCATGATCAGGCCTTTCCTCTGGCTATTGTCCTAGAAGCTTGCCTTGTGGAGAAAGAGACATTAATCACATGGGTAAAAACAAAGTCCTGGACAAAGTTTGTGGTCAAATCTTCTTACATAATGTTTTTTTTTTGGTTTAGTTTGGATCTGTGAGGTGTCACATTAGTGTGAGAGGCCTGCCGGAAAAATCTACTAATTCACATTTTTCCTGCATGGGTTGCCTCGTTGCCACCATCTGCTTGCCCGCATGCCGACCACATTCTCCCCATCCGAAAGTATTAAGCTAAGCGTCCATGTGACATGGTAACTGCGATAAAGCAGGTTCACCACTCATCGTCTTAAAGGACCACTTTATTAAGATTGTTGTGCTGGCTGTGTGCACACCTCTTTCCTTTTCCTCCTTCCTACCTGGATCACTTAGGAGGATGCTTACTATGTGCGTGTTCGTACCTGCATTTAAACATGAAAGGGGGGGCAAGAACACGGCGCGGAGGTCATTTCGATTGATCGCAGCAGACACGTGGAAGTACTTTCCAATCTGGCGTAGATGTCGGCTGCTGATGGATGGCTAAATCGGCTTAGGGATTGTCTTTTATTCTTTTTTTAATGTACAACTGCATTGCCATGTCACAGTTTAATGACAACTACAATAACATGCTGTCATGTGGAAGCACTTTGGGGCGGACATCGTCTGTCCAGCTAGCAACTTTCCTTTTACCCCAATTGAAGGGGCGGGAAAGCTCACATGCATGTCCTAAGGCAAAACATGACTCAGGAGTTGCACAGCTGATACGAGTGAAAGGAGAGACACTGTATGTGCTGGAAGAGAACCATTCAGCCATTGAAATGACAGGAAGGAGATTGTCTATTAACCTGCTGTCACACCACTGAATTTTTTGCTTGAATAGGCCACAATCACTAGAAAATGATGAAGAAGTGGCAAAATTACAAGAATGTAAATAAAAAATTATTACAATAAATTTGGACTATTACAAAGAAAAGGTACAAATCTTGTCACAATTGCAGCAATGTTCAAAATAATAGCAATCCAATGTGACTAATCAGATTAATCACTGTTATTAGTATATTTTTATTGCTACATGGCAAACACGTTACCAGTAGGTGCAGTAGATTCTCAGAAAACCAACAAGACCCAGCTTTCATGATATGCACGCTCTTAAGGCTGTGCAATTGAGCAATTAGTTGAAATGGGGTGTTCAAAATATAGCAGTCTTACATTCAATGAGTGGTCAGTGATAAATTTAGTGAAAAAACATGTGTGACTCAGGTGGCCCCTATTTAAGGATGAAATCAGCACTTGTTGAACATGCATTTTTCTTTGAAAACCTGAGGAAAATTGGTCGTTGTTCAGAAGAACTGCATACTTTGATTAAAAAGCTGATTGGAGAGAAGAAAACTTATGAAGAGTTGTAAAAAGTTTTAGACTGTTCAGCTAAAATGATCTCCAATGCCTTAAAATGTAGAGCAAAACCAGAGACATGTGTTGGAAAACAAAAGACAACTACCAAAACAGATGGAAAAATAACCAGAAGGGCAAAGTCTGAGCCAATGGTCAGCTCCAGAATGATCAAGGACAGTCTTGAGTTACCTGTAAGTACCTGTTAGAAGACGTCTGTGTGAAGCTAATCTATTCATAAGAATCCCCCGCTAAGTCCCCATGTTAAAAAAAGGCGTGCGCCGAAGAGGTTACAATTTCCCAAAGAATGCATCAACTGATCTTAAAAGAAATGAAGGAACATTTTGTGGACTGATGAGAGTAAAATTGTTCTTTTTGGGTACAAGGGCCGCAGACAGTTTGACAGACGACCCCCAAACTCTGAATTCAAGCCACAGTACACAGTGAAGACAGTGAAGCATCATGATATGGACATGTTTCTCCTACTATGGTGTTGGGCCTATTTATCACATAGCAGGGATCATGGATCAGTTTGCATACGACAAAATACTTGAAGAGGTCATGTTGCCTTATGCTGAAAAGGACATCCCCTTGAAATGGCTGTTTCAACAGGACAATAACCCCAAACACACTAGAAAACCTACAAAATCTTGGTTCCAAACCAACAAATATAATTTATGGAGTGGCCAGCCCAATACCTGGACCTTAGTCCAATGGAAAACTTGTAGAGTGACATCAAAAATACTGTTTCAGAAGCAAAAGCAAGAAATGTTAATGAGTTGTGGGATGTTAAAGAATCTTGGAGTGGAATAACAGGAGTGAAAGAGTTGACATGTTACAAGAATAAAGTCATAGTGTTTTTAAAAAAAAATGTTGTGTCATTATGACGCTGAGATGACATGACGCTGTACATTGCGAAACAATACTTTTAGTGGTACAAAGGAAAAAGTTGCAGTGTAACAAGAATCAAATTATGAGTATATGGAAAACAAGGTGGAAAGATACAGGGAAAAACTGTGCTACAAAAATAAGGTAAGATATGACATTTGGCATTTATAAGGATGTGGTTTTAATGGCACCAGTTCACAAAATCTGATCTCTGTACGACCGGTCGTTCCCATCCATGGTGAGTCCGAAGATGACAGAGTCGTCAGAGAAGGGTGACAGGTGGGAAAAGGCAGCAGGGGGCACTGCAGAGAACAGTTTCTTACGGCAAAAAATCTTTACCTTTGCAGGACTAAATACAATAATGTACTCTAACATTACAGGGAGGAAAGACAAATTTGTCAAGAGTAAACTAATCATGTTGAATGAAATGAAATGAATTCAATGAAAAGTCATATTTTCCAAAACAAACAATAAAGTAATGGCGTCATGGACAATAAATATTAACTTACAGTGCAAGAACAATAAATATAGTACTACAAGGAAAGAGTCACAGTTCTACGAGAATGAAGTCATAAAATAGCAGGAATAAGTTACAAAAAAAGGTGTGTCGCTACGAGAAAGAGTTGTCGTGTAACAAGAATAAAGTTGTAGAGTTGCGAACAAAAAGTTGTGCTGGTAAATCATGAGCTTATGGGGAAAAAATGGCGGAAGGTTACAAGGAAAAACTGTTACAAGAATAAAATGGTCATGTTATGAGGATAAATTGTGACCTTTATGGGTGTGTAACAAGAATGAAGTTGAGGAAGAAAGTCCTTACATTGTGGGAATAAGTTGCGTTTGGGTGCAGTTTTAGTTTTTTTAGTGTTATGAGGAAAAAGTTGAAGTAGAACATGATTGAAATTTGTAAATCCATGGAAAAAAAGTATTATTGCCACAAAGAGAAACAACAAAAGTTATGTTAAAATTGTAACGTTGCAAGGTTACAATAAAGTTGCTACTGGTAAAAAAAAATTTTTTTAACTGACTGTTATAAGAAAAAAGCAAATATACACGAAAAAATGTGTTTATGAAAAGGTGTGTTCTAAGGTGAGATTGAATTGAAAAAGTGGTCATGTCACTTTATTCTGGCAACTTTTTCTCGTAACATGACGACTTTTTCCCCCCTGTTACGCAACTTTAATTTCCTAATCTTATGAATCGTTATCCATGTACCAGTAGGACTTTTTAAAATTGTAAAATTGTAATATTGCTTAATGTGTTCTTGTTACATCACATGGTAATGTAAAGTTCCTGCAAGCATAATATTTAGGCATATTTACTCCATCGTTCCTTCCTCTGCAGACAGACTCAACTAAACCTCCACACAGACTATGTAAAAGATGCTGTGCAACCCCCAAACTGTGTGCATGGTTAAATATATGTGTACATATAGTTCCGTGTATCGTCGTACTGCATGTTCTCTACCAGATTGACCTTGTTGGTTTGATGTAAAAATCCATATAGACTGCTAGATGGAGGTAGTGGTGAGAGGATCATTAACAAAGAATAAGACATTATGTATGCAAAGTTAGTCAAGGATAATGCAAAATGAATTAGTGGTACTGTATTGGCCAGAAGAGAGAGGCATTATGAGTCCAAACCCTCCCGGCTGTGTTCTTTCCGCATCGAGCAGCTTGCATTAAAAAGCACCAGTGACCTTGAGACACACACGAAAAATAGAGGAAGTCACACTTTAACATCCTCGTCATCATAGTCAAAGAGTCTGCCCCGCATTGTGACGCAAAGACAAGTTAAGACGAGCGGGGCGAGGTGACGCAGGCTCTATTAGCGGTTGGTTAGTGAGCTCCAACCTGACCATTCTTGTCTGGGCATGTGCAGACCGGCACTGCAGTGCTGCAGCCATCACACACACAAGCACGGGGCCGGGAGGTGCTGCTTTGATAAATAGGGGGGGGGGGGAATACATGGAGCATCTATGAATCAGAAATTGACTGCAATAAATCAGTTTTGCACGAACACTAAAACACTAAATTACATTCAAACCAGACTACTTTACAACGTATGCCAAACATGTGAAAAACGATGCCGATTCCTGATGCACAGATATGGCTGACATGCTAATGTGTAACAACTTTGGCTTCATACAACCTTCTGACTTGCTAGCATCGGCTCCATTTAGCTCTGTAATTAGCGCCGCAGCGTTTGAAAAGTGCAAAAGGTTTGCCGGAGACCTCCGTGGCGTCACACCAGCTATTCAGAAGGTGTGCCTGAATAGAGTGCACCTTGCTGGGCCATAGCAGGTGGCTCCCTCTGCTCTACACTCTGGTTCTCCAGATGGTGGTGATGTGGTAGTAGTAATGTTATAATATCTGGTTAGGACAAATCAACAGGTACAGTTGGTCAAATCCAAATTACTTTGATTCCTCTTGGAATCCAGGTGTGCGCAAACCACAGTTAAACCTAAATTATAATAAAGTACTGTACATATAAAAGTCATTGGCACCATATCGGCCTTGAGAAACCGAACGTTTTCGGTATCAATCCTCAGTAAATTTCGATCCTTGAGCTGAATAAGTGGAAGTTTTCAGGAGAAAACTAAGCCAATCAGACACTTGATACCGGCCAGTAAACTGACTAGCTGACTAAAAACAAAAAAGGGAAAAAAAATAGATGCATATCACTCAAAAATAATTCTACAAAAATGTTAACATTTTTTTAATTTTAAATAATGAGTTTTGCTATTTCATCTCTAGTCTGTCAAACATATAAAATCTTTGCAGTTTGAATTGCCTTAGTCTATCATGGTTTTTAAAAAATATATTAAGTAACAAGTCATGCTGTTTTGTGGTTGATTTCAATCTATTATTAGTCAAAGCANATCCATCCATCCATCCATCCATTTTCCACCGCTTATCCGGGTCCGGGTCGCGGGGGCAGCAGCTTCAGTAGGGAAGTCCAGACTTCCCGGTCCCCAGCGACCTCTTCCAGCTCCATCGGGAGGACACCAAGGCGTTCCCAGGCCAGCTGTGAGACATAGTCCCTCCAGCGTGTCCTAGGTCTTCCCGGGGGCCTTCTCCCGACCGGGCATGCCCGAAACACCTCACCAGGGAGGCGCCCGGGAGGCATCCGGACTAGATGCCCGAGCCACCTCAACTGGCTCCTCTCGATGTGAAGGAGCAGCGGCTCTACTCTGAGCTCCTCCCGGATGGCCGAGCTCCTCACCCTATCTCTTAGGGTGAGTCCAGCCACCCTACGAAGGAAACTCATTTCCGCCGCTTGTATCCGCGATCTCATTCTTTCGGTCATGACCCATAACTCATGACCATAGGTGAGGGTGGGAACGTAGATCGATCGGTAAACAGAGAGCTTTGCCTTCCGGCTCAGCTCTCTCTTCACCACGACGGTCCGGTACAGTGACCGCATTACTGCGGATGCTGCACCGATCCGTCTGTCAATCTCACGCTCCAACCTTGTGGAGGAGTTCAAGCATATTTATATTTAGCAAATGTTATATATTTTTGCCTGAATTAGGCATTTTCTAGAATTAAAAGAGCTAAATGAAGTAAAGACGCATGTTCAAAGACGCAAGATGAAATGTAGAGGTTTGAATTATCTCACAATAAAAATCCCTGAAAAAAACACAGGCTACTTTAGTGGCCGTTAAACACAAAAGCTAAAAATCAGCTCGACGTCACTTCCTGTCTGCCTCTATTTCACATTTACATTTGTAGCAACACATACGAGCACAAGCCTATTTATGTCTTAAATGGCTTAATTACTCATATTATGTTGTGCAGTACAAGTGTAAAGTTGACTATAGGGGTGTTATTTCATCTCAATAGGGCTCTAATGATGTTTAAAAACATATTTAGAAGGTTTTAAACAGGTGTTTTATGCTCTAACTATGATAATATTCGATTTATTAATAAGTAATCTTACTTTGCGGAAATTCAATTATCAAGGGTATGTCTGGAACCAATTAATCACAATAAATTAGGGATTATTGTACATTATCAATTGATCTAGACTAGATAGATTCTGATTCTGATTCTGATTCTGATTCTGATTCTGATTCTGATAGGACAGCTCTAGTCCAGTTAATGCGTAAAAACTTGGTGGGACACACACCAGTCAGACCAGATGGGACAGCTCAAGTCCTATCCACGAAGTCTTTGAGCATGAATCAAATTAAAGCTGTCCTATCTAGTCTGACTGGTGTGTGTCCCACCTTGTCTTAGAGCATAAACTGATGAAGCCTGCTTGGATAAGAGGCGAAACGTCTTCTAAGACCACCCAGACAGTCCCAGCTGCGATCGATCGAATGCCCTGTGAATACAGTGACCTGGAGGAATGACAATATTCATGTACATGTAAATATTGGAATGAAAGAAAAACGACATCATCTGGTGGATATGGCGGGGCACTGCACATCTGTGCCCCTTTAATGTGGAGTTGGGACACTGATGGGTGAAAATAATTTTAAAAAGCCATTTTAGTGATTTTTTTAAATATACGTAATTTCTTGTTATTCTGTTAGTGTTGTCGGTGACTAGTAGGATGTAATACTTGTACGACTAGAGGACTAGAGCGACAATGATGTACATCAATGGACTAACAATGCTGCATCTTGTTATTTTCTGTGATACAATAAGGTCACAGTGAGAATCACAGCCCTTTTTTTCCCCTTTGCTGTTTGGAGACATGCATTCTTTCCTCCGGGCCTGCTGCAGCCTTCATTTGGCATCTCAAGTTGCTGAGGCATCGAAACTGGTGGAAGGTAAATGGCACGGCGCAGTCATGACGCACCCCGCTATGGCTAAAAGCTGTCATCCATTTTGTGGGCACTGATGTCGAGGGAGGGTGCTGAAATAAGAGAAGGGGATGTAGGATGATGAGGATGGGGAGGGAGGAGAAGGTGACTCTGATGCTGGTGATCTGTTGGTTAAAAGAGCCATCCAGTGGTGGGAAGCAGAACTGCAGCTTTCTTTTGCTGCCATTTTCTGCAAAATACAATGTGATTCTTTATGCCAGCCATCATTTTAATTATACTTCCCTTAACAATATGCTCTGTTTACAACCCCCTAATGTAAAATTAAAAGGCTAAGCATCTGTAAAGGACACCACAGACCTCTTGTTTCATGCAGATATCCTTACAAGCTCACATGTAACGCCACACTTGCTTATGGCAGAAACCAAAGATCTCTCTGGCAGACACTGTTGGTAGAAACAGCATGCTCAACCAGAGGTCAAAGTTTGGGTCAAGTCACTCGACAGCGAGGTCCCATATTATATACTACACTTTTCATTCATTCATTCATTTTCTGTACCGCTTATCCTCATTAGGGTGACGGGGATGCTGGAGCCTATCCCAGCTGGCTTTGGGCGAAAGGCGGGGTACACCCTGGACTGGTCGCCAGCCAATCGCAGGGCACATATAGACAAACAACCAGTCACACTCACATTCATACCTATGGACAATTTAGAGTCACCAATTAACCTAACATGCATGTTTTTGGAATGTGGGAGGAAACCGGAGTACCCGGGGAAAACCCACACACGCACGGGGAGAACATGCAAACTCCACACAGAGATGCCCAAAGGAGATTTGAACCCAGGTCTTCCAGAGATCCTGACTGTGTGGCCAATGTGCTAACCACTCAGCCACCGTGCGGGCCATTATATACTACACTGTTTTTCAAAATAATTACTTGTCCAATGAAAGCTACTGTGCTGACATTACAATCACCTCTTAAGAGCAACATAATGCTAGGTTAGTTTATTTTCTACAGAAAGTAAAAATGATCAAGCTGACAAATGCTTGGCAGGGCTTCGGGTACTTCCCTTTGGAGGAACGGATTTATAAGCGAAGAGAATGAATTTCTCTGAATTGCTTTGAAGTAAATACAACACCCTGTGGGGTGGAGTCAATTCAAATTCCTCCTTTGAATTCTGAACTTCAGAATGTTGCACAGGTTCAATGCATGTAGATTGATTTCCATAGATATATTTACTAAAGAGTTTGTGGCCAGCTGCAAAAAGTTATTTTTAGAAAGCTGCTGCAAAATTCTAGACTGAACTTGCACCTTGAACTGCCACTTGACTCGACCTGCACAAGACCACATATTACTCTTAAATGTATACAGTCATATATAACATAAATGTAGATATTTTTACGCATTTTTGGTTAAAATGTTTTTTTTGAATAATGTTAAATATTTTTGAAGAACTCTTGTATGGAATTTCATCGAATGATTGAGTGTAACTGTTGAACTTCCATTAGCTGCCGCAAGGGGGAGGCAGAGATCGTGTTGACGTTACGTTCTACGACGTGAAGGTGCGCGTGCCTGACTGCTTTCCCATTATGGTACTAAATCACAGGTAATGCAAGTATTTTTAACATAAAATGCAACGAATGTGAAGGTGTTTTAGAGAAATAATCATTATAAATACCCTCATTAATCATTACAGCCACTTGACCAGACTACAGAACGCTCATGGCGAGTGGGAGGGTCCCATGTGGGAGACGCCGGCGCTACACCGTCACACCCCCAGGCTGCTCGCACTCAGAGCGGATGGCTTCATGACAGGAGCCGGGAGGCAGCGGTGGTGAGTGGGCCGACATGATCCACGGACACGCTCGGAGACCGCTTCTGCTCGCACTCACTTGCGCGTTTCTCTCCGGAGCGTCGCCATGGTCACACCGCCAGGAAGATGCCCGCCACGGGTGAGTTTCGCGGACTCAGATGTCACTTTATCAGCTTTCCAAGGTGTGTTTGGAATGATTTGGTTGTACGGACAGTGACAGCGAGCAGTGTTCTGATAACATCCACACCACCAAGTACTCCTGCCTCGGGTCCACTGGGGAAGTCGCGACGTGTTACAGGTATGTCCGTTCATACTTATTATTATTATTATTATTATTTACACAACCACATTTGTTATGTAACAACTACTTTTTCATTTGAATGGAACTGTGAAAATTAGTGGAAGTTCACTTTATGGACCGTGGTTACTGTGAAGCTGTGTTCACACTGGCGGATCAGTACCAAAAGGTTCAGGACCAAAAATGATGTGTTCAGAATTGTCATTTTGGGTCCATTTTTCGTTTTTGGTCCAGTTGAAACAGATTAGAGTCTGTTTTCTCTGCCAGTACCTTTTGTTTGGTCAAGTGCGAACAGAGTCCCAAACCAAAAGGACCGGACCGAGCAGACATCTGAGAGCAAACATCTGAGAAATACTTGCAAACGGGCATGGCAAAAGGTGGCTGGAGGAACTCCACAAGTTTGGTGAATCCGGTGATACATTTTCTGCAGAGGAGCCTCCCGCTGATTTTACGGCATCTGCCTTCTGCAATTTCCGTATTTGTTTACATTCCCGCTACCCAATAGATATATAATGAATGAATGAATATAGTGTTTTCCACACCGTTTACAAATTGTGCTCTAAATGATGTTATAATGGCCACGTGAAGTCTATGGGCTAAATACTAACAAAAGGTAATTGTTAAGTCTTACCTGTGAAAGTTTATCCCTGGGATTTTGTTTGGGCACCAAAACGAGTCGTAGACTTTCATATAGCACCTGAATGTGGCATCTTCTCCGCTCCAACACTTGCCACATCCAATATGGCAGCGATGTTGATGTATAGCCAAGCGCTCAATGCAACGTCCACATTTTTATGTCTACGCACTACCCCACTCCCGTTTACCTGTTTTGACAACCCACCACAGAAAGCAGACTTGCTGTGCAAAGTTCAAAGTTCAAACCCTATAAACTCAGAAACTTTGCATAGGTACACACCCACAAATGTTGCTCAAATTGAAGTTATCGCCGTCTCCTGGTGTGAAGTATTAATTACATAAAAAATCATATTAGCAGCAAACTCAGCAATGTTGCAACTTTGGTGCTTAAAGGGCTATATGGTTTTTTATTATAGGGAAAAAAATGAAATGCTTGTTTCCGGTGAACGTTGGCCTCCACCAAGGCTGCCCTTTGTCACCGATCCTGTTCATAATCTTCATGGGCAGAATTTCTAGGCCAGAATCCGAGGCCATGGTTCTCAGTCGGAACGGGTGGATTGTACCCTCCGGGTTGTGAGTGAGGTCTTGCCTAAAGTAGAGGAGTTTAAGTATCCCGGTGTCTTGTTCACGTGTGATGGACGGTTGGAGCGTCAGCAGTAATGCGGTCGCTGTATCAAAACATCGTGTTTAAGAGAGAGCTGAGCAAAGCTCTCTGTTTACAGATCGATCTACATTCCCACCCTCACCTATGGTCAAGAGTTATGGGTCATGACCGAAAGAACGAGATCGCGGATACAAGCAGTGGAAATGAGTTTCCTCCGTAGGGTGGCTGGACTCACCTTATGAGCTCGGCCATTCGGGAGGAGCTCAGAGTAGAGCCGCTGCTCCTTCACATCAAGAGGAGCCAGTTGAGGTGGCTCGGGCATCTAGTCCGAATGCCTCCCGGGCACCTCCCTGGTGAGGTGTTTCGGGCATGCCCAGCCGGGAGGATGCCCCGGGGAAGACCTAGGACACGCTGGAGGGACTATGTCTCATAGCTCGCCTGGGAACGCCCGGGTGTCCTCCCGGTGGAGCTGAAAGAGGTAGCCGTAGACCGGGAAGTTTGGACTTCCCTACTAAAACTGCTACCCCCACGACCCGGACCTGGATAAGGGGAAGAAAATGGAATGGCAAAAAAACGATATTATCCCTGGATCATCCCATACCTAATTCCCGAGTTATCACCATACTTTTAGCATGTGCATAAAATATATGAGCCACATAATGAATACTGGTGTGTTTATTGCATTATTTAACTTGTTACTTCTGAAAGTCATCACCCCGAAGTCCACTGACTCGAGTCTGTGAATCAATCCAAATTAATCATCTGAGTCCGCTGACTCGAGACAGTTGTATTACCCATTCCATTGATAAACCTATTATGCATTGAAGCCTTGTATCATCTTTGTCTGGATGGGGCTTTAATAGATGTTTGTTCGCTATACACATTATAGGAAATGTTCACTATTCTAGCTTAACAAATAACAAGACTAGACCTGTTTGTTGTTGAAGTTAGATGTTTAACATTTTACTCCAAAATCCATCACGGAATCGGGTCAGTCTCCTGAAAGGAGGCCCAAAAGTGTGTCAAAGCAAGCAAAACCTATATTCTCCGCTTTGGCTTAAAACAACCCTCATTAAACAACAAAGCATTTACTGAACATATATTATAAAGTTATTATATTATAAAAAGCTATAAATGCTTTCAATTTACCTTAAATTGTCACAAACATGCTCCAAATTGTCAACGTTTCTTGCACATAACACAGAAAAATGGAGAAAACTCAAATACTCACATTGTGTGTCAACACATATGTCAGCTCATTTGCATATATTGTCCTGTGATTCAATTCAAGACATTCAAAACGTGATATGAAGTTTAACTCACTGACTGCCAAAAACGCCATTTGGCGTCTTATAAAATAGGAACGTTGACTGCCTAAGACGGCAAAATGTGCCATTTGGCAGATCAAAGTCTGCAAGAGGTGTTCTTACGTATCCAGGTGGCAGGCCTCAAGCTTAATCTCCGGAAATGTCACCTTGCTCGGGACCATGTGGTGTTCCTGGGCCACGTGGCCTTGGACTGCAGCGGGATCCGAGAAACACAGACAAGGTAGAAACTTGGCCCACGCCGCAATCATCCACCGAGGTGAGGGCCTTTTTGGTCGATTTGTGAAAGACTTTGCTCATCGGGCTGACCCCTTGCATCATCTAACATGTAAAGATGTTTCTTTTGAATGGACTGATGATTGTAATGCAGCTTTTTAATATTTGAAATCTGCAGCTGTTGTCTGCCCCAATTGTTGCAATGCCAGATTATACTTCTCCCTTTAAAGTGTCCACTGATGCCTCCAACTGTGCTGTGGGAGCGGTGTTAGCTCAGGATAAGGAAGGGCTAGAGAGAGTAGTGGTTTAGTAAGTGCCAACTAGTCACTTACTAACACCCAGCGCTGCTGGTCCACGTTTGAGCTATGGGCTGTAGTGTGGGCCATTTGTCAGTTTAGGCTATATATTGGGGTGTCTGCTTTCACTATAATAATTGATCACAAACCTCTTCTAGGGCTACGGGGAATGGCCATTGACAAGGACCCATCCGGGAAGAGACCCCGGTGGATCTTGGAGCTTGATCCTTATAATTGGGTCATGCAGTATGAGACGGCCTTGTCATACTAAAGTGGATGCCCTCTTGAGGCGCCCCGATAGGGGCACTTAAGGCAGGCCAGTCCAGATTAATATTGCTGACGTTCATCCTCCCGCCGGGAACATGTCCCCACTCGGTGCAGTTCCTCAGCCTACTGAGTATAACACTAGGGGGCAGTGCCTGCCTGTTCTTTTGACGGACACGGAAACTCAGCAGCAGAATGACCCCGACATTAGTGTGGTGTTAAACTGGATCAGGAATGGGGGCTCCCATCCACCCAGGGGGCAGGTGAGAGGCAGCTCCCAGTGGCTCCGAAAGCTGTGGACTGAGTTCCCAAGATTGTGCCTGGTGAAAGGACTTTTATGCCGGACGGTGAACTCCTCCCCTATTGGGGAGGCTCAACATCAGGCCGTCCATGCTCAAGAAAATTCGCCAGTGGTGTGAAGAGTGTGTGCCATGTCAGACTCGCAAGGCCCCAGTACCAAATCATCGTGCTCTGATGGGGGAGGTGTTACAGGCTGTTCGGCCATTTCAGAGAGTTGCGATGGACATTTTAGAGCTTCCGGTGACACCAAGGGAAGTCGTTATGTGCTGGTGATAAAGGACTATTTTTGAGAGTTTGTTAACGCCTATGCTCTCCCAAATCAGACTGCTCAAACTGTTACTCAGTGTCTGTTTGAGGATTATGTGTTAGCACATGGCATTCCAGAGAGTGTACATAGTGATCAGGGCAGACAGTTTGAGGCGGAATTGTAGAGACTGTGGACTGCTAAAAATCAAGAAAACTCACACTACCCCATACAACCCCAAATCCGATGGTATTGTTGAGCATTTTAACCGTGCTCCGATTGACCAGCTAGTCAAGTCGCTAATGACTTGCTGGAGTGAATGAGATGACTATTTGAAGCAGGTGCTTACAACACATCTATTCACATAAGCACGGGATACACTCCTTACTACCTTACCCATGGTCGGAAGGCCCGGGTCCCCGTTGATGTGTTAGTGCCGAGTCAAACAGAGTATGTCGACTTGTCTGTCTCGCATGCTGACTTTGTCTCGGCTATGTTGGACTGGCTATATGTGACCTTTGTAAAGGCCAAGCAAAGGGCGGTGGTTAGGGCGGTTAGAAACTGTATCATGACTCCAAGGCCCGCTATAAGCCATACAGGGTAGGGGACTTAGTGTGGCTGCATAACCCTCGGAAAGATGGATGAATTTGGCTCCCCATTGGAGGGGCCCCTTTAAGATCATAAGAGTCCTGGATTCTGGGGGGATGTCAGGCCTCACTTAATGCATCAGTGACCCCCTTGCAGCGGATGGTGTGGCGCAGGTAGTTCACTATGACAGGTTGAAACCATATGCCAGCGGTTTTATTCCAGAGCCTCCCTTGGAGACCAGCCCTTGCCTCTCTTCTGGGTCACCTCCACTGTGGGAGGAGCTGCCTGCTGATGGTTGGCAGGAGAAGTATGTAGTGGGAGCACAGGGGGATAGGTCGTTCTTGCCTATGTCACCTGCAGGGAGAGCTGTGAAACCTCCAGCTTGGTTCAGGGATTTTGTTACCTACTGTTGAAGAGCTGGCCGTCATGTTATGTCATGGTTTTGCTATTCCCTTGGTTGGGTGTTTTGAGATTGTGCTCAACCTTATATTATTTTGTTATTTGGCCCTCTTCTCTTGGGTGTGTACTTACATACACACACCTCCACACACACGCATGCACTCACACACGCACCCACAAAAAGTGCCTTTTGATGCAATTTTCCAATATTGGTGTGTATGGGGTATACAGTGATTGTACGAGAGAGTGGGGCAATGGTGTGTTGAGAATAAACAAGCCTTCTACAAGCTCTGGCTCGTGTGTTTCCGTTCACGCTGCACACCCACAACTTTCGCAGGACTTTGCAACTGCTCGGTTACACTACACAGTCTACCACACTAAAAGAAGTACTCTTGAAATAGTTGACACACACACTCTCAACTGCAAATAGTTTACACACACACAGTTTAAGCACGCAAACATCTGTAAATAGATATTTTCATTTGCTGTGTTCTAAATCTCAGAATAAATGTTATTTTGTCATCAAAAGCCTTTTTTCCCTTTTCTTTTTGTTGTTGCATAGAAATAAACAACTGGTCAGATGTTTGTGGTGTCACTAAAACAAAAAAATATGGACATCAGTCACCGTTTTCTCCGTTTTTTGGTCAAAATCGGGTGTTTTTGCTGAATCTACCCTATGTTCTACTACCGGTTTCTAAAGAAACATTTTTCTGATGAAAGAAGAGTCTTACTTTTCTTTAGATGTGTTTAATTTTTATGTAGTCCTTAAGCTTAATATTCTGTGGTTCTTGAAAGTTTGGCAAAAATGCCCAAAAACTAGCAGTATGGATCTCTCTGCTCTGAAAATGGCTGGCAGTTAATGAGTTGATAAGGTATCTGTGACATGTTGTGTGCTGCTTTAGTAAGGGGAAGTGATGTGTGTGTGATGTCATGGCTCGAGTTGACCGTTAGCTGCGTTCTAGCTGCAGGTTAGACGTGTAGAGAGTGGCCGACAGCAGCTTCTGTGTCAATGTTCACTGCATATGTGTTCCCTGCTTGTTAATAAAGCGATGAAAGTGCACCTCGAGTCTCTCCATAACCATAAATAGCGGCAGAAAAGTAGTATTATACACTGGTCTCTAATTAATTAATTTAATGCTAAAGTGTTAGTCTATCTAATCATATTTATTCATAAGATGGCTTATTTTCTGTTTTTATGTCTGCTTTGTCTGTTTTGGGTACTACATACACAGAGGTGACCATACGGGTGTTATTTTATGTCTACAAGGCTCTGATAATGGTAGAAACATATTTAGAATGTCATAAACACATTTTCTATGATCTAACTATGAAAATATTCAGTTTATTAACACTGAATTCACTTGAGTCGAGTCTGGAAAAAATTAACCGTGATAACACATGATGCACGTAACACAGAGCTAGTGGACAGGCCCTGCTTCAAACTTCGTGTGAGACTCAACATTGTGTTCTTTAAAACATTTTTGGTTAGCACTGCAGTAACACATGTCACCTTCCACAGAAGCATTATGTAAAAAAAAGCTCCCCAAAGTTTATAGATTAGAAAAAATAGATGAGTAGAAATCCTGAGGATAACATGTATCCTGGACATTATGCCATATTTCGGATTTTGAATTGGTGTCATTTTTGTAATTGATCTTTGACGAAAAACCAGAGAAATACAGTAATACTCTGAAGTTCACATTGCGTGTCAATTCATTTGCATACAGTTGTGAGCAATTACATTTAAGTTACATTGTGTGTGAACTACAATGGTTACGTTTGTGACGTGTACAAGTTTTGTTAAAATACTGTATATGTTTTGGATGCAGCAAAATGCATTTGGTGTACAATGAGGTGTTATAGTTCGGAAATAACAGCAGCTGAAACTAAGTTGTAGCATTTTTTTTTAAATCATCTGTTGCATGTCACAATGCAGCGATGAGCAAATGGACAGAAATTTACATCAGATCGGGTTTTACACGCAATAGACCCGAAGAAAATATTTAACACTGTTTCCAATTTTTATTCAATTTGCAGTATGTTTTTATATGCTCCAAATCACTGTCGTTGTCGTTTGATTGACGTGTGCGTCACGTCAATCATAGTGGCAGCACCTTCTGAGGTGGGTAATCACTCATTTGTGGAATGCTGTTAGCTGACAAGGATTAAATCAGAGATAACTATTCTATAGTATAGGTAAAATTAACTGCTTTCAAGGATGCAGCAGTGCAAAAAGGTCATTAAGGACCACGGCCTACCGTCTGTTATCATTTGGTGCTAATTTATTTTAAAAAATCAATATGCGTCTTCTAATTTATGCCAGTGTATATCTTATTGTGACAGAGCACACTGCATTGTGTTGTAGTATTTTCTCCAGCTCTCAAGCAGAACATTTGGCTGCCAAGAGGAGTGCTCCACAAATGCTTCTAATTGCAATATAAATGCTTTACTAGCGCAAACGATGTGAGCTTTATGTTCCAATTTGGCAACGCCGTGGGTACTAAGCGGTCACCACAGCAATGTTACTTCGCCACACATCGAGAAAATAAAATCTCAGTTTAGCTTTTGTTTACTCGTGATTATCAATATTCAGATCGGGTGGTTTTGAAATGGTAGAAAAGCATTACTAGTAGTTTTTGTCTGCCGCAAAAGTAAAACTCACATCACAGACAATCTCTCAACGTTTAGGGACGATTTTTGTAGCAAAGCAAAGTTTTAAAAAAGGTCAGGGGGTGGTGTACTTGATGATATAATCATAGATTTCATCAACCACGCTCGGATTGTTGCTCAGCATTGACATCGCCAAGACGAAGGCCAGATTTCCCGTGCTAACCAACAATGGCGGCGAAAGAAATGACATTTATAATCTTTGTTTATAACTCCTCTTCAGTGGGGTACTGTGTGAAAAGGATGATTGGGCTGAGTTATTGTGTGTGCAATGTTGGCTTTCCCTTCGTCCTGTTAAGAGTTCCCCATAAAAGACTCTTTTCCACTCCGCAGCTGTAACAGTTACACATAATTAATGTGTGACATGTGCCGTTGTTGCAGTGTTATTTTTATAAATAATTCTGCTGTTAAGGAGTTTTTTTGTCCACTCCCTAGTTAGGAACTAAAGATGGCTTTTTTTGGAATGATCGCAATTATTTTGACAAGACTATTTTTGTACTTTCTGTATCAAAAGTCCACTCACTCCCTCTAATTCAGGTCTAATAACAAGAAATAGTCTTATGTGGTGAACACAGGTCATAGGTTCATTTGAAACACTTATTTATGTTTTTCGTTGCATTGTACTTGTACATGTTTAATGACAATAAAGTTGAATCTAATCTAATCTAATCTAATCTAATCTAATCTAATCTAATCTAATCTAATCTAATCTAATCTAATCTATTTGAGATCTCAACATCTGCCAAAATCTGTATCTCCTTCTTTAAGTTTGATGAAGTTGACAAAGGAGCAGAAGAAACTGCAATGCATCCCCGTTTAAGTAGAGAAAATACAGTAGAACGTCTAAAGTTGGGGTCATACAATTTGTTATTCTCCATACATTGTCATGAAAAATACATATGAAGACGAAGTCCCGTGGAGAAAGAAGACTGACATGCAAAGCATTCAAAAACTCCAGCTTTGTAGTCTTTGTCACTTGTTTTTACAGAATGTTAGCAGGTTTTTATCAGTAGATTTAAATTTATTATCAAGGTGAACTAATGTTTTATACTCATGATAGTTAGGAATTTTAACATTTCCTTAAAACATTGCCCCAATAGTCAGTTAAGGCTTTAGTGACTACAGAATGGATTGTTTTTTTGTTTGGAAAAATTGCCTAAAGTAGGAAACAGTAACAGATTGTGTTTGATCGTGAAGGTTCTGCACTACACTCATTTACTGAAATGGACGTTAACCGGATAATTTTTCTCAATGTGAATCCAATTACCCGTTCCAGAAAGCCAAAAATGTTAACGCAAAACTGTTTTTTAAATTGTTTTTCAACTATGGTTTTACATGCAGAAAACAATTCAAAATGCATATTTAATGCATATAACTGATGATTGAAGGGGACAAATGAACATTCAACGTTACTTTTAACTTCACTGACGACGTGCTTCTTGATATGAATGTTCCCAAAGACACAATGTGGAAGCAAGACACTACCTTACTGTTTTCCCTTGAATTCACCTCAATAGCCCCAAATGGAGTAAAGGAATGTTGCAAGCCCCTATTTATTTATCCCTTTAATTCATCATTTAGAATTATTTGATGTATGTAAAACTATACACGTGTGTTTTGTGTTAACATTTTTTTTTAGTCAACCGCTGATGACATCATATACATACAATGTAGTTGACCTCTGCTTGCCATTTTGTTTGTTTTGGAATAAAAATACATTAAGAACACCATTGGACTTGTGCAGTGTATGCAGTGTCAATGTATGATAACTGGAAAATGTACACAAACTGACGTCAAAGTTTGGCGTATATGTTTGACGTTAACAGAAAAACCTTTAAGCATCTAGTTAGGTTGTTAGCCTACCTTTTGAAAGGCATTTACATCCCACAGTTGCAATGTAAACCTTTTTCAAATTGTTAACCACAATAACTCATTAAATTGTCATATTTAGGCAATATTTCCAAATGTGTGTTTGAAAGACAATTTAGCCCAGTAGGTTTTTTTCTATGAAGCATATCATTTTTAGAAGTTTTAAATATTGCCTCAATATGACAATATAATGAGTTATTGCGGTTAACCATTTGAAAAACACTTTTTTGTGTGTGTGCTAACAACTCAGGAAAAAATGATGGCGAGTGTCCAAGTTGTTTCTCAACACCTCTTTGAGTTAACCAGAACGGGCTCGAGCAGATGTAGAAGGAGCGATCATGCCAATCTGGAATGCCTGAAAATCATTTACACGAACTGGCAAGCCTTTTCAGCGTTGTAATGCAGCATGCCAAGCAAGAGTGAAACAACACTCAACGACCATTGAGATCTATCTATTAAGTACGGTAGTCAAAGGTCATATGCCGAAATGGAGACATGAGATTTGTCCAAGCAAGGAGGTAAACATATGTTTTCCATCCTACATGTGAAAGTCTGTCAATACAAAACACACACAAAGAGTCTGTAAAATGACGGCTCCCACCGAGTTGAAAGTTAAAAAGATCTGAAGGAGGCACAGGAGGAGAAGGAAGAAGGAAAGGAGGAGAAGGAAGAGGTCAAGTGCCCTGGCCAAAGCTGAAGCTCAGCTTCAAACATACAGAGCTAATGATTAATTGAGAGCATCCCGATTAATCAGTAATAAAAACACAGTAAATTACCGATGGAAGTTTTTGGATGTGATGGAGTAGGAGTGCTGTGATGAATTACCATCTTGGAAGTAGCACACATACACTGTAAACGAAACTGTATAGTGTGATGTAGTACAGTTTAGTTTGATCATTTTAACCGTATTAGTGTATGTTTGATTCCAGAAAATTCTAAGGTGACTTCAGAAAACAATGAAGGCACTCATGCTAACAGTGACACATCTGTATTTCATTCCGTTGGTCATTAGTGTACAATGTCAGGCATTTCATTTTTAAGTGCACTGCTCTTATTCTCAGTACAGGAAACAAACTGCTACATTGTATTACTAACCCTCATATACGGCTAATCGTGAAACATGATAATTTTTTCATTATGAATGTTTTCATGTATGTTGTTTTCTTTTTCTTTTGAGTTAAAATTGTGTTCCTGTAAAAATCCAACATTTTTACTATTCTACTACTCTTGTCAGAATATTTTTTTCGTAAAATTTTACTTTATTTCTATACCATTTCAACTATTATATTCTAATGTATACTACAACTATTCTCAAAATATTTTTTCCTTCAAAATATTACTCTACTCTAGTAACATTACAATTTTTTCCTTTAGTACTAGAAATTCTTAAGTAAAACAAGAGAAAGGTACCCAGTGAGGTACACCATGGTTGTCACGGTAGTTACTAATATTAACAGCTTTTGTCAGCTTTTGCACAACCTTTAAAATATTACTGCTCTAGTAGAGCAACCACAAGGATTGATTAGCTGTGAGTGGGAGGCGGAAGGGTCCTTGATTTGCATTCATCCTGGCAGGGGTGGGTGGTAATATAGTTACAAAACATTTGCACACACTGGCTTTAATATTTTGTTTCTCCCAGCCTGGGGAAGAGCTATTTGTCAACAGATTAAGTGATGCGTCAATGAGATCTTATTAGGTGGAAGATAAAACGGGTACAAATGCTTCTGGTTCCTAAACTGGTATGATCCAGAGGAGTGCAAGCCATCAGTAAAATAGGGAGGACATGTTAGTGTTAAAGAGCATTCCTTAGTGACGGATGTGGAGCTCAAGCAACTGCAAACATGGACTTTGTTGGTTTGGTGGATTTGTTCTCCTCAGACAATCCTTTCATTACTTTCATACTGCACCATAGTAATTAAAAGTTGTACTAAAGCCTGAACTACTGTAGCCTGTACTAAAGTCTGTACTAAAACCTGGATGTCAACTCGTGCAAAGCTGAATTGTTGATGACAGATGGATGTTGAACATGGGTTCTCAACTCTTTTTTTTCAGTCATTTTAAATGGTTTTCTTGTTTCACTTCTCAGTTGTTTCACAATATCCACTATCTGAGGTTATTGATCTGTGTCAATGCAAGGACCCACCCGCAACCCTAATGAGGATAAGCGGTATAGAAAATGAATGAATGAATGCAAGGACCCATACTGGTGTTGAACAACGTCAGGCACAGAATGGCCAAACCCTGATCGCTTTCGCTTCTGAAAAACTCAATGTTACTGTATTGAGCTGCATATATACGTCCCTGAATATACATAGGACCTAGTTTCAGAAAACAAATTTTAAGACAAAACACAAAATTATTTTTTAATCATATTTTAAATATTAGTTAAATAGGTTGACATATTTATTGATCACCATTACCTTAAACTTGGCATTATAACGCCTGCCCAATCTATTATTTTCCAGATGTGGTTGTATCTCTCCAGGTGCCTTTTGTGTGTGACAGGAGAAAAAGCTCTGACTTTCTGTATGTATTTCATACGAGTGAATTTATTCCCCCCATCTTAGTAAGGACAAGCGGCATAGAAAATGGATGGAAGGAATGTATTACTTAGTTATACTTTTATTTATATAATTGAAGTATTTCAATGTTTAACTTGCATGCCACAAATTTCCGTTTCCAAATTATTGATTTTGGTACAGGTAATGGATGATATGTCTACTAATATATAATATATATATTACATAATATGTAATTTAAAATGATACCCAACCCTAGTTGTATGTACAGAATTACTGCATAAGGTCCCCAATGATTATTAATCTGAAGTGGCGGTTTTCAGTTGAATTACATCCAATTGGAAGGTTTTTCATTTAATTTATTTATCCATCCATCCATGTTCTATGACACTTATCCTCATTATGTATGCTGGAGCCTATCCCAGCTGGCTTTTGCGGGAAGCAGGGTACAACCTGCTTAACGACCTAGATTGGTTATTTTATTCATTTTTCAAAATTGTTTTGTCATTATATCAACAAATACGTAAGTTTGATGATTCTTTTGTGGATTAAGAGCATTTATTCTTAAAGATTCCATTTATATTGGCATTCCAATCCTTGCACGGCGCAGCTCACTGTAGGGATTCCCCCAAAAATGAGGCGTTATTTTATGGTTGTATGTATTTTTGTACTTTGGATGCTACTTCATCATGATTGTTAAACCTTCCCTTTCAATTTGGTATTAAATTAATATGCAGACTTAAACCATAGACATAGTGAGTTGACAAAAATGTGAAGCTCAAATTCAACCCATTCATACGGAAGAATGCCAACATCAGGCTGGAATAAACTATATACAGTATATAATGAGTACTTATCTATTTAACAGTGCTCATGTGAAACTTTATTCAAATGTGACCATGCAAAATGCTTGTGACACGCAATTACTATAAAATGATTCATTCATTCCTTTTGTAAAACCGCTTATCCTTATTAGGGTCACGGGCATGCTGGAGCCTTTCCCAGCTGACTTTGGGCGAGAGGCGGGGTACACCCCGGACTGGTCGCCAGTCAATCGCAGTATAAAATGATTGAACCAATTAATTACGTTCAATATTTCAAGTTAATAAAGATAAAAAGGTTTTTATTTTTTAAGTGTGCAGGAGTAGGGTGTACATGGCTTCAGGTCAAATGTCTAAATATGAACGCCACTGTAAAAAGTTTGGGAACCACTGCTGTAGTGTTGTTTCAAACTCTGGACAGCGTATTTTGAGCGCTCTTATTATATTTTCCAGGCCTTCCAGTCGCTGACTCGTTGCAGAAGAGAACATGAACATAAAAAATTGTGGAAATTGATACATAAGTCTGTTTGAAATGAATGCCCTTGTGACCCTGTTTATAGACCATGAACCCCAACCTCCCAATAGGTTATGTTAATGTAGCATGCTATTTAACCAATGAAGCGCTGCTATTTGTCTGGGCACCCATAAATGCATCTTAAACAACGCAGCAAAGAGCATTTTATTAGGCAGACTGCATTCAAGAGGACATTTGTCTTATTAAATAAAGGCTTACTTTGACTTCTAGTGTGAGGTTTTGTCCCTGGAATTCCTTTAGACTGGTCATTCCCAAGTTTATTTTGGCAACCCAAACACATTTGAGGTTAGTTTTTATTTGGTTGTGGATTGTCAGGGTAAATTACCATACATAAATTTTGGCTTTTTAGAAAAAATACCTTATTCTGTTTAGGCTAGTGGGCTGGAGGCTATACGAGCTGATTTAAGGCAAACGCCAGACTAACCTGGTTGCAAAATCATTCTGAATGGACAGTAGAGCATGGCTTGATCCAACACCAGCTGCATGGTAGTCGATGACTACTGTATGTGAACCACTACACTACCACTTCCCCTGCTGATGTTTTACATATTCAGTTTGTCCATTACATGGCATTACATGATATATTTTTTAGAGTTAGAACCACATTTCTAATTTGGATCAAGGGGCACAAAAAACAAAAACATATTGAGTCAGCAAATTGGAAGTGTTTAAGATTTGCCAGTTTTACTGAGCCAAAGCAAAAATCCAAGTCATTTTAGATTGAAATCAAGGAAATTAAGGTTCCATGAGCAGCAACAGCGTATACAGTAAATCCCTTCTATTTGCGGGGGTAATGCTCCAAGGCCACCAGTCAACTTTAAAAATCCATGAGTAATTGAGACGCCCGTTAATATGAGTATAAAAAAAATACTGATGAATACTATTTTTTTTTACTAAAAATCAGCAAATGTGTGGGGTGTGAATGCTGAATCACGAATGTGCGAGGATGCATATATACCGTATACAAATATACGAGGAACCACTTTTTGTCTTGTTATGTGTTCTAGTAGTCACAGTATAAAACCAATCTTCTGCAGGCAAGAACCTTATTGATTTTGAAGGGGATGTGACAAAACTTAGTTGAGATAAACTATAGATCAGTACTTTTCCGGAAATACAGTATTTCTCAACCAATCATCTTCAAACTTCCGGAATTCTCACCAATGCTGCTTGAGGCAGTCATGGTAAAAGTTCCAATCATTAGACATTTAATCTCTTGGGTGCTATTTTTAATGTCCATTCCAGATGAAAGGTCAGACGGTTGGTAATTTGTCGAACACTCCAGGATTCGGGGATGGTTTCAAAGAAGAACCCTACTAATTACTTAGTGTTTTTGACTATAAGAGCCTTTTTGCAACTCAAATGAAATGCCAGATCAGAATATACAGTACATTTCTTCGGTAGGAATTACAAGAACTTCTAATGATTTTGGATGATATCTGACACCAGATATTTGTGGTAAATAAAGTCCAAATAGAGGTTAGTTAGTTCTCAACAGTGTTTTTCAACCTTTTCCAAAACTCACGAATTATTTTAGTACAACAGAGCAAGACTATGGACTTTGGATGAAAGCTGACACTATTTTGGGGGGTCAAAATTGAGGTTCTTTGGTACATTTTTAAAATTAAATTGTACTTGATGCAATTTTCAACAGACCGCCATCTGATTTTAAGAGATTATTTTGCTATATCTGAGCAAAAACACTACTTTTAAGACTTATAAACAAGTAAGAGTAAAGGGACATAGTATATGATATTTTTAAACTATCAAGGAATATTTATCCAAGCCAATGCAAGAAGTGTAGTGATTGATATCCAGTCAAAGATATCTGGGGTAGCTAAGGTCAAATGTCATACAGTATATGTTGCTGCTAGAAGGCCTGTCATTTTCCACTGACTTCCAGGTTTTGATTTGTGTCATTCCCAATTGGTTTGCTTTGTCTTTTAAACACTTTAAAACACATGAAACCTTTGAGCTGCAGAGTTGATGTTGGAGCTCTCTGTTTGCGAAATGTGCCTTTGGTCCTCTCAAGTACCTTGGCCTCATGTTGCTCCAGCTGCCTCCCGACAGAAAGATATCATCTAGTGGAAAAACACCATTCTTCAACATTGTTTTACCTTTTTCTTTTTGGCATTTCAAAGGTAGTGTGCAATCTAATTCCTAAATCCCAGGAATAATGAGGACATGGCTGAAGGAGTGCTAACACGTCAGAGGAATGTTCGAACAGAGAAAAAGGCTGATGTGTGGTAGTTTTCAGATAAAACAGTGACCTCTCCATGTGTCTTTTTTTACTCTGGTGGTTATCCAGACATTCTTAAGATCTGCTCAGATTACTATGTACTTTTAGGTGTTCCTATAAACCCTCAGGTGTGCTTTTCTGAACTTTATCTCATCTTCTTTACCAGCCTCTGACAGGTAGGAGGTCGACAAGATGTGACCGCACCCCCAACGCAGGGCCACACTGAGTTCATGTGTTTACATTTTAATGCAGCGAGCCTAAAATTACATGGATTTTATATGGTGAAAGTCCTGATTTAATACCCCATAGCAGGGTTATGGGCAGTTAAGACATGTAGTGGCCCAGTCTCAAGAAATATGAATGTACTGATGATAGAATCAACTTTCAGGCTGTGTCAATCAAGAACCTTATCAAATAATATCAGACAAAAAAGCTTGGCAGGGTGTAAAGTCAAATCATCTCCTTGTATTCTCTTGGTTGTTGTTTTCAAAAGTCTCATGTTATCCACAGTGGACTTATTAATGTTGTTCTTGTTCAGACGCGTATCCGTTGCGGATAATGCATGTTTTCTGAGTATGAGCATGAAATGAATAAAATCCACACTGGGTAGCTACGTATGTATTCACTTTACACGTTCTGTGGTAGGCCAGTCACACACAGCCTCTCTAGACAGACTGCTACAGCCAAAAAGCGGAGCCATGCCTCTCACTCTCTCACACAGACACAATACAGACTCTCTGCTTGTTTGGCTTGACTCCAGCTCACGTTCTCTATTTTGCGCTATGTCGGTTTGTGTATGTAAAATTAGTTGGTCAACTTGTTTGTTTCGTAACGTATGCGGTGCATTTGACAAGACAGAGTTGAAAACCTTTCGTGTTGCGTTGGTCTCCGCCAAGTCTTTTTTAGGTTTTCCTTAGCTCAGGTCTTATCTAAAGTTATTTGGTAAGCTTTTTTCATAACGTACAAAGTGCAATTGAAAAGACACAGGGCTTGTGTTTTTTTTCTGGCTGCCTGCTTCTTATTTGGCTGCTGGCCGTGACCACCATTGGTCACTCTCCGGCCACCCCACCAGTGGCGGAGCTACGTGGAGACATTTCAGGTATTGAGTTATTGCCAGCGCTATGTGTGTAATGATATCACCCTGACCACCCCAATGAAAAATGTCTGGCTCCCCCACTGTTTGACTAGCGGTGTAAAGTCGGTTGGAAAACTTTGCTCATGGTACTGAACGTGGCGTTTTTGAGGAAAATACAGTGACCAAGGCTGACAGATTATTTCCTTGTTTGCCATCACTGGATGTTTGCATGAATCACCTACTTGACACAGATCATTAAAAAATAATTAAATAATAACGATCACTTAAACCCACACACACAGTTTGAATTGCAATTTTAAGGCTGTTCTGTAAGTAGTTTTCAAATAAACAATTAATATAGCTACTTCTGATTAATCCATGTCAATTTCATAAGAATGAAATTCTTATGTCCCACCCATTTCCGGTTAAACCATGCCCACTTCTGGTTTAGTCCTGGTACAGATATGGATACAGACGTTTTGGATGAGAGCAGCGATACAGATAAAGATAGTGGTGCACTAGCTCACCCCTACTTTTGAGATTCCACGACTTTATGATGTCATAAACCAAACAAAATCTTTTTGGACATGATACCGTCTTTTACCCGCCCCTTACTAAGTAACCCTGTATTTGTGGACCCACTGTTTGTTTGTGTCCTCCTGTCACATTTCTTAATAGTATGCTGTGGTATGTGGTATATGGCTTCTATTACTTTGGACAATTACAGGGTTACATTGTAGGTGTAAAAAGTGGATCAAGAGCACAAGAGCGCTTTTTGGAGACAGACACTTTATTGTGGGAGAGCTTTCAAATAGTTGAACATAGTATAATATGGGATCTGAATCACTAAATCACTACTTTTGGTGGTTTATGTGACGGCACAGCCTCATCAGTCTTTCGCCTGCGTTCCACTTGAAGATAAGCTTTCAACACACCACTGCTCGTTTAGTTCTACAGTATTACCTCAGCCATTTTTATTTATTTGGTGTAATAAAAAGATAAATTTTTACAGCTGATTGGTTTACAATGCAAAGGAAAGGGAGTGAGGGTGGACACAGTAACAGCAAGCGTGTAGTCGCTATGACACTTACAGAAGATGTAACAAAATGAGTAGTGCTTATCAACATCTGTAAAACAGGAGTGGACATGATAGCTTTTTTGTTTTGTTTTGTTTCATTCTGCTACATGCTAATTGTAATTTACCAATTTTTTTTTGCTTTAGATGCAAACACAGTATTACACTGTCTACATTGTATTATATTATATAGTTACGTATATACATATATATACACACACACACATATGTATAATACATTATATTATATATATTAAGCCACTTCTTGGTTCACAGAGCTTGACATGAGATGATGAGAATGTTGTTTTAAAATTATGGGGTAGAATAGCAGTTCTATCCTTACTTAGCAAATGCATCTTACATCTTTTTGTGTGTGTGTGTGTGTGTGTCTTGTCCAGCATCATAACAGCTGAATTGGAGTCAAGCTGCCTTTAAGTGCTGAGCAAAATTGGTCTGCCAAGGGAAACTTCATAATCTAAATGATGATCCCTTGCCATTTTACTGTGTTTATTATGGAATTTGTTGAGCCACATTTCGATGCCAGACCTGACATGAAAAGGGGTGTGTGGGGTGGTGTGGGGGTTATAAGAAAGGGTTCAGAAGAACCTCACAAACATATTTCAACAATATTATAAACAATAACAACCATAATAACCACAATATCAGCAACAAACAGAACAGTGACAGGGCAAAATGGGCAAAAGGACAGGAAAGGAGAGAAAAAATATAATAGTAATAATAATAATAAATAAATATATATACAGTATATACACACACACACACACATATATATATATACTGCACACATACACACGTGTATATACACATACATACATACATACATACATATACACATACATACTACTAATAATAAACATAATAAAAGAAAAAGAACGAGAAAAACAGAACCTCATGAACAATGACAATCCAGATGACACCTGCAACAAATCTACACAACCGCAGCAATTCACCTTACTCTGCAGTGACAGAATGACTGCATCAGGGTGAAACATAGAGAATGAGGAGATGTTAGTGGTGAACACAGCCATGCATCCCAAACCACACTCCCTTCAAAAGCAAATACATCTAATGTGTCTGGTAAAGTAGCGTGTTTAACATTGTAGCGTAAATAATACAAGACATTGGAGTAATTTATTTATTTATTTTAAAGTCTGAAGTACTGTAAGTGTGTGTGCATGGGTTTGTGGTCTGCATGTAACAGTAGAAGAAACAGAAAAGAATCATAAAAAATTTGTGTAAATTGTATTTTATATTATGACCGAAAGGACAAGATCGCGGGTACAAGCGGCCAAAATTAGTTATCTCCCCAGGGTGGCTGGGCTCTCCCTTAGAGATAGGGTGAGAAGCACTGTCATCCAAGAGAGACTCGGAGTAGAACCGCTGCTCCCCGCATTGAGAGGAGCCAGATGAGGTGGCTCGGGCATCTGGTTAGGATGCCTCCTGGACGCCTCCCTGGGGAGGTGTTCAGGGCACGTCCAACCGGTAGGAGGCCTCGGGGAAGACCCAGGACACGCTGGAGAGACTATGTCTCTCAGCTGGCCTGGGAACGCCTCGGCATCCGCCGAGAAAAGCTGGACAAAGTGGCCGAGGAGAGGGACGTCTACGCTTTCCTGCTTAGGCTGCTGCCCGCGCGACCCGACCTCAGATAAGCGTAAGAAAATTGATGGATGGATATTAACTATACTTATATACTATATTTACTACTGTAAAAACAAATAATCACAATTCACACGTGACTGCGTTTTCAATCGGCCTCTCAATAATTTAGTTACTTACGTTGTGTTCTCGTTAGTGATATGCATTACTTCAAATGTATCAAAAATATTGATTTTTATTTGAGAAAAAAATTTAGAACATGAAGAACTGTTATCGGTAGTATCTACAGTGTATGTCAGTATTGATCCACACATAACTATCAATTCATGTGTTAGATCTCATTGGTTAATATACACTGGACGGCCATCCATTCATCCATTTTCTATACCGCTTGTCCTCACCAGGGTTGCAGTTAGGCTGGAGCCTATCCCAGCTGGCGTCGGGTGAGAGGCGGGGTACACCCGGGACTGGTCACCAGCGAGTCGCAGGGCACATGTAGACTAACAATCATTCACACACAATTCACATTCACACCTATTGACGATTTAGAGTCTAAATGAACCTAGCATGCTTACTTGTGGAGAGTACCGCTGGACAGCCGTGCACTCCAACTGTTGTTATTATTGATTAAATGTTTAATCTGACACTGATTTAAAAAAAATCTCACATTTTAGGCGCCAGACTCAGTGTTTCAGGTGTTTCATTTAAAAATGGCAACCACTGTATTTGTTAAAATGATTCAATTATGGGCTGATCGGTTGTATATTTTCTGTCACACACACACACACATATGCAGTGAGCAGGTTTAATCAGGTTGGAGTGGTGTCATGGGAAATGTTATTATGTGTTGCCAACAGACATTTTAGACAAATAAACCTTCTAGTGAGACTTCATTTGTTGCTTTAATAAGAGAGAGGAAGACGCAAGGAGAAGACGGACCTCCCGTAATTTGAAGGTTCCTCAGTACGGTTGGGCATTGCTTAAATGTTATCCAATACCTGTGCAAAATTGGTGCTTTTGAAACGGTGCTAGTGCTTCAATGGTGCCTTACAATTATACATAGAAATGTTGTCCAAAAACAATGCCTTTTTATTTTTACACAATTTTGTGATATATTCTTTGGCATATATATGATATTATGACCATTTGAGAACACATCACATTGTTGCAGCTTGTCACTCTCAACTTTGTTGGTCACGGCTTGATTGCATCATCAACATGGAGAATAGGATGAAAACCTCTACTGTAGGCCAAATGTATTGTTTTTGTTGCATATTGCGTACACCTAGTCTGCATTCCTAGTCTAGTGTAGTCTAGTCTTGTTCTTACCTGGGTGTCTGATAGATAAGGCATAGTTTGTTTTAGATGTCTTTATTGCTTTAGGCTGCTGACCTGCCTCTCCATCAGACATGTGTTGTTCTAACCTTAACACAGGTCATATCATGACCTCCCCCTGTTTCCCCCAAGTCCGACTGAACTCATGTTAACGTGTCAAAAAAGGAAAGGAACTCAAATCAAATAATTTATATTGCAGGAAAAGATAATTTTGTCATGTTGTTTTGGATATTTCATAATACCGCTTGAAGCCCAAGGCATGGTGTTGCCATACTCCAAATGTACGAGCATTTCCCTCAGTGGTAATTCAATAAATGATACAGCTGAGGGAAATTGAAAGGGAATAAGGATCTAGTTTCCTGGCCTCTCTCTCATGATGGTCGGCATGTTTGTTTTTACCGCCATTGTCCCATCATCTTTTAGTTATTTTCCTTTGCTGGTTGTTTGCAGCCAGTGCCTTCTGTGGTTGTGGGGATTTATTGTCACATGAACTGTTGGGTCATGCAGGAAGTCATTCTTGTGGCAACTCTCTCAGGGTGTCCATTTATGCTGTCCTCCTTCCAGATTTAGTATAATGTAGTAATGCTATCATAAAAGTTATTCAGGGTCAATGACATTAGCTTATTTAATCATATCACTATTGTGCCTTGCAAAGTAAATCTTCTTGAAGAAATTATATTGTTTTTAATACAAGGTGTTAAGAGTAGTTGTCTCCCAACCTGAAGGTTGCTGGTTTGATCCTTTTTTTGATCCCATGATGATGTCGAAGTATGCTTGGGCAACATACTAAACCCACAGTTGCTCCTAATGCTGAGGATTTGATTTTTGATTTACTGTACCTATTATGTATTGGCATTGTTATAATCAGAATGTTGCTCATTTTTTAAAAACACAAAGCGTTGCAATTGGATTTAAAAATGTAATTTTTCATTTCACAAAATGTACTACCTGTAATATTATTATCATCATTGAGAAGGTCTTGCAGCTACTGTGCTGTAGATCTGTACTGTATAGACTTACAGTACAAGCCCACAAGGCAGTGTTCTCATGAGCGGACCCCTGTGGTGTATTACTCTTTTGCAGTAGGATTTTTTCATTCATGTGCCTCAAGTGTGCTGACAAAAGTCGTCAACGTGTCTGGCGAATATTTCACACGAAAGTCGGCCAGTGCCTGGCCCACCCTTTAAGTCTGCATAATGGGACCAAACAGTCTCGCCTGGTGAAGCAGCATTTGCATTATGTTCCAATGTGATGACGTCTCTGAACGCTCAAAGACTTTTTCAGCTCAGAACTTTTAGGAAAACAAATATTAAAAACACATTGTTGCCTCGCTGAGCTAAAATAACGTCTTTAAGTCTTGTCTTTGACGAGCCAACTGTGTGGTTTTCACCCTCAAGAGGATGATTTGCAGCTTTTCATCTAGTGGCTTCCTGAATACAAAAAAAAACAGTTGTAATAGTCTTCGTAAGGATAACTTCCAGGCGGATAGGTCAAGATACATAAGTAAACAAGAGAAAAGACCTATCAACAAGGCTTAACGTCTGTCAGACGTGAAATCAATGACGATCTAATAGTGTAGAATGTAACTAATATGATCGTTTTTAAAATGATTATTCAGAAACCACTATAAATATTTACTTTAAATAATAAATACAATAACATTCATATAAACATCATTGTGTTTATTCAAATGCATTCATAACAAATACATTACAAAAATAATATTTATTTAAATGAAATCATAAATTTCAGTCGAGTGGGTAGCACATTGGCCTCACAGCCAGGAGCTTCTGGGTTCGAATCCCTGTTGGGCATCTCTGTGTGGAGTTTGTATGTTCTCCCTGTACGTGCGTGGGTTTTCTCCGGATACTCTGGTTTCCTCCCACATTCCAAAAACATGCATGTTAGGTTAATTGGCGACTCTAAATTGTCTCTAAATCGGTATGAATGTGAGTGTGAATGCTTGTTTGTCTATACGTGCCCTGCGATTGAATGGCGACCAGTCCATGGTGTACCCCGCCTCTCGCCCAAAGCAAGCTGGGATAGGCTCCAGCATACCCGCGACCCTAATGAGGATAAGGGGCATAGAAAACAAATGAATGAATGAATGAAATTGTAACAACTCTAACATGATCAAAGAACAATGACATAGACCCATGCAAAGATCTAAACATCGAAACATGTTGAATGGGATTTTTCTCATGCTGTATTTATAATTTCTACCATATAAACTTGGATCAGATCTGGGGGGGTTATTACTTTGATACTAAAGCTTTTGACTTTGTAGTCATTTAATTTATATTTTGTTAAAGTTGGATATAATTTGAAATGAATGCCTTTAAAAAAATATTATTCATATGTTAACTTTTATTCATAAAATATATATTTAATATTATTTGCAGTGATAAAAATGGGGATTTAGGTATTAAGTATCCTTCATTAATTCATTTTCTATGTCGCTTATGCTGGAGCATAAGTCACCCCAGGTGACTTTGAGAGAGAGGCGGGGTACACCCTGGACTGGTCGCCAGTCAATCGCAGGGCACATATAGACAAACAAACATTCACACTCACATTCATACCTAGGGGTTAGGGTTAGAGATAATTTAGAGTCGGCAATTAAGCTAACATGCATGTTTTTGGAATGTGGGAGGAAACCGGAGTACCCGGAGAAAACCCACCCACGCACGGGGGAGAACATGCAAACTCTACATAGAGATGCTCAATGGAGATTTGAACTCTGAACCTCCTCACTGTGAGGCCAATGTGCTACCCACTCGACCACCGTGGGGCCCAAGTATTAAGTATTTATTTGTAAAAATCAGTGTTTTTGAGTTATTATTAATATTTTTCAATATTTTTTTATTTATAGGGATTTTACCCCCTTGATTAATGAAAGATAAGAGAGTGAAATAAACCTATTATAACCGGAATATTAGCAATAACCCGGTTAGCACGGCCATGTAAACACCAATGACCCGTTTAAAAACCCCAAATATGCTAAAAGTATTTCTTCACCTTCTCGCCTTCCATTAATGAAGAAAGTGAGAGAGAAAAGTGTCAAGTACTGGTGGTGGGTCAGTACCAGCACCAAAGCGCAAACAAAGGCGACTGCTACTGCCGGGGATGTTTATTATCCGCCGTGCTGCTGTTGTTCTATTTGGATACAGGAAAACGAAGCGGAATTAACGCATATTGCGGAATAATGCTCTCCTTGCATCGCCATTTTGATCGGGATATCCTGATTGATTAAAATTATCACCTATACAGGAATAACTGTTCACTCACGCATGTAAACGGGTTATTCCGAATGCTTCAAAAACCGGAATATTGATGTAAACCCAAGTATTGACTGCATGTAAACGTAGCCAGTAAGTGAATAAATGAATGGCATCGATCATGCGTGAATGCTGGCAAGCACAGAAGGCGGGAATGCCCCCACTGGATTAACTCTCCTAATAAAATCTGCAAGGAATTACAGGGTCATCTTAAGTATATTCTATTGCTGAAATCTCTTCATTGGGTAATTCGATTTTTTTTTAATCATTTCCCGTTTGAAAGCAACACCTGGAAGTACTTTGCTGAGCATGAGCCAGGGACGAATAATAATCATAACAGTTTGGATCATAATGGAGCATTGTGAGGGAACGAGTCCAAGAGTGCAGGAAAGTGAGGTGTCTGACCTCTAGACAGCCCTGCATGTTTGTATGTAGGTCTTTTATTCACCGTACATGTCAGGAATAATGCAGCTTAAACTAAAATATTATATACAGTGTCACATTCCCTCTCACACGTGCGCTTCCGTTTAATGTTTTTCAGAAAGCAGTGCTGCAGGGGCTTCAAGTTTGTGCTGGGCCAGTGTATTCCTGAAGGTGAATTATTAAGAAAAGTGTCAATTATGCAGAATTTTTGCCCTAACAGTTGTACAACCAAGGCTACATTGCATAATAGGGTTAGGGGTAGATTACATGGCAGCAGCTATGCCAGTTTTTTTCCCTAAAGACATAATAATTGTGTGAATTTGAATCTATGCATCTGTATACACTTACAGAATTCTGCATCGTTTTTGTCCTCCTCCTCGTTCTTTTTTAACCTGATTCACACCATTCCATCATCAAATCGTTTAGCTCATTCAGGAATAGTGTGCGACCATTTTAGTTTTTTCCAAAGATTCCCAGATGTTTCACAATTCCACATTTTTTGAAGTATTTTTCCCAATAAAAGTGAAAGAAGATTTTTTCAAAGTCCATATTTGTCACATTTTTCAACAAATTTAAACAATTCCATCATAAAAACTTTGCCCACATCCGGAAATTCCAACTTTTTTCCACTTTTCCTTAACACAAATTTCCTTTGATTCTTCTTAATTACTTAACTACTTAAACATTTTAAAACAATTCTAACAATTCAAATTGTTCAGTACAATTCAGACATCAAGGCTGCCTATTTTTCACATTAAAAAAAAAAAACATTTACCCAAATTCCCACTTTTGCATAAAACTAATTACCTCCTGAATTGAACTGTTACAAATTCCAATTTCAACTGGTTCAGCTAAGTCAAGACGGTTTTGCTATTATCCACAACTTCTTACACATTTCTCAATTTGTTTAGCATGTTCAGGACATTCGGGCTAACAGTTTTTCATATCACTAAAATTTTTCCTTTGTGCAAAATTATGCTTTTTTTCTAAAATTGTTGCAAGCTAATGTTAGCATTGTTAGCATGCTAATGTTTTTGTAGCAGCATTATAGCCGTTTTCATAAGTAGAGACTTATCTTAGTGCTAGCATGTTATCATTCATACATTCGTTTTAAATTTTGGCAGGTTTCCGCACTGTTTCAGGACGGCTTCACGTCTTCTGCGTTTACACTCGCGACTTTTGTGCTCATTTCTTTTTTTCGCCTTTTGGACCTTCATTTAGCTCATACATTCACACGCAATTTCTCCAAAAATTGTAGATCCTCTGGGTATGCAAAGGTGCAGACCTCAAAGCATTATGTGACCAGAACCCTCAATCTTTATTGGAATACGATAACTCAGGTGAATGGAGTCAGGCGAAATTAGCATGTCAAAACAGCAGCAGCCACACAACTTTGGTAACCTCAGAGCTGCAGAATTCAACTGACATTCAGGATAAGTTGGATGAACTTTGCGTTGTTACATTTCAATGCGAAGAGGTTTAGCTCTGCAAGCAAATGTTTTTTTCTTGAAGATTATGACGTGTGTGCCGACGCCCCTTGTGAGCAGCAGTGTACCGATCACTTTGGCCGAGTGGTGTGCACCTGCTACCCGGGCTACCGCTACCACCGTGAGCGCCACAGGAACCGTGAGAAGCCTTACTGTCTGGGTAAGCCATTGCACAGCATCTTAGCAGCCAATCACATAACGTTACGTAGATATATTTTTTGTACATCTTATGGAGATATTTGTTTTTGACACGCATTGGATTTTTGTCATTGTTGCTGCAAGACATAGACGAATGTGCTGGCGGAAACACAACTGCATGTTCTCAAATCTGCATCAACACGGTGGGCAGCTTCAGGTGCGAGTGTGAGACAGGCTACTTCCTGGAGGATGACGGGCAGACATGCACCAAGGAGAGAGGTCAGTGATGTCTTTTTGCCTAAATGAAGCCTTTTCAAACATAAAAATGGCTAACTGAACTACAGTACAATTGGCATTCAGAAAATGCATCAAAGATGTTGTGATGATACATGGTTTTCTACACTGGTCACTAGAGGTCAGTAAAGTTACTGTGGTGTTCACTGAGACATACAATCACCAGATTCAATCGTCGGCACAACAGGATTTTATGGGTAATGGGTTTGAATTACTACTACTACTACTGTTTTGGCTGTAAACGACATTTGGATAAAACTCAACTATAAAGGCCAGACGCTCCACACTGCACTTCACAGCAATAAATGAGGTATTATTGCACAAGTCACCACTTCTTGTTCGGTAGAGTTTGAAGTGTTCAAGCATACTGTCCCATGGACTACAATAGGTATTTGTATTTCACAGCATCCCTTTATTCCTTTGGGATCTTTCTGAGCAAGTTAGACACGACAAGTCATATGAATGCCAGTATTTCTGTACTTTAGCTGCAAGGATCTCCTGCTCGTCTGCCATTTTTTTCCACACGTCTTTGTCCTTGAAGTTAGAAAAATGTGGAGGTGCGCGGAGGTGGATTTTTCCATATGAAATGGGACGCTCAAAGGGGCATGGGGGCAGTAAGCATAGAACAAATGTTGTCTTTTGACCACATGGTAATTTACTAACAAGTACAGTATATTGCACAACACAGCTGGAACACAATAAGGAGAAAACTGCTTAGTCAACATCAATAATACCAATAACTACATCAGGAGGTTGCCTACAGCCATGGCTTTTAATAGCAATATTTTTCTAACTAATTAGAGAACCCAGCCGTGATTCCGTTTTGTAGACCACTGGTTACTCTTTAACTGAATAGCAATGGTAATTGGAGAATTTAGGGTAGTCACGTTAATTTTTTAAGTTAACCCCTACTCTGTAATAAACACACAGCACCATCTGCCAGATGATGAGGGACGCCCACTGCCCCTCATATATTTGTATGTGTGTGGATGTGTGTGTGTGAGGTTCTAATACAAACAGTGACACCTGGTAGTCATTACATATTGTGTATGTCAGAGCGGTTTTTCCTCCTGAGCGTGACTTTTGACCCCTTCGAATCTTTGGTCCTTCTTTGGTTTGCCTAATGCTCCTGAGGAAAACAACTCAAAGCATTTGGGCACATGTCTGTGGTGTTCCATTGCCAAAGAGGCTGTACATTTGCTACTTCCTCCCGAGAGCATCTCGGCGGTTACCAAAACCAACAGAAGTGGCGACCTGAGGAAACTCCAGCACGTATGGGACAATCATGTGCTCCTGCTTTTTGGTTTTTAGAAAAAAAGTAAGTCCAGACACTGTCACTCAGCCACTAAATATTAACATCTAGTCCGAGCTGGAAACAAAACCCACCTCTGTATTTTACTCGTAAGATGCATTAGTACTTCTGGTTCAACCTGAGAAATAAATGTTAATGACAGCGGAAAATGAAGAACTCGGGGATGTGAGTTTGGGCTGCACCCAAGACCCTCAAAGGATCACAGATGAGTGGCGGCGAGGTGTGATGTAACTCGTCCTAACATGTCAACAACACAACTCTGTGCACCTGCCTGCTTCCTTACTTCCAAATCAAACACTGATCCATTTTTGCATCGGCGTTTGTGTCACCAAAACTGAATTAAAGTAGGATCATACTGTCAATGCTCATTTTTAAAAGTTTTTTTTAATCTTTATGTTCCTATGGTTGCTTACTTTAAATCAATTCTGCTATCTACAACATGCCCACTACTTCACACACTGACAAAGAGGGAGTCTTTGAATAGAACATGGTTTGAGGACATCAGTCTCACACTTGAACTATCGTGTCATTCTGTTTGGTGTATTTCCTGTTTTTTAAACTTTATTTTCTCCTTTTTCAAACAAAACATAAACACGCACAGGGGCACTGGAAATCAACTTGGATTACTGCATTATAGTGGGCATCTAATATTTGTAAGGTGGTGCTCCATGAGTATGATTGCATTTTGTAAATAATATGAAATATATTTGTTTATAATTCATTTTCCACATATACTGTAGATCAGTGTTTCCCAATCTTAATTATGCCAAGGTACATATTTTACATGACCAAATAGGAATGTCACAAAAAGTACCTATACCAAAATAACAAATAGGTTAATTACGTACCTTATTCCATCTAGTGGAAGAGCATTTAATTGCCTGTTACTACTGGAATAAATCGATGGAGAATATAACAGAACATAATTTGTAGTAAATATGTAATCCGTTTCAGACCAAGTAAGTGAAATTGGATAATTTCCCACACCTGATGATCTCTCATGGCACAGTGATGCATTTGAAATTCTATATAAGTTTTATGCAATTTGACTAATCATTTTAAGAGGCTGTTGTTTCAAAACACGTTTGACAATACATGCACTGGTATTATATTATATTTTATTTTATTTTATATATTTTTGTCTAAGTCTTGCCACGTGTGTGCAAAGTCAAAGTTGCTTGGCACACTTTCATTGGGCTCCATCTGCCAACTTTTAAAAAATATTAGAAGATGACTGAGGATACGTGGTGGTATAAACTGTGGTCGGCTACAGCCGCGCATTTTGTTCCCTTTTGGGCCAGGCAAAATTTAGATTGTGTCTGAATCTGGTTTAGTTTTTCTTTTACTGTTAAAGTTCTATCGATTGCCTCAGTTATCTGAGCTGAGCTACATTTTTCTGACTGACTTCCAGCACTGCATCTCCTGGACCAGTCTGACAAAGTAATGAACGCAGGAACCTGCTCGGCCACCTGTGACGATTTTCAGCAGATTAAGACAACCGTGCTGCAGCTTAAACAGAAGGTACGCTTACAGTAGAAATCCTAAAGCATTTCTGCAAACTCACTGCCATCCTCAGTGTGGATATCTGCAGAAACCATTTGCTCCTTCATCACACTTTTATTTTCCACACAGTCCATACCTGACAGCAGGAGGCACATTTTAACAGCCCCCTGGAGATGCATTTTTTTATTTCCTCATTATTAAAAAAAAACAAACCGTCTGTACATATTTCCCTCACTGGAGCTGCTTGATGTCTTTTTAAAAGTGTGAATTGGACAGCAAATTAGCAGAAAAGTCAGTGGCAGGGTTATAGGGTTATGTTTCCCTCTTCCCTCCGTGTAATTGCAGTTGTCTGAATCTGAATGTGCCACGAGTGGCACTCAGCACCTCAAACTGGATCACATGATTAATTGCTTCCAGTCCTGTGGTCCATCAACCCCTACTGCTGGACTGTATACTGTACGTACTCACTAGTCATGATATGACACACACCTGCTACACATATCCCATGATATGTGTATAATATTTTTATGTTTGTAGTAAAAAATGTATTGACCAGTATTTTTTAAGTGCTAATTTAATTGCTGATAAAGTCGATTGAAAAATAGTTGATGAAGTTCAAAGAGAATATGTCAGGGACGCAAAGCAGCTTGACAAAAATAAATTCAAAATGTATATCTTGAAACCTGCTAGCTATGTTAAAGGCTAAATGGATAGATTTTTTTTAAAGAAAAAAAGGCAGGACCGAACAGAAAATATGTTGTAAAATTTTTTTTCATATGATCTTGCAGTTGCACTGTTACTTGATTATGCTCAAATAAAATTCAATGAAACAGATTATTTAATATACTGTATAAATTCATTATAATTAAAAATGAAATAAATTGAAACTGAATCTTAAATAATAGTGAAATAAAACTTAAATATTTATTATATTAAATATTTTTTACACAAGCTTTCTGCAAAGATTATACGTTTTTGAATAAAAGTGATTAATTTTTTAATTTGCCTTTGCGTAACGTCATTAAAAATCTACACTCTACTTGCCTTGTGTTTAAATTCACTTATGGAGTAGAATGTAGGAGAAAATCCAGAAGATGTCTGGTGGCATACTGTATATGGTGGTCATCTCCAATCATGCATTTATGGTTATCTGTATGAGTGCATGATATGTGCAGATGTACCAAATGCAGTATACGTAAGAAACCTTATAGCAGTATTTTAATGCGATCACACCCCCGCCAAGTTCAAGTGTTCATGTCAAGGTCAGAGATTGTACTTGAGCATGATGCTGACAGTACACCTCGCCTCAAATGTTCATTTGGATGGCAATCAATGTTATACAGTATAGCAAGATCAGAGATAACATTTTTTGCATAGCTCTCAGAAGCACTCTTAGCATAGAGTGCTTCTGAGGCTGCATAGCACCCACAATTGCCCTTACCTCCATTGTCTGGGTTACAATTAACCTGCTGCACATGCAAGATCAGATTTCATATTTTACCACATAAATGGCTCAAAGGAATAATAAATATTCATTTCTGGGTTATTTCTACTTTTTTCAAGATCCTTTCAAGCGGTGGTGATAGGCTTGAGCAGAGGACCAATGATAAAATTCCACTCTCCCCAGTTTTTTTGACTGGACCCCCGGGCCTCCCTGGTCCTCCAGGTAAGCTGCAGGTTGGGACGATCAAAATCAAACTTTGAATAAGGCACTGTAATCCTTAAGCAACCTTGACAAAATAACCAATAGTTAATTAAGTTAGAATTTAATAACAGAGTTATTTTTATTGCCAATGTAGACCAATAAATAAGAAGTAAAATAGGCTTATCAGACACTTGTTTTTATGTATTGATAAAGCTAAATGAGTTAAATAGAAACAGTTGTACAACAATAATTAAATATAGCTTTTTATAGTGGTTATTATTGACCGGAATAAAGACACTACTTTTCCCTTGGAAAAAGTCAGGTCTTCTTATACGTATTTAAGGTCTAGAGAAGTGTACATGCAAACCAACAGGTGGCACCATAACAACTATTCTCCAAGAGAATCAGAGCTTTTCTTTCTGTCACACACACACACACCAGTGACCTAGAGAGTTGCAACCGCGACCCGAAAAAAAGTGTCTACTAGGTTGGACAACTTATCAAGCAGCAGAGGTGGCGCCCGGTGCTAATGTTAAGATAATGTTGATTATTGAATTGAATTGGCCTATTGAATGTTTTGGAGTGCTTACATATGCTATACAAAGCAGTAGGTGGAATTAATAACTAGAATATCATGTTTCAGACTATAATTCACCATTTGCGTTTAATAACCTGTTCTAATGTGCATCCTTTGGAATGGCTTAGTCAGCTTTAACATGCTTGGTCGTTTTAGGCACCCCAGGACCAAAGGGACCACCAGGTCTTAAAGGAATGGTGGGGCCCCCAGGCCCCCCTGGATCAAGGGGCTTGATGGGTCCTATGGGCCCCATACCAGACTTGTCCCACATTAAACGAGGCCCCCGTGGAGCTGTGGTCAGTTGATATGTACTTTCTATTTACTACTTTGATGGATGCATTCAACTGCATGACTCAGTTGGTGGAGCTCCAAGGTGACATCACTTGCTATGTAGGGTTCATTTATATCCAAATGTTCACCTTCTGCAACTAAGGGTTAATCCATTGACAACTTGAGTGGTTTTCTTTGGCATGGTTGTGTTTTTAACACATGGCTTGCCTGTGAGCGCCAACCTTTCATGATGATGAGTGGGATGTAAACCAAGAATGTGCAAGATGCGGTTCTCAGTTGCCACATTGATGAATGACACTATCAACACCTGCAATCAGACCATCGAGCAGCATTACTGTGCTAAAACCACAAATCCCTGCGAGTCACAGTTAGAAGTTTTAATTACTTAAGTTCAACCCTGAGCTCGTAGATTCGTCTCCTACAACCTCTTAATCCTCATTAAAGGTTCTGATCAGCGGGTCACATGTGTTGATCAGAAATACTGGCGTGAGTCCACAAACACTTCCTCTTACTTTTTAAATGATGATAAGTTCTGGAGCACAAGTTCATTCAGTAGAAGGAGTTAATGTTTCAAAGTTGCTTCTACTTAAACAGGTTTTCCACAAAACTGCATTTGTTCTTCTGGAAAGTTACATTAAAGGTGGGTTCTGTGTTCCAATAAGTGGTTCTTTCAAATTTGAGCCAATTTTCCCAAGAAACAAAATGTCAACACTTAATTATTAAATAATAATAAGGGACATTTGAAAATATGATCCTCTTGTTCCGAAAGAAAAATGTCAAAATGTTCTCAAAATGTCAAAATGTACTCCCAGAGTTCTGATAAGGGACATTTACAAACTTGAGTCAAATGTCGCTAGAAATAAAATGTCAAAATATGCTCCCAGTGTCCCAGTGAAGTTAAATATCAAAATTTTAGCCTATTGTGACGTTTCCCTTATCAGCACATTTACAAAAGCTCAGTTTTCCACACGTGAAATTCTTTATGTGTGACAAAAGGCAAATACATGCAGTATGTTTTTCATACACCTTTCTAGAGTATGTGTGGACATAAACTGCATTAACCCTCCGTTGTGCTGCTAGGCATTCACACCCATTAAACCTCCTTTTCTTTACCAAATTCAAGACGTCGTCGCTACATATCATAGCGTCATTTATATGGACATTATCTAGATCATATTCTACATCATCCGCAAAACTGCAGGGCATTTCACTCGCATAGAAACAAGCACCGACAAGTATTGAAATCCCACGTAACATCTTTGATAAACACAATTAAAAAACATAAGCTTGAGAAAATATGAGCTGTTGTCTTTATTCAACAGGGGCCTCCTGGAGCACCGGGAAAGGACGGACGCAAGGTGAGGTCTGATTTCATGTGGAAATGAATGTTCAACTAGTAGTTGACATAGCAGAGGTCAGAGTCAGAAGATGTGATGCTACATAGGTGGAGATGAGATGCGAGTCGCTACAGGTTGCTAAATCAGATTTAAAGATTGCAAAAATCATTGCTGAAGGAATCTGTGAGCTTTTCAAGCGCAAAGAAGTTAAGCGAGCTCCAGCAAATACCCGATCCAGGTACATGTGCCCTGCAATCTTTCCTACAAGCCCAATGTTTGTGTAGATAGATTGGAGAGTGGTGCTAATCTATCTGTCCCAGTAACAAATCCAAACCATCTGCCAAAACACTCACAGCCCCCAAAGTGACCCTCTGTGGGTGCACCGAGCCACCGCGTTGGTCAGGCAGACCTGCACTACTGTAGATCAACAGTAATTCCTCACGGTCGCTCGAACACGCGGAGTGTATGTTTGATATGAAAAACATACACTCCGCTGACTCTTCTTTAGGTACACCTACATACTGTAGTCCAGTGGTTCTCAATTTCTCTCTGTCATGCCCATCTTTATTTTTTTCACGCTTTGCTCAATTTGAAAGGCCACCTGTAGTATTTATTTATCTGTACACACCACTGTATGAGTTGCTGGCAACTGCATCATTGAAGCTTGAATACAAGACACATAAACATACATGCCAGCCTTGAACAAATGTAAGTATAATGTACAGTAGTATATAGTGTAATGGCCCCTGCCTTTCACGCCCCACCCATCCCAGTATTTGAGAAGCACTGACAAGCACTGAGTGCAATAACAAGGATTGGGTCTTTACTAAAGAGAACAGATTTGATTGTAGGTGTTATTTTGTACCTAATTCCTTTTGATCATTTTACCTTTTTACCTGCTAGGGTGACCGAGGAGCTCCTGGGCTTGTTGGACCTCCGGTACGTGAATTTGAAATATGTGTAACAAAAACACATCATAAATTGCATTTTTCTAGAGGTTCGTCACAAGAAGAAGAAAAATCACCGTTGCATTGTGATTATACCTTTTATTGTTTGTAGTAGGAGTTAAGAGGAAGTGTTCTTCCTACCGTTACTTTACTGTACCTTTTTTCTCAGAAATGTGACTTTATTCTAGTTATAATGGTAATAAGGTAAGGTTTTTGGAATGTTGGATATCTCTGTGGACGAATCCTGGCATTGTCATCTTGGAATATGCCCGTGCCATCAGATCCATAGATGCAATAACCTGCTCATTCAGTATATTCAGGTAGTCAGCTGACCTTATTCTTTGAGCACATAGTGTTGTTGAACCCAGACCTGACCAAGGGCAGCAACCTCCTACCTACTTGCTTAGTTCAATCCAGGTGGCCACTTTTTTTTGGCCAGGCAGTGTATGAATGAGAGTGGTTTATGCTGAATGGTTTGTCTATATGTGGTTATATGACCAGCCGCGCCTCCACCCACCGAGACTGTGGGGCTACCCACACAGTATTTTATGGTTTCAGCCTTTCATACACACGGAAACACGTTCTGGGTGACCTGAAACCTGTTTTTTTTTTACGGTTTGCCGTTGCCGTGTAGACAGGAAATACGAAAGTGATGATGTAATCGATGGCACCAGCAGTGTGCATGGCAATATGTATAGGATGTTGTTCTGGTTTTTGCTTTGTCCTCTGTAACTTTCCACAAAGTCCCAGCAACACTTGTGTATGATCGCCACACTTTTAAACTTGGAAGCATGTTATCATCAATGGCTGAAACACGCGGCTGGATGACGAAATTCTAGCATCCCTCCTCCACCTGCTGTGTTGGCTCTTCCACCTCACCTGCGCCTCATACCTCACACCGCTGGCAGTAACCTGCCTTACTAAGTCGTCTGGATCCCGTGGACGTGGCGCGGATCACACCAATCTCTGCTCCCTGGGTTGTGTTTGTGCTCCAGCCAGTGAGAATTACACTTTTTGAGGGATGTTACTGAATGCTAGATTGCTGGTAAGCAAATCGTTAGTGTTGAATGACTTTTTAAAATCTCAGCGTCTGGTTTTCTTGTTCTTGACAGAGACGTGTCTTTGAAGCGATGAGTCTGTGCATATCTCTGAGCTCCTTCCTTTGGATTGCTCCAGTTGTTATTGGATATAGTTTTATCCCATGGGTTGGATGTGTATGTCACGGAGATACCTGATGTGCACATTGCGGATCATTCCCAGTGCCTTTCACTACATTCCTGCACTGTTCTGTGGACAAGCCTCCTGTTGCAGAATGCCACAGGAGGATGCTTAAAGCTGTGACGGTGCCACAATTTTCTGTCACTTTTAATGACTCTGTGTTGCTTAACTCTTGTGCCGGAAGTGCTATGGACTTGGCTGAACATTTTAACTCGACTTGTACTGATATCTTGAACTTGATTGCGCCCCTCATGATTAAGTGCACTAAAGTTGCATCTGAGCCGTGGCTGAACGAGAACACACGCCTTCTCAGATGTGAATACAGATGTGCTGAGAGACGAAAGGATAGCTTGCATGTGTACTTACACATACTAAGAGAATGCTTTGCTAACTACCAGCAAACTGCCAAGACTGCAAAGAGTTCCTATCAAACCTCGTGTATGTCTGTTCTTTGTAATGTGCCTAATGGCGTTGCGAAACCCTGTGGCAGTGTTGGCATGGTGCCCTCATCTAGCGGCTCTGATCGCTTTCTTGTGTTTTGCACTGACGAGGTTTCAGCAAGTCTGTCCTAACATTACCTGCTGTTGACCCCTGTGTTCCTCCTGTGGGTTGGGCTGTTTTGGAGCAGTTTGAGCCCGTTTCCTTGAGGGAATTATCAGAGGTGGTCCATGATCTGAAACCGTCAGACTGCCCACTGGACTGAAAAACTTCAATCTGGTTTTAAATCAGATTGAAGTATCAAGACTGCACCTTTACAGGTTTTAATGATCTTCTTTTACTTTCTGGCAGTCCCGCTGCCCTTTTATTGTTACACCTAACTTCCTCAAGCTTGGCGACAAAAAACAGAAATTCTTAATTTTGGCAACCCAGCCCTTTTAGATGGTGTGGACAGTGTTTTGGGTCCACTATCATCATACTGCATGTTAAAAACCTTGGCATGCTTTCGGGTGGTTCTTTTAAGCTCTGTAAACAAGTCAGTGCTGTAGTCCATTCTCGTTTCTTTCTGAACAAGGTTAGCAAAAGTTAACCCCTACCTTCTCGCTGACCTCGTTTTTTATTAACTGCTTGTATTGTGGTCTGGACCAGTTCTCTATACACTGTTGTTTCAAAATGCAGCTGCCCTCCTGTTAACTGGTACCATAAGACATGAACATATAACCCCAGTCCTGGCCTTACACTGGCTACCTGTGTGACTTAGGAATTTTGAACTGGATCCTGTAAGTGAGATCCAGTTAAAAAATTTCGTTTTTAAATCACTGAATGGTCTGGCTCCTTCATATTTAACGGACTTACTGTCTGTTTATGTTCCCGCTAGAACATTGAGGTCCAGCTCACACATTGCTTTTAACCGCTCCAAGATCTAAATCTCGGGACGATAGGGCCTTCTTTGTCGCAGGTCCAAGACTTTGGAATAGCCTGTCCTTGAGCATCTGCACAAACACTGAAGCATTTTAAATCTTTATTGAAGTCTTTTTTTTATAGACTGGCTTTTAACACAAGTTAACCTGGGGATTGTTTTTACTGTTTTATTAGTGTCATTATTTTGTGTGTGTATTGTTTTTAATTAGACTTGTATTAGTGGGTATGTTTGTGTAGTCTTGTGTCCTTTTGGCTGCTGCACAGCACTTTGGGCAGTTGAACTGTTGGAAATCCATCCATCCATTTTCTATGCCGCTTATCCTCATTAGGGTCGAAGGTACGCTGGAGCCTATCCCAGCTGACTTTGGGCAGGAGGCGTGGTACACCCTGGACTGGTTGCCAGTCAATCGCAGGGCAGACAAACAACCAGTCACACTCACATTCATACCGATGGACAATTTAGAGTCGCCAATTAACCTAACATGCATGTTTTTGGAATGTGGGAGTAAACCGGAGTACACGGAGAAAACCCACGCACACACGGGGAGAACATGCAAACTCCACACAGAGATGCCCAACGGAGATTCGAACCCTGATCTCCTTACTGTGAGGCCAACGTGCTACCCACTTTTGGAAATGTGCTATATAAATAAATCTGATCTAGACCTTGACCCACCGCCGCCTCGTCGCCATCACGTGATCAGAAGTGAGCTGACGACAATCCAACATAATATCTGAATATTTCAACCAGCATGACTCGGCCTGGTTGACATTCTCCTCATATGTTGTTGTCTTATAGAATAAGACTAATATATGATATAGAAGACTAATACATTGGAACCTCAAGATACAAAATTAATTTGTTCCGGAGGGGCCTTCGTGTCTTGGAATTTTTGTATTATGAGACAAGATTGACATAAATGGCGTACTTCTTTCCATCACCCTCGAAAAAGGTTGTATAAAGTGTAAATATTGTACCCAACCGAAATAAATATGTTAATTAATGACAACATAATCATTTACATGTACATGAATGTTAACAAAACAATTACAAAATAATAAACACAATGAAAAAGACTAATAAATGTAGTTATGAAAAATGACACTACCTTTTGGGTCGAGCGAGGTGAGCTTCATGGCGGAGGAAGGGAGGAGTTTTGACAGACGGCAGAAATCGTACGTAAGTTTACGTACTGTAACTTCATTTCATGAAAAGACTACATTTCATGCTAAGCTTAACACTGTCATTATTAAGTATATATTTTAACAATGGACGGGAACAAAGGGATGGCGTGATTGGCCATCGTTAAGAGGAAGCGGACGATGGGAGATAACCAATGGGAGGGCAGCTTTTTCTTCTTCTTTGGTTTTACGGCAGTCGGCATTCATTATTCGGTGCATTACCGCCATTAATTAGTCTGCTTTTTTTTAAGTCACGATGGTGACAGTGACAGGTTTGATGTTAATGAGATATTATTATAAAAATGAAAACAAAATCTAAAATAAGTTTGCATGACAATTTAACAGTACCATTCAAAGGTTTCTCATGCTTTTGAATGAGAAAAGGTCCCAAAATGTTTGACGTTGTGGTGGTCCACCTGTAGGGCCCCCCAGGCTCCTTTGACTTTCTGCTCCTGCTCATGGCTGACATCCGCAACGACATCGCCGACCTGCAGAGCAAAGTGTATGGCCGGGCCCTCCTCTACCCGGGGGAGGAGCCTCCCGGCGACTGGAGGGACAGCCAGGACGTGGGCTCGGGCGAGGATTATAAAGCATCACTGCCGCTGCATGACAAGAGAAACCGAAAAAGGAAACCTGCACAAAGAGACTGGAACGATTGAGGGGAGTCCATTTTTAAATAATGAATGTGAGGTGTAAATATTGACATATTAATATTATTTAACAATTTTGGAAAGCCATTTGATCGCAGATGTTTATTTTTCTATAATTTTTTTTAACAAACCTATTTTGCAGACATTCACTTTCTTGCCGGCACATGAAATCAAAAACCTGAATCCTGACTTTCTTTTATTAATATTATTTGCACTTTACATGTGGTCCTACTCAAAGTAAGCAAGAAATGTTGTGATGCTCCGTTGCCACGGCAGCAACATAACAACACGAGGAAGATAAACTAAATGGCAAACTGTTATCACTGACGTGGTCACACTCATCCATACTCAGCCGAAGCCTGAAGGCTTGTTGACATATTTTGCCGCATAATGTTGTAAATCTTGACGTAATACCACACGTGTTAATACTTTACACACTTAAATGTCTTAAAAGGAACACACGCCAGCACAAATGATAACAACGTGGCTCATACCCTGATAGTGTTGTTCACAATGAGGACATTGTACTGTATTCTGAAATGCTGCATATCCTCCATACTGGAACGCAAGGAACCATATTTGGTTTATTGCAGTGATTACAAAGTATTATTTCTAAAAGTATACCTTCCATCATGCACTGTAATATTACTTTTTTTTTTACATCTTTATGCATCTAACATGACAACTTTTTTTCTTGAAAAATTGCAATTTTACTCTGGTTAAAGAAAGACTATTTTTCATAATAATACATCATTTTCCTGTAAAAAGGTGACTTTTCCCATAACATTCTGACTTTTTTTGTAAAAAATACATTTTCTTGCAAGAATACAATCACATAAAGATCATAACCTTTTCTCTGGTAATACTACCGTACTTGTGTCTTAAAGTTCCAACTTTATTCTAATAAAATGAAGCTTTATTTTATTTTGAAATCATCATACTACATGCTCTTGGAAAACTGATACTTTTATTGTCATTTTCTCATTATACTTTCAGTAGTCTTGTAACCGTATTACCTTTCTCATGAAAAATACAACTTTTTATAGTAGCGTTACAATTTTATTCTTCGACTTTAATTGAGTAAAATGACTTTTGTTGCAATATGATTATTTATGATAAAATATGATAACATTCTTTTCATGAAGATAGTTTTTGTAAAATTACAACTTCACTCATTTATTACAGTTATCTTGTAAAAAACACAACTTTTTCTCGTAAAATTACAAATGTATTCTTCCATTAGGTTAATTGGTAACTCTAAATTGTCATCGGTATGAATGTGTGTGTGAATGTTTGTTTGTCTATATGTGCCCTGTGATTGACTGGCGACCCGTCCAGGGCGTACCCCACCTCCCGCCCAAAGTCAGCTGGGATAGGCTCCAGCTAATGACTTCTGACAGATTTAAGACTAACACTGCTACTTTTGTAAAATTACATCTTTTTCTTGTTAAATAACGTTTTTTGTAATAATGCAACTATTTTCATAACATTAGGGCTTAACTTTCTCTGAAGATTACAATTTTTCTCATTAAAAAATGTATCCTGCAAAATTACAATTTAGATGTTTAAAAATCACAACTTTAGTCTTAAAAAAATGCTGGCGTTTGCTCAAAGTACTTCAACTAACATTAGAACTTTTTTCTGGTAATGATGCGACTTAAGATTCGTACAACTCCGGCTACTCGTGTACAACTTTTTTTGTAAAACTCATAGTTTTTGTTGTTCACATACTGTTACTATTTAAACTTTTTCTTCTTGTAAAATATAAATATTCTTGAAATTTCTTGCATGAGCACGAGGGATATCAAAGTGTCCAAGTAGAGTATTCAAAGAAGGGTTTATAAAAATGGGTTATCATACTGTGGCTGTTTAATTGTTGTCCACAAGAGGGAGACATTGTCAGCCATAAGTCCAGGCTGCATGCTGTAGGTGGGAGGAATCGGTACAAAATAGTTCAGTGTATACTTAACGTGTTAAATAGTCAATGATTGCAGTATTGACCTGGATAACGGCTTACTTTACTGTACGTACACAATGCCCCATCTTGAAAAAGCAGGCTGGGCCTCTTAAGTGCAAAAATGTGGGCTTCCAGCTGAGTTTTCAGCCTGGTAGTTTTTTTTTGTAAGTCATAAAACTTTGTTGTTTGACCTTCTTCATGGACCTCGCTCGCTCTTTGTCTTTGTTTGGACCAAAAAAAGTTAAAGTTATAATGTCGGGAGCCGTACCAACATGACTTCATGTCATTTTTGTTTTCTTGAATAACACTAGAAGACGTCGTAAAAAGTGCAAAGTGGCCCCTTGGTGTCGTTCATGAGTTCTGACTTTATCCACTGGAGTAGAAAAACACTACTGAAATAGACACGCTGATGGAGTATTTAAGTGGACTTTGTGCAGTGGAAGCTTTAAAAGCACAGTCTGTTAACAAATTCTTTATTGGAAATAGAAACAATCTGTTCCAGTGTCAGACCAGCCTACAAAACATAAACTGTGCAAGTACAGCATTTTGAAGACATACAGTTCAAGTGTAAAAAGAAGTTTTCACAGATAACAACAATGGACTTTGAGCGGCTGCTTTCCTAAAAGTTGTTTTCATTTTGTACAACCTTATTGGCCAATTTTGTGGTTTGTTTGTTTGTAGTTGGTGCACGTGTGCGTTCTGTTTTTTTGTTTGTTTGTTTTGTTTCTTTTAGTAACAGTAAAAAGGTAAATATGTCAGTATTTCTTTCATTTTTTTAAAATAATTGTAGCAGTCTGTCTTTATTGTTGCAACAAAACCTTTCTTGTGATGGTCTGAATATTCACATAACTTTTTCCTCACAAAATACATCTTTATCGCATAAAATGAATATTTTATTCTTGTACAATTATAACTTTTGTTATGATTTGACTATTTTGTCATGAAATCCAACTTGGTTCTCATGATTACAGCCTCTGTTCTTGTAAATATCAAAATAAAAGAAAAATCTGTATTATATATTTTATTGTTATATAAAAAAAAACGTATTATGTAATCAATATGGTATATATGTAATATTAAGTATTAAAGAATATACAATCATACTGTATATAATATAAATATTATATTGTATTATTATATTCAAATACATTTTAAAAGTTATATAATCAAAACTTTTTTTCTCATAATATTTGGACTATTCTTGTAAAATTAAAACTTTCTCCTAATACAACTTTGTAATTGTATAAATGGCACTATTCTTTTAAGATAATGACATATTTTTTTCATATTTATATTTAGGACGCTTATTGTAACATAACGTTTTTCATAAAGTGCAAAATTACCTTGTAAAATTAAAATTCTTTTCTCGTGGATTACTCCTTTAACATTGTTTTCCAAAATCATCACACAAAACTACCATTCTATTTTTGTTATATAAAATATTTTTTCCATCTATGTCAGTTATTTCTTATGTTGTGTGTGACTTTTTCCTTTTCTTAGGTTACATGTTCCAAAGAGGGAAACATAAAAAACTATATAATCACCTATTTTCACTTTAAAGACCAAGCTGTGCTGTCACGTGGCACAAAAATACCTGAACATGGTTATAATTTAACATTTGCCAGCATGTCCATTTACTTACATCAGTCTTGAATTATGAGGTACTTGTTCTTTATGCCTTTTCCCTCTACTTTACGGCATTTTTTTCCTTGGGGTGGGTTTACTGTCTTGAATGTTTTAGTGTGCATGCAGGGATCCATATTTAATTAAAAAATGTAAACGCTGTCTTTTAGGTGACATCCCCTCTAGTTTAGAGTTGGATTTACTGCTGCTCAATACATCATACAGTAGCCGGGGCATGACGTCATCCGGGAAGTGCGCAGTAGCCCTCTGAAACCACTAGGGGGCAGTGACTACTCACTACAGATGACAGAGCCAACAGTAGTGGCGCTCAAGGCAAGTTAAACTATTCACACACAAATACATATATGTTCATCGATCGCCTTTACGTGGAATTAAAATAACATTAAACTCAAGAAAATGTAATAAGTTCTACTAACACTTGCTAAACTCCTTCCTGTCAGTCAAGCAAAGGTGAGCTTTACTTGTGTCCAACATGTTGCATGCTGGAAAAAATCCAAAATCCGACTCAAAAATCAATACACGTGGTCTTGAGGGGTATGTTTATGTATTTTCAAACACAAAAGATCGATTGTATTGATTATGTTAACGTGTATTTTCCCCACTACTATGCTAGGTGACATTATTATTAATAATACCATTAATAATAATAAATAAATAAATATACCATTAATAAGAATATATTAATGGTGGGGGAAGCAATTACACGGCACGCCCTCTTTTCACGCCAATGTGCTACCCACTTTTGGAAATGTGCTATATAAATAAATCTGATCTAGACCTTGACCCACCGCCGCCTCGTCGCCATCACGTGATCAGAAGTGAGCTGACGACATTCCAACATAATATCTGAATATTTCAACCAGCATGACTCGGCCTGGTTGACATTCTCCTCATATGTTGTTGTTTTATAGAATAAGACTAATATATGATATAGAAGACTAATACATTGGAACCGCAAGATACAAAATTAATTTGTTCCGGAGGGGTCTTCGTGTCTTGGAATCACGCCTACTTTTCTTGCCAATGTTCTTTGACTTTTTGTATTATTTCAAGTGGTTGTGCTTATTTCTCACAGTAAAAAGGATCAAATGTGTATTTTCACCACTATTATGCAAAGTGACATTATCATTAATAACTGTTGGGAGGGGGTGAGCAAATATACAACACGCCTACATTTTACGTCAATGTTCTTTGACGCTGGATTATTTCAAGGTTTTCTTGTTATTTCTAACCAGATCAAATTATATATTAAATTATGTATACGGGGACCAAATAGTTATTTTCCCCACTACAATGGAAGGCAACGGTTATCATTAGTACCTGGTGGGGGGAGAGATTATACAACATCTACTTTTTGTGACCATTTTCTTTGATTTTGTGGATGATTTCAAGTTATTATTTCATTATTTCTAATGGGGATCAAATGTGTATTTTCTTCACTACTATGTAAGGTGACAATATCAGTAATAATTGTTCGCGGGAGCAATTATACGACAGACCTACATTTCAGGCCAACGTTCTTTAACTTTTTGGATTATTTCAAGTTTTCTGGTGATTTATAACAGTAAAGGGGCTCAAATGTGTATTTTTCCCATAACAGTGGAAGCCCAGGATACGAAATTAATTCGTTCCAAAAGTATTTTTGTAAGTCAAATTTTTTGTCGCCCGAGCAACATTTAACATGAAAATTGGCTAATTCGTAATTGAAAAGTCCCTCCTACAATGGGGAAAAAATATTGTTCTGCACTTTTAATACTGTATAAATAACGAGTATTGTAATACAAATCTAATGTAATAATAAAACCTGAAATAAATTCTATATTGAATTAAAATTCTAAAAGTTTCTTACCTTTAATACGCAGAGAAGTGCAGTACGGCATTGAAACTGGCAGATAAACCAATCAGAGAACAAGACGTCATACGTGCAATTCCGCCATGCCTCCAGGAGATATCCTACCCGTATGCTGCAAAACGACATTTTTGCCGAGCTCCATATGCCACCATATGTGAATGGAATGTGGATGCCCAGGCTAAGGTATCTGCTTTAACTCTTTTTCGAGATTTCACGAAAGCCGGCATCCATCCATCCGTCCATCCATTTTCTATGCCGCTTATCCTCATTAGGGTCGCGGGTATGCTGGAGTCTATCCCATCTGACTTTGAGCAGGAGGCGGGGTACGCATCATTGCTGAAAAGCCGACGGATGAAACCGACGGCCGACAATGATGGCAGGGAACCCGGCATGATTGACGGCGAAAATGCCCAGCAGTTCAAGTCAGATGCAGAAGATGGATTTGTGGGAGAAGGGATAAAAAATACAATGTGTGTATTGTTAAATAGTAGAATAAAGTTCAACTAAACTCACTCTTTTGCTTCCGTTGCCTTTTTTGTATACCGTATGTTTTAGCATGCGCCTTAAAATACGGTAAATCCGGCAAAGTTCAAAGTTTTGGTAACAATTTTACGTAAAACAAATTAATTTTGCCGAAGCAAAAAGAAATCATCAAGGTATTTTCGTATATCCCAGATTTTTCGTATTCCGGGCATTGGTATCCCGAGGTACCATTCTATTATGCAAAGAGACATTATCAGTAACAACTGGTGGTGTTGCACACTTATACAACACACCTATGCCTACATTTTAGGCCATTGTTCTTTTATTTTATGGATTAATTTAAGTTTTTCAGGTTATTTCTAGCAGTAAAGGGGATCAAATGTGTATTTTCACCACTGTTATGCAAAGTGGCAGTATCATGAACAACTGAGGGGGGAATTATACACTCATAAGTGTTACACCAATGTGACTTTGTGGATTATTTCAAGTTGTCCTGGTTGAAGTACTTATTTTCCCCACTACAATGCAAGGCGATTGTAAGCATTCATATTGTAACTGGTGTGGGGAAAGATTATACAATACCTCCTTTTCATGCACATTTTCTTGGATTTAGTGGATTATTTCAAGTTGTTATTTCATTATTTCTAACAGTAACGGGGATCAAATGTGTATTTTCCCTAGTACTATGTAAGGCGACATTATGAATAATAATTGGTCGGGGTAGCGAATATACGACAGACTTACTTTTCACGGCCCTGGTCTTTGATTTTGTGGATTATTTCGGGTTCTTCTTGTTATTTCTAACAGTAACAGAGATTGAATGTGTATTTTCCCAGCTACTATGCAAGTGGACATTATCATTAATACCTGGTGGCGGGAGTGATTATACAACATATACTTTTATGCCCATGTTCTTTGACTTTGTGGTTTATTTTGAACAGTAACATGGATGAAAGGTATATTTTTTTCCATTACTACACAAGGTGAGATTATAATTAATTGATGGGGGGAGCCGTAATACAACACACCATCTTTTCTGCCCATGTTCATGGGCTTTGTGGATTATTTCAAGCACTTATTTGTACCGTCCAAGATGATGGTTATCATTAATAACTGAAGGGTGGAAACACCGTGTCTAATTTACACACATGTGTGCTTTGACTTTGTGGACTATTTCGAGTTGAATTCAGTACTTTTCGACTAACGACTAACAAACAACACGAGCCAACCAAGAAATAGAAGAACACCTCTAGGCCACCGTCTGAACATGATGTCACTGTTTAATGCTTGTGCAATTGTCTCCTAATGAGTCCATTTTCCAAGCATGCGTTGAAAAAAGACGGACCCCTTAACAAGCTTAGATCAACAGTTGCGCTATAGTTCCCTGTAAATCTCTTGTGGAAGTAATTCATCGGCGTCCAACTCAGGGCAGGCCTTAAAAGATTGCAAATATTTGCAGAAGTGGCCCCTTGCTCCTAATTATATCTCCCGGGCCGCCCCCTCCTCCTCTCTGAAATTTGGAACGAGCCCTTAAAAGATGCACCCCCTGAATGGGAATGAGAAAATTAGTGTTACCCAATTCATTAATTAATGCATTAGTGTGGGCGGCAAATTAACCGCCCCAAAAATTCTCCATTCAGGGAAGATTACGATGGAGGAGTCGGGGGGTGAGGATGAAAAAAATACATTGTTGCCCTCCGACGTAATAACAAGACAGTGCAAATGCGCTTCTAATGAGGTGAAAGGCACCCCCTTAACATCCATCCCTTATTCCCCCCCTGTGAAAGGGCCGAAGTTTAAGGAAGTATTGACAACAATGATAAGAGATGTGCTGCCAACAGGTAAAGAGGATTGAATGGCTCTCTTTCTGGGACTCCCGGAGGGCCGGCCTTCCCAGCACAACAACACTTGGCCCCTGAGAAGAAGGGCCCCGCACACTGAAAAGGACCCACGTTGTGAATGGTCGACAAGTTTTGTAACCGTGATTGCAAACACACACACACACACTCATTGAGTTATCTTTACTCAGGCTTTGTGTGGTCTAATTGGAGCTGATGAGGTCCTAATTGGTAGCTTTTTTACAAGGCCTGCCACTTAAAGCAATGGCAAGCTGAGGGAGGCTGCATGAGCAGAGTTAATGAGAGGCTTTGCAACAAAAAAGCTTTAAAATGCGCCTGTTTTACGTGATGGAAGAAAGGGAAAGTTGAGGATATCTTTTTTGTGCAGGTATCTGAAAAGACGAGGGAAGGCGGAGGGGGCGGCACTTGAGCGCATAAAGGGGTCGGCACGCTATTGTTGCAGCCGTTCTAAATAATGACAGAGAGCCGCTCCTCAAATGAATGTGCCTAAGGGGGCGACGAGTGGTGCTCTTCAGGAACGGACCACACTGGACCGTGTTGAAGCGACGCCCCCATAAAGGTCGGACCCTCATGCATTGTGAAGATTGGAGCATGTGGACTAGTGTGCACACTCAAGAGCCTCAGTCTGATGTGGGCTAATCATCTTCTTAGTTTGTAGGAACCAGAAATACATGACAGTAGATGTTCCAATTATGCACATAACCCCAATTTAGTTGGCAAATCCGCGATCGGGCTTGAGGAACGACGATCGATGAGTTTTGTAAACAGTTAGCCAATGATTTACACTGCAATGCTGTTATGCCCCGCATAACAAAGTAAGTTATGCTGTGGCAGTAGGCGACCTCCTTTTTTATGAACTCCACAAGGCTGCATTTGAAGTATCTAGCAGCTTTATCTATCGCTGCATACACTTGTGCAAAATGTAGCTACTGAGGTGTTGGTGTCAAAGTTACGCTTGTGTTTCTCATACTTTTGTTTACAATGAACTCATCAGGCCAGTCCAGGGTGTACCCCGCCTCTCGCCCAAAGTCATCTGGGATAGGCTCCAACATACCCCCACTACCCTAATGAGGATAAGTGGCATAGAAAATGGTTGGATTGAACTGATCGGCGCTATTAATGCTGGCTCAGTAGTTTGCAACATTAGTTCTGTTGCTGCTGTGTTGTGCAATATACTTGCTCAAAAACGGTCTATGCTCCTCCGATGCACTGTTAGGCAACATTTTACACTAATGCAGTAGTTTTCCTTTACTGAAGATGTTTTTTGTTTCCATGTGAGAGGTTTCCCAGAAAAGTGCAGCTGAAGCGACCTTAAAAGTGACAGGAGTGGAACTGGGGGGGAAAGGCTGAAAAGCAACCCCTCGTAAAACTGATATTTTCTGCCATTTTTAGGTCTGATGAGGGTGTGCACCTCCTCGACCGGATAATTGCAGTTGAAGTGACCTAAAAAAAAATTGACTTTCTGGAAAAACGCTATTTTCTGCCATTTTTGGGGCTCGAGCACAAAGCATGCAAAGTCCCAATTGTATCCATATTATTATTACCAGTACATATATTGTACAACACAGCAGCAAGAGAACCTATGTTGTAATAGTGGTAAAGGAGCAAACTGCTCAGCCAGCATGAATAGTGCTGAGTTCATTATAAACAGCATTATTTAGTTTCACACAAACAGCTGAGTAGCACACACCAACACTTAAAAGCGCATGCAGAGGTAGATAACGCTGCTGGAAGCTCATGCCAACTGCTTCCATCTTGACTTTGTGGCGTTAATAAAAACTGTGTGTGGAATTTATGATATTTTTGTCAAATAAGAGGCTTTAGAAAAGGCTAGAGTGCAACCGGTAGAGCAGCTACACTCAAGTGTTCTTACGTAATGGAACACAGGGAGGAAAATCCTGTGTTGGAGTCGTCAAAAAACACATTTGTAGTTTATTTAGGGCATGTTGGGGGTTTTTGACATAAAGCGCTTCCCTTATTGAAGTCGATGAGTGTATAAGGAATTTGTTTACACATGAGATGTTGACGACAACACTGTGTAATTCACTGGCCAAATATTTGTGCTGGGCACTGGTATGAGCTTTTCACAGGCCCGCTGACCCATTAACGTCCCGCAGGTTGGCATTGTGGACCACTAAATTGATCCATTAGCATTGCTTTTGTTATTTAAATTGCACATTTTCCAACAAGAGTGCAGTTTAACTCCCTAATGAGGACTTCCTGACACAAAAGCACAGAGGACTCTATTTTGTTTGCTCCCTAAATCCGCTCAGTGTTAAACGTTCTTTAGGAGGTGACAAATAATTTATCTTGACAGTGTTCCTCCCCTCTGGTGTCACTTGAACATGGTTCCTCTTGCTTTCTGTCATTTCTGTTCAGGTCCAGGTTTCATTTCACACTAGCACATTTCTGCAACACCTCAATGATTGCTTAAGTGTCCTGTAAGCTCAGCTTTAACACATATTTATTTCTATATATTTACATATATACTGCTGTCAGATAATTTAAAAAAAACAACAAAAAAATGACAGATCAATGACAATGACAAATCAATTGAAATAAATTATAATATGAAGATCTCCAAACTGTGGTAAACACAAAAATAATTACTTTTTAAAAATGAAATATTTATTTCACATTTTCTTTTGTTGCTGTAGGAAATAACAAAAAAAACCCAAAATAAATTAAATTATTTGATCCACCCCCCAAAAAAAGTTAATTTTGTTGCCATAAAAAAAAATATTGAGGTCTGCTGTAGGTGTGACAGAGGAGTTCCGAATGAAGGTGGACTCCATCAGGGATCAGCTCTGAGCCCCTTCTTGTTTGCTATGGTGATGGACAGGCTGACGGACGAGGTTATACAGGAATCTCCATGGACTATGACGTTTGCAGATGATATTGTGATATGTAGTGAGAGCAGGGAACAGGTGGAGGAGAAGCTTGAGGGGTGGAGGTTTGCCCTGGAAAGGAGTGGAGTGAAGGTTAGCCGCAGCAAGACAGGGTACATGTGTGTAAATGAGAGCACCAAAGTGGAAGAGTGAGGTTACAAGGAGAAGAGATAAAGAAGGTGGAGGATTTTAAGTACTTAAGGTCAACAATCCATAGCAATGGAGAGTGTGGAAAAGAGGTGAAGAAGCGTGTGCAGGCAGGCTGGAATGGTTGGAGAAAAGTGTCGCATGTGATAGAAGAGGTTCAGCTAAAATGCAAGGAAAGGTGTACAAAATTGTGGTGAGACCAGCGATGTTGTTTGGTTTAGAGACAGTGCCGCTGAGGAAAAGACAAGAGGCAGAGCTGGAGGTAGCAGAGATGAATATGATGAAGTTCTCTTTGGGTGTGACCAGGATGGACAGGATCAGGAATGAGCACATCAGAGGGACAGCATATGTTAGGGTTTTGGAGATAAAGTTAGAGAGGCCAGATTGAGATGGTTCGGACATGTCCAGAGGAGAGATAGTGAATATATTGGTAGAAGGATGCTGAGTTTTGATTTGCCAGGCAGGAGGCCTAGAGGAAGACCAAAGAGGAGGTTTATGGATGTAGTGAAAGAGGACATGAAGGTAGATGGCGCAAGAGAAGAGGATACAGAAAACAGGGTTAGATGGAGGCAATTGATTCACTGTGGCGACCCCTGAAGGATAAGCCGAAAGGAAAAGAAGAAGAAGAAGAAAACCCAAAAATAAATTTTTATTAGTAATATAGTTTGGCATGCAGTATTTTTATATAGTTTAAATAATTGTATTATAATCTCCATTTTTGTAAAATGTTCAATCCACAAATGATAATTTAAAAATACAAGTGAATTTTAACACGTTTTTTTTTTGTTGCCATAAAAAACAGTAAAAAGCTCCAAAATATGTGAGTTATTATAATTCATATAACCCAATAATACATTGATACCTATACATAATAATACATAATAATATACATATACATATTTATATATTTTTTAATGTTATTTATATTCTCGATTTTGTTACATTTTAATCCTTGAATTACACAACAATTAAAGAATATGATTGTATATTATTGTAACATGTTGATTTGTTGCCATGTTATTAATATGAATATTGTCTTTTTTTTAATTTGCTTTTTATTGATTTAAAAAAATGTTTTTTAGCCACTATGGAAAAAAAGTCCGAATTGTCAGAATTTTGTGTTTTTTCTTACATTTTTAAGATAAAAATTGTATTAAGTGATGTATTCCAGTGTAATTTACATGCATGTTCAAATAAAATTAAACCATTAACATTATCATTACCAAAAATGACGTGCTAATGGTTTAATTTCTGAACATGCATACAGCTTTCATCTCATGGAATTCATCCCATGTTCCAAATCATACGGGTCCATAAAGGAGTAGGAAAAAGCAAAGCTTATTTAATCCTACCCGCTTTTTGTTTCACATTAGTTGCTACCTGGTCCTCAAAAGGCCACAATGTGACATTTTATGACGTGGACACATGCAGTTATATTTGTACAAATTTGTTTTTTCCTCTAAATGTAGGGGGTGTGGCTGGAATTTACACTTAATTTTTTTAGTTTACTTTTTCCCTAAAGTCATATTTCTCCTATCTTGTTGAGAAACAAATGTACAATGTCTTTGGGTGGCAGATTGTCGCTTTATGCAGAACTGTAGCTGTTTGAAGGTTTACCAAATCAGCAAATTTTAATAATAGGGATTTTAACACTAAAGGGTTCTATAAGTGGCGTTATTGGTTATCCTAACAGTTTTTGTAGCACAGCTAGTGAGTGAAGTGCACTTTTATAGTTATTTGCCCATATCTCCACACCATAAGTTAGATATAACAAAACAATAGTGTTAAAAATAAAGTTTATAATTTATATATTTGCATTGCCACTGTCTTCAAAATTTCAAAAGATCAATGATTTGGATTATTTAAAGCTATTGGAAAATATTTTAAATTATGTAAAAGAAATAACCATCTGAAGATATGTGGACAGTTCACAATATATTTATAAGATCCTTCTATAAGATTTTCATAAACATATTCAAATGGAATCAATTATGTTGTGGCTTGTATGTGCATTTTTTAGGGTACGAAGTGATTTTAAATGAGGTTTAATGACAACTTACTATACACAATACTGTTGCTGTAGGGTAGAGCAGTGCTTCTCAAATAGTGGGGCGGGCGTGAGAGGGGTACTTTCAATGTTATTGCAGACTTGCCAACATGTACACATTTATTGTACTCAACATGCAATTTGACTCTTAAATCCACTTTTTTGCTCCACAGCTCTCTATTTTGTTGCATTTTCCTGGTTCCAGTTTCTAGTTCAGTCTGTACAGATTCATGAAAAGGTATCAGTTTGTCAATACTATTTCTAATTGGGGGCGTGAAAACATTTCTGTCCACTGGGGGCGGGGGGCATGACAGAAAACATTGCACAACTACTGGGGAAGAGGTAACACATTAAATAATCAAACACGCAAGGCTGCCATCAATGTGTAAAAGAACACAAATGTTTGCCTTTGGTGTGAAATGACAGCAGTGGAGGTTACTGTATAAACCCTTGTGGGTGTAAAGCCCCATAGATCACTTCTTTCCATTTGATGATCATGTGACAGAAGAGTCACAATCCCCAGATTAGTGTCACCACAATAGCTTGTTTTGTTGTGGAACCCGCGGCCCCCCAGTGAGAGGAGGGATGCTGGGCCCCCACGGGCCAGAGGAGGAAGCCAGTGGAAGTAAATAGAAAGCGAGTGGCACATGGATTGTGTCATCTCGCATCTCCCACTGAGGCTTTCACGTTGCGGTGAAGGCTGGGGCTGAGGTCGCCGCGAGGTCACATAAACGGGCCTGTTGGCCTGACCCAACGCGCTTACGATGCCGCAGATTGCTTTCTTTCTTCATCACAAAGACATTGCACTATTTTGATTGACACATAATGACATTAAGATCATTCATTCATTCATTCTCTATACCGCTTATCCTCATTAGGGTCACGGGGATGCTGGAGCCTATCCCAGCAGACTTTGGGCGAGAGGCGGGGTACACCCTGGACTGGTTGCCAGTCAATCTCAGGGCAGACATATAACCATTCACACTCACATTCACACTCTAATGGACAATTTAGAGTCGCCAACTAACCTAACATTTATTCATTAACCCAAAAATCACACACACTATGCCCGTAGAAATGAGTGTAAAATATAAATGTTCAAATCTATATATAGATGGTCAACAGAATGACATACTTGACATACATAAACACAACAAAAATGCAAAACATCCACAGCAAATTATAGCGTCAAATACATTAGTCAACTACTACTACTGCGTGGTTGATACACCACAGCTAAGAACTAAACATAACACATAACTTAAAACTGTTATTTCCAAATGCCCACAAGGCATGCTGGGTTGTCCGGAGGCAATAACAATATGAACTATAAACCATGAATATCAAAAGTACGTTAACTCTTCCTTGTTTACTTCTCTGACAACCTCCTCAACATATTTTGCAATCAAGGAAAAGTGCAACAAATATGGCAAAACGTTGGGAGAAAGAGTTCCACAAACTACCCAGCATGCCCTGCGGCAAGAATATATGGGTGTTTGTTTGGCATGGGTATAGTGCACAGACATTTATTTGTATGCTCACATGATGCAATAGGTAGGTTACTAAGGATTTTGGAAATGCCGAGTGGGTCGAATTAAGACCCTATGTGGACCTGATGTGGCCCACGGGCCGTAGTTTGCCTTAAATGCATGAAACAAAGGACAAGCGTCATGAGGACAGTGCATAAACATGGTTGCTTGCTCTCCGTATAAGGAACCTGTGGAAGCGAAATGGAATGTGCCCTGATAGCTGATTAGTTGTTTGCTTTTGACAGTTTGACATGTCAAGTGTCTTTTGACATGAATTCGAGGTGAGACCTACTGCAAGTTTTGGTATCCATCTCATACAGGGCCAGTGATAGCAATACCAATTGATTTTCATTTGTTGATTATGATTATAATCAGAATCAAACACATGGCAGATTTAAAAAAAAAAAAATCAACAAGCTTATTCGACAAGAATTTAACATTGTATATATTTAACAATATAAGACAATAGCAACAAAATATTACAATTATTCCCTTTGTTACATAAAATTTAACAAAATGAAGAACAAAATAACTAAACACATCACATTGCAATTACTAATCACATTGCATTTGTAAACAAACTGATGGGCTGGATTGGATGCTGTTCTGTAAAGCAAAATGATAAAATGAATCATATTACTGTATATTGGAGATAATGTGCATGGCTGATGGTTTGGAGCGGTATACACGCATGATCGATGTGCTTGTGACTGGGCTCCACATTACACACAGGTCTTATGCCCGTGCAGCTAACAACAGAGGAGATCAAAAATAATTTGGAACTCGCTGCATCAAAGGGAGTGGATGTCAGTCAGGTCGATACATGCATTCCATTGTCTGGCAGGAATAGCAACGCCACCGAGGCGGTTGTTGAAAAGAAGTTGAAAGGAACAAACGCGTACTTCACTGAGTATCGGACAAACACAACATTGACACTGCCAAGAAGGCCAGCGTCTTAGGGAAGCAGGGGAAAAATACAAAGCACTTGGGAGCTCCGACTGCAAAATGCAAAGCCATACAAATGGCTCTGTTATCAAAGACTCCAAGGAACTGGACAAATAACAAAGTATCATCTTGACATTAAAAAAACACAACTCACATCACATGGACATTACTTGTCTTTATTTCATAACTCAATTTATATTTCTATTTATAAACCTGCCTGTCAAAGCCTGATCCCGTCAGATCTCAGACGCTAAGCAGGGCAGGGGCCTGGTCAGTACTTGGATGGGAGACCTCAGAGGAACACCAGGTGCCACAGTGGGAGGAAGTAAACTTTCCTTGTGCCCTTAGGCAAGGCACCTTACCCACACTCCCTAGTATGAAAGTGGTGTGTGTGTGTCAGAGGGTTTGATGGCGCACACTGGCAGCCTCACTTTCTGTCAGTCTGCCGCGGGCAGCTGTGGCTACATGGTGGTTTACCATCACCAAGTGTGGTGTGAATGAATAATGACGACCTCAGTGGAAGCGCTTCTATAAAGCATAACAAGCGTAATTTTGTATCAACATTGGATTCATATTGTATTACGTTATTCTTATTTTATCGTTTTCAATTTCTTTGTTTTCTGTAACAGCTACAAAGTTTCAAACTAATATATTTAGATATTATTTAGATAGTCAGATGATTAAATTAGCTCTGCTTCCTACTCCTTTTTGGACAGGAAACCAAATATCAATCCAATGGCGGTTCTATGGTTAGTATCGCTCTTATCAATGTTTGTATCGATTGCTCCCCCTCTAGAAGCGACTGTTAAGGGTGTACGTTATCACTAGGCCTAAACGTGTTTCGCTGTCTTTATTCAAACGAGAGTGTGACGTCACCAGCAGCACGTCAGGGTCTACGTGAGCGGGAGCCGTCCAATGAGAAGCCGCCCTGTTGGCCCTCCAGGCATCCCGTCATGCTCGTGGGCTCCGCAGCGCTACGTCAGCACTGACACGGGAAACATGGCGGTGTCCGGAGCACGGCGGCGAGCGGCTTACGGGATGTTATCGCTGCAAACTGTTCTTATCGCGCTGCTTGGTCAGCGAAGCGTCGCGGATGTGGCAGGCGACAGCGCTACTGAGGGGGTTCCGCACCGTCGCTTCGAGTACAAGTACAGCTTTAAAGGGCCGCACCTGGTTCAACAGGACGGCGGCATTCCCTTCTGGATCCACTATGGCAGTAAGTGCGCCGGCAGCTGTCAACATCACGCGGCTCTCATCGCCACCCTGATTGCGGGGATTTGCACTGAATGGCTGCCAACTTTTATCTTTACACCTCCACTTGTTGTTTCATAAGGCTACCTTTGGTTGTTACGTCACACACCGACAGTATGTGGACCCCATTCATCAACATAAACATTTATTGATCCGCTTAGTGAGCTGTAGAAAACCGATAGGTGGCATTTTGTGTTAGCTGCGACATGAGGGACGTGAGGAAAAACCCCATTCAACCGGTTTTGTGTTGACATGGTAATCACTGCCCATCCAGTAACTATGACATGACATGAGAAACCTCAATCATTACGGTTTCCCAACAATATTCTACATTTTGGTTACATTTCAAATGCACTATGGTGTGAAATACGTTTTCGTATTGTCATGCCATCAGAAATGTAATGAGAGCCCTCCGTCAACACTTCAAATTGCCATTCTTTCCCAGAACACAAAATAGCCACCTCATTACATTTGAAAGGCATTGCATGAAGATGACATTTGATAAGTTCTGAGAAACATCATTTAACGTTTCAAGAGGCTGCCTTTTGTACAATCTGTAATAAATATAGCTGTAATGAATTCAGTTCTGTAGTATACACACGTTATCGCATGAGAAAAGTCACGGGAAACCTCATTCAACACAAAATTAGACACGACATGAGAAATGTCATGAGAAACATTGTTCCAAGCCATAATGTGTCAGTCTGCCCGACATACAATATCACCACCATATTTAAAAATCACCAAGTCACTATGTCATTTCGATGTAAATGCATGACAACGTCTGAGGAAGGCCATGAGAAAACTATATGAGCACAGTTTTGAAGTCATGAGAAAGTCAACACTTCAATATGGCATGGTTAGTTAGCATAGTATATTCATAGCATGGCATGAAGCAAATTATGAGAAACTCAGTTCAATGTTTCAAGGTGCTTTGTTTTGTCTAACCTATAACTATAATTCTAACTATAATAGATTTTGTCCAGCATACAATATCCACACCTTATTTGAAAATCCCCATGTGACTCATGTCATTTTTTAACCTCATCACCCGACATATGAAAACTCATGACAAAACTACATCAACACTGTTTTTAGCAAATTATATTGCCACCAATTATTATTTTCCTTTGACAATCGTGATGTAAATAATGTAGTAATTTATATTCTCATGGTAGATTTATGACATGAAAACACTCCAAGGTATCATGGTCACCTATGGTTAGGTTCATGGTAAATTCATGGCATAAGATGAGAAAAGTTATGAGAAATTAAATTCAATATTTCAAGGTGCCGCCGGAATTTTGTCCAATTTATAATATACTGTAGCTACAATTTTAGTTCTGTCGTATATGTATGACATGACAGGGTATTGCATGAGAAAAGTAATGAGAAACCTCATTCAATTTGTAGCAATGTGCAGTTTTGCACATTGTAGTGTTTTGTCCACATATTTAGCTAGCTACAATACCATTTTATATTTACAAGTGACAAATCGCTGTCGATTTGTGTACTTAAATACAATCAGGACATGAGAAAAGTCATGAGAAACATTGTTCCAAGCCATAAGGTGTCACATTTTGTCCAACACACAATATGACTACTATATTAGAAAATGAAGTCACTGTAATTTCTATAGCACGACATGAGAAAAGTCCTGAGAAAACTGTCAGCAAAGTTTTCAGTGAACACTACAGTCACCATATATTGTTTTCATTTGACAAATCTTTGCGTAATAGTATCAACTCTTGCGATAGACACCTGACATGAGAAAAATCATGAGAAATTCAACACTGCCAAGGTGTAGACTCATGACATGGCATGAAAAAAGCCATCAGAAACCTCATTCAGTGCATTTTAGCGCAACATGCACTACAGCTGCATATTTTGTGTTTACATTTGAAAGTCACTATGTCATGGTGTAAGTTCTAGTGGACTCATGACACAAGAAAGGAATAACAAGACCACCTGAGCATTTGCGACTGTTGTGGGTTTACTTGGTAACCACACCACATGCTGCCAGTCTTTGTAATGAATACATTGTTGCCACCAGTTGTGGTTCATTTTCTCTAATCTTTTCTCTCCACGCTAGATGCTATTCCCAGTGCAGACCAGGTGCGCATCACGCCATCCCTCAAGAGTCAGAGGGGCAGCGTTTGGACCAAAAATAAGGCGGCCTTTGAACACTGGGAGGCTGAGGTGACGTTCCGTGTCTCTGGAAGAAGTAGAGTGGGAGCTGATGGTTTGGTAAGAAAAAGGGTGTATGCTGTACGGAAGACGCGTGTTTATGTTCAGGTTTTGCGTGATGCCAATTTGCAAGCACCTTCTTTGTATTTAGGTCTGGTGGCCTACTCAGAATTGTTTATTTATTCTAATGTCTTAAACTTGTTTGTCTTTGCTTGTTTGTATTTGAAGCCCTTCTCATTCACCAACACAAGAGTTTGTGTTCACTTTGCTCCCATGCCAATGCTTGGGCAGGACCGTGCTTACATGGATGGGCCTAATTATCCATATTGTATTAAACAGAACAAGATAGTAAATTATGCCAGAAAGGGGTTTAACCCATGGCATGCCTAAAGAGGAAGCACAAGAAAATGAAGGAGTGGTTTTTAAAATTGCCAGAAGGAAGAGGCTTCTGGTTTCAGTTGTCTTACAGGTTGTGTGAGGTCCATCCATCACATGATGTGTTTGCATCATTCCCATTTTGTAGCGGCCATAAATTCCATTAAGCACATAATACCGGGAATGTGTTCAGGAATTCAGGTGAGCTAAACCAACCATCGATTGACTCAGCCTGCCTTGATGTCTACTATGAGGGTTTACCTTTTCAGCAAATGACATTACATGAGATGTGACATTATATGATAAATGTATGAGAAACTTCATTCAGTGCTTTTAAGATATTCCATTTGGTCCAGTATACAGATTAACTTTGTGGCGTGACATGAGAAAAGTACTGAAAAAACAACTTCATTGTAATTTTGGTGAAAAGCATTATGTAAACATGTTTTTTCTCATGGTATATTCATCACATGACATGACATTAGAAACTTCTTTCAACACATTTAATATTATGTATACTAGGGGTGCTCAGATCGATCGGCCATCGATCAACACGATGAGATCAACTTGACCTAACTAAAATCTTCGGTAGTATCCTCCCACTTTCTCACAAATGGTTAAAGAGCAGTCTCACAAAACAACAATCATGTCTGCCGTGTGGAACTTAACTTCCAACGCATGCAACGGAAACTACAGTATGTTGCAGGGCTAGCCTGATAAAATGCAGCATTTGAAGGAAAAACTACTGACAAGGTGAGTTTTCGAGGCTCATGATGTGATCATCATGCAAAAGCCAGCTAACGTAGCCATGTGGCTAACAAAAGCACGCATGTGAGTGACAGTCAGAAGGCTAAGCTGATAACTCGAAAAATAATTGAATCATCAGACTGGATTACCAGCCTTTCTGGTCATCAAGTGGAAGTCATCGAGTTTCCAGTGTTCCTTTTCACATACGGGGACGTTCCACCGGTGTATTCTCACATCCAATGTCTCTTTAAAGAAAGCGGGTCATCCTCTGGAAGTTTCACGCTCTCTTCAAAAATTTTAAACTCCAAAAGTGAAATATGTTTTTGTCTAAATTAAGGTGATTTTATGGTTCCCTTTTTCATGTCATAAAGCCAGTAGCAGGGGTACAGCCAGGAATTCTGGGTCCTGTGAACAAAATCACATTGCCCCCCTGCTTTATTTTCATTACTAATTTTATTAGTAATTGCCTTTTTTTTGGGTCCCCTGGCAATCAAGGGACATTGGAATTGTCCTGACTTTCCCCCTAGTGTTTACATTTGAAGATCACTGTTATATTGTAAGTTTTATGAAGTTACTTTAAGGCAAGGCAAGAGTAAATTCTGACCAGCATACAGTATAGCACCCTTGAATGGTTACATCTTGAATTTAAGCATGAGAAAAGTCATGACACTCCTCATTTATCGCTTCAAAGGTGTACGGTTTGTCCCAACATACAGTACAACCTAAAAATATTACCAAAAACACTGTCATGATTGAAGTTGTAAAATTTGCGACTTGACATGAAAAAAATCATGAGAAATCTCAGTCCATGCTTGAAGGTTGCACATTTCAGCCCAGACTCATGACTTGACATGAGAAACTTTACGAGAAACATCATTCAGTGCTTCACGGTTGCGTGTTGTGTCAGAATTTCCAATATTGCGGTAGAAATGACTGTCATGAGATACTGTAAGTACTATTGTTAGATTCATTAACATAAACATGAGAAACATTATGAGAAAATTCATACTGATCCAAAAGATGTGCATTTTGTCCGAGAGACAATTAATAGCCACGGTATTATTAGTGTTTACATTTGAAAGTCACTTCTGTAATTTTGGTAGAGTCATACATGAGAGAAGTAATTCATTCATTTTCTATACCCCTTATCCTCATTAGGGTAATTATAATCTTTATTCAATGCTGGTGTTACTTTTTGTCCAAAATAAAATTGTATCTGTTTTTTTTACATTTAAAGTCACCATGTCATAATATATTATAGAATTTTTAGTAACTTCACCCGAGAGATGTCATGAGAAATCTCATGCACGGCAGTTTGCCCATTCATTTTTTGTTAGAATCTTATTTGGATCACGTTAAACATTTTTGTAGCAGTACTCGTAAAAAGGCATGCTTTTCTTGATTTTGATGATTTTTTTTCTCATTCTGACAGGCCATCTGGTTCACCGCAGCCCAAGGCCTCGACGGTCCAGTGTACGGTGCAGTCGACAAGTGGAACGGGGTCGGAATTTTCTTTGACTCTTTTGATAATGATGGAAAGGTTGGTGTCAAGTCCCTTATCATTGGATGTTATGATTCATTTTTTCTATTTTGCTGGTTCAGCTCTGACTAATGCTAGTAGTATCTTAAACAACACAACACAGTTAGACAATAGAAGATAGCAGTTGTTGTGGTACGGATGTTATCAGAGATGTTTTTGTTCTGTGGAGCTAAAAAGATGGCAAACGTTGGTCAGCTGCTGACCATGTGTTAAACAAGACTAAACATAATAGCTAATTATCCATCCATCCATCCATTTTCTTCCGCTTATCCGAGGTCGGATAGCGGGGGCAGCAGCCTAAGCAGGGACGCCCAGACGTCCCAGCTCTTCCTGGCGGATGCCGAGGCGTTCCCAGGCCATCTGAAAGACATAGTCTCTCCAGCGTGTCCTGGGTCTTCCCCGAGGCCTCCTACCGGTTGGACGTGCCCTGAACACCTTCCCAGGGAGGCGCCCGGGAGGCATCCTAACCAGATGCCTCCCTCATCTGCCACCTCATCTGGCTCCTCTCAATGCGGAGGAGCAGCGGTTCTACTCAGAGTCTCTCCCGGATGACAGTGCTTCTCATCCTATCTCTAAGGGAGAGCCCAGCCACCCTGCGGAGAAAAATCATTTCGGCCGCTTGTACCCGCGATCTTGTCCTTTCGGTCACTACCTAAAGCTCATGACCACAGGTGAGGGTAGGAACGTAGATCGACCGGTAAATTGAGAGCTTTGCCTTTCGGCTCAGCTCTGTCTTCACCACGACAGACCGGTGCAGAGTCCGCGTCACTGCAGACGCTGCACCAATCCGCCTGTCCATCTCACGTTCTATCCTTACCTCACTCGTGAATAAGACCCCGAGGTATTTAAACTCCTCCACTTGAGGCAAGACCTCATCCCAGAACCGGAGATGGCACTCCACCCTTTTCCGGGCAAGAACCATAGACTCAGATTTGGAGGTGCTGATTCTCATCCCAGCCGCTTCACACTCAGCTGCGAACCGATCCAGTGAGAGTTGAAGGTCAATGATTAATGAAGCCAGCAGGACCACATCATCTGCAAAAAGCAGAGACCGAATCCTGTGGCCACCAAACTGAAACCCCTCAACGCCCTGGCTGCGCCTAGAAATTCTGTCCATCTCTGCACCGGTCCACGACATCTGGAATCGAGGTCAGCAGCACACCGTCCCCACCTTACACGGCGTTGACTGTGCACTGCTTCCCCCTTCTGAGACGGCGGATGGTGGACCAGAATCTCTTTGAAGCCACCCGGAAGTCATTTTCCATGGCCTCTCCGAACTATTCCCATGTCCAAGGTTTTGCCTCAGTGACTGCCAGATCCGCAGACCGCTGGGTCTGCCGGTACCTGTCAGCTGTCTCTGGAGTACCATGGGCCAAAACGGCCTGATAGGACTCTTTCTTCAGCTTGACGGCATCCCTCACCGCCGGTGTCCACTAACGGGTCCTGGGATTACCGCCTTGACAGGCACCGACCACCTTACAGCCACAGCTTCAATCAGCCGCATCGACAATGAAGGCACGAAACATCGCCCACTCGGACTCAATGTCTGCTGCCTCCTTCGGAACTTGGTCAAAGCTCTCCCGCAGGTAGGAGTTGAAACTCCTTCTGACAGGGGACTCTGCCAGACGTTTCCAGCAGACCCTCACAATGCGTTTGGTTCTGCCAGGTCTGACCGGCATCCTCCCCCACCATCGGAACCAACTCACCACCAGGCGGTGATCGGTTGACAGCTCCGCCCCAGTCTTCACCCGAGTGTCCAAAACATGTGGCCGCAAGTCCAACGACACAACCACAAAGTCAATCATCGGGTTGCACGAAGTACACATGTGGACACCCTTATGTTTAAACATGGTGTTCATTATAGACAATCTGTGACGAGCACAGAAGTCCAATAACAAAACACCACTCTGGTTAAGATCAGAAGGGCCGTTCCTCCCAATCACACCTCTCCAGGTCTCACTGTCGCAGCCAACACTGAAGTCACCCAGTAGAACGTTACCTTTTCGGGCTGTGCCCGACCGGGTCCCATGGGTGCATGCCTGGCCACCAGACACTCGGCATCAAACCCCACCTCCAGGCCTGGCTTCAGAGGGGGACCCTGGTGACCCATGTCTGGGCGAGGGAAAACAAAGTCCAATGTTTTTAATCATCATAAGGGTCTTTTAAGCCACTCTCTGTCTGGTCCCTCCCCTAGGACCTGTTTGTCATGGGTGACCCTACCAGGGGCATGACAGCCCCCGACAATTTAGCTCCTAGGATCATTGGGACACACAAACTCCTCCACCACGATAAGGTGGTGGCTCAGGGGGGACAAGCTGATTAATTATGCACAATAGCGGGGATTATAAAATAATCGCATAGTATTGAGACGGCAACCAGTGGAACCAATTACCCGCGATAAACCACTAATGATGAAATGAATGATGAAGACGTACGGCAAAGCGCAAGCTGATGCTTAAACTGGGAAGAGAAGAAGAGGATGTGCAGCCGTTTCATGCTGTACATTTTGTATTTTATTATCACATATTAAAATATACTTATTTATTTTGAGCCACTCAAATTGCACAGAACAGAACATAATGAAAATACACGTATAGACAGAAAACAATTTGGCTCGAAAATGACTGGGAAGAAGACAAGCTTTTTTACATCCATGCCCCCCATTTGCAACACTGAAGCCAGTTATATTAACACAACATGCAGCGATTGTGTTAAACAAGAAATTTCACTTACAAACACATGTACAATATGCATTGTTATTAATGCCTTATACCTTGTACAGCTTCTCTATTCTAATGTGACATTACTCATTATTATATCTTCATCATATGTCAACATATCAATCATGTATTATAGCTAATTTGTGGATTCTTTTTATCCTTCGAATAATATGTAATATAATAATTTCAAAGAGGCCTAAAGGTATATAATAATTACATGCTACTTCCTCCCACCATTGTTATTGTTTTCACTGTTATTTTGACTTTGTAATTTTTTAGGAAGGTAACTAGTACCTCATGCCTTATCAAGTTCAGGTATGAGATTAGTGTGTGTGTGTGTTTTTTTTTTACAAGATTAGAAAAAAAGATTAACATGTTTTGTATCTATTCCAGAAAAATAACCCGGCTATCATTGTTGTGGGAAACAATGGCAACCTTGTTTTTGACCACCAGAAGTAAGTAATCACTTTTCCTTGCTCTGATGTAGTCATCGCCGCCGCCGACTCACATTTGAACAACTTAAAGAAGATTAGGAAATATGAATATATTTGCCTGAAAGTAAATAATCCCCTATCTCTCCTAATCTCCCGCTGGCCAGCGAAAGCTTTAAATCACCTTTTTTCCCCCCCTAGTACCGTCAGATGGAATTTGCACTGTTTATGTGTTCACAAAAAAAACACAGACACATGTTGATCTTGTTCACCTTTTTTATTTTTGTGTTTGTGCAACAATGTTTGCAGACTTGTGGTCGGGACAAAATAAAATCAAAATAATATTGTAATCACCAATATCAATGGCACTCATTGAAAAGTTTAGTAATGAATCCTCCTTCCAAAAATGTTATTAGCGGCTGGAAAATATATCACCCAAGGTATAAAAATGATTTGCAGAGATAATGAAGTGGTAACTTGACTTTTTTTCCTGGTAATATGACAACTTTTTTTGTTTCTGCACTACAATTTCCTGATAATATTATAACTTTTTGCCTTTGATAAATCTGACTTATTCTCATCCACTTGCCCTTTTCACAGTAACATTATGTTTTTCTATTTTTCCCCCTTTTCCCTAAAAAAATATGACTTTATTTTAGAAGTCAGCTGGGATAGGCTCCAGCATACCCAGCGACTCTAATGAGGATAAGCGGCATAGAAGGTGGATGGTGGCTTGATTCTTGAAGGGGATTTTTTTTTGATAATAAAATGATTATTGGACAAATCTACACATTATTTTTGAATCACATTGTAATTATTTATTTGCTTTTATGCTAAATATGCAAGTAGACTGTTAGTTTATACAGATGCTGACATACCATAGCTGTTTTTCCCCCAATACTGTACACCAGGGGTGTCCAAACTTTTCCCACCGAGGGCCACATACTGAAAAATGAAAGGATGCAAGGACCACTGATTTTGTAAATCAACACAACTTGCATGTATTTTTAAAAAATATATGTAAGTGAAAAAGCATATTATTAGTACAAACTTTGGTCTTGCCTGTTTTTTTACTGCTTTTGCTGTTTTGTATTTTTAATGTTCCCAATGTTTATGTTTTCTTCTTAAATAATCGTCATAAATTTTATTTTCTTAATATTTAATTTGAATTTAATAATAATTTTCCAAAACGCACAATTTTTTTTGTTGTGTTTGTCACAATATTACAACAGTTATTTTTCTTCAATATTTCTGTATGCTACTAAAATGACATTATTTTTTATCCTGTTATCAGATTGTTCTTGCAAATTTGCCACTTTTTCCTCCAGTTTTTTAAAATTTCTTCTGTTTCTTCCACTCTGTTCTTGTATATTTTGTTTAACTTATTATTGTCCATCCATCCATCCATTTTCCACCGCTTATCCGGGTCAGGGTCGCGGGGGCAGCAGCTTCAGTAGGGAAGTCCAGACTTCCCGGTCCCCAGCGACCTCTTCCAGCTCCATCGGGAGGACACCAAGGCGTTCCCAGGCCAGCTGTGAGACATAGTCCCTCCAGCGTGTCCTAGGTCTTCCCGGGGGCCTTCTCCCGACTGGGCATGCCCGAAACACCTCACCAGGGAGGCGCCCGGGAGGCATCCGGACTAGATGCCCGAGCCACCTCAACTGGCTCCTCTCGATGTGAAGGAGCAGCGGCTCTACTCTGAGCTCCTCCCGGATGGCCGAGCTCCTCACCCTATCTCTTAGGGTGAGTCCAGCCACCCTACGAAGGAAACTCATTTCCGCCGCTTGTATCCGCGATCTCATTCTTTCGGTCATGACCCATAACTCATGACCATAGGTGAGGGTGGGAACGTAGATCGATCGGTAAACAGAGAGCTTTGCCTTCCGGCTCAGCTCTCTCTTCACCACGACGGTCCGGTACAGCGACCGCATTACTGCAGATGCTGCACCGATCCGTCTGTCGATCTCACGCTCCAACCTTCCCTCACTCGTGAACAAGAACCCGAGATACTTGAACTCCTCCACCTGAGGCAAGACCTCACTCCCAACCCGGAGGGTACAGTCCACCCGTTTCCGACTGAGAACCATGGCCTCGGATTTGGAGGTGCTGAGTCTCATCCCAGAAGCTTCACACTCAGCTGCAAACCGCTCCAGTAAACGCTGAAGGTCACAGCCTGATGAGGCCATAAGGACCACATCGTCTGCAAATAGCAGAGACGAGATCCTAAGGTCACCAAGCTGGACTCCCTCAACACCTTGACTGCGCCTAGAAATACTGTCCATGAAGATTATGAACAGAATCGGTGACAAAGGGCAGCCTTGGCGGAGGCCAACGTTCACCGGAAACAAGCTCGACTTACTGCTGGCAATGCGAACCAGGCTCCTGCTTCGATTGTACAAGGACCGAATGGCACGTAGTAGCGGACCATCAATCCCGTACTCCCGGAGCACCCCCTACAGGACACAACGAGGGACACGGTCGAATGCCTTTTCCAGGTCTACAAAGCACATGTAGACCAGTTGGGCAAACTCCCACATACCCTCGAGTACCCTTGCAAGGGTGAAGAGCTGGTCCAGTGTTCCGCGATCGTGACGAGAACCACATTGCAGCTTCTGTAACCGAGGTTTGACTAACGGTCGTGCCCTTCTCTCCAGTACCCTGGAGTAGACTTTCCCAGGGAGGCTGAGGAGTGTGATCCCCCTATAGTTGGTACACACCCTGCGTTAACCCTTTTTAAAAATGGGGACCACCACCCCGGTCTGCCAGTCCAGAGGTACTGTTCCCGACTTCCATGCAATGTTGTAGAGGTGTGTCAACCAACACAGTCCCCCAACATCCAGAGCTTTGAGGAATTCAGGGCGGAACTCGTCTAACCCCTGAGCTTTGCCACCGGGGAGTGGTAACTACCCCAATTACCTCAGCCACAATGATAGAACTGCCCACGTACGTATCCTCAGACTCTGCTTCCTCTACGGAAAGTATGTCCGTGGGATTGAGAAGGGCCTCAAAGTATTCCTTCCACCGACCAACTATATCCTTAGTCAAGGTCAGCAAGCCCCCGTCCGCACTGTAAACAATGTGAACTGGGGACCTCTTCCCATTTCTGAGGTGTCGGACGGTTTGCCAGAACCTCTTCGAGGCCGACCAAAAGTCCTGCTTCGTAGCCTCACTGAACTCCTCCCACACCCGAGTTTTTGCTTCGACCACCGCCAAAGCCACGTGCCGCTTGGCCTGCCGGTATCTGTCAGCTGCTTCGGGAGTCCCGCAAGCCATAAACTATAACTTATGCTACTAAAATTACCGGTATGTTATTTTCCCCTTTTTCTCGCTAGATTGCAACATTTTTCTCTTAATTTTTCGAGTTAATTTTTGTCAAATTATTGCAAATATTTTTCATTTTTGCTGTTTTTTAAAGGGTTTTAAAAGATTTATATTTTTTGGCCGCAGGCCAACAGAAAAACCGTCGTGGACCGCAAATCGCCCACAGGTCGCACTATGGACACACCTGCTGTAAATGGTAGATCGCTGCTATTTGCGCCAGTTCTGTTCCGAACTCACCAGGTGAAAAAAACAGAGACGCCCAACGTGTCACAAAAACAGAGACACGTTGACTCACTATACAAATGCGACAGAAACCCTATATAGAACAGAATAGACTATAAGAAATATACAAGTCCACCACAAAGGTGTAGCAATATGGAATCACAAGAGTGCCAAGTGAAAAAGAAATACGTGTGGAAATATAAAGAGAATCAATAATACAAAAAATATACAAATGTAATTCCATTTTGTCATTGCTTTTTGTGTATTCTTTGTTTTTTCCATGTTGCCGTTTATTTTTCCCGTTTTGTCTTTGTCTTTTCCATTTGGTGAGTGTCTTTGCACATACAAGATGCCAGACGCTAAATGGAAAAAGCAATGTCTATTCATGGACCTTCTGGTCTTTCTGCCATGGTGACTACTCTCATCTTCATCCAGCCTGGTTGCCGCTTCTCAAGCAGGTTCGATATGGACTCCATCATGTAAGACGTTCATGCAAAGTGTGTGCAGGGTGGCGTGATAGTGATGTTGCTTCCTGTCTGTCACCCGTGCTAAGAGCTCCATTTAAACATAGCTACTACATAGTCACTGCAAGCAGGAATCGTGTGATCAGGTATTGACTAGTCACCCTGGCAGAAGGCAGGTCCATTAATAGGCATTGTTTTTTCCATTTAGCGTTAGGCATCCGGTAAATGCAATTAAACGTAAAAGATGCAAATCAACGATAAAATGGAAAAAACAAAGAAAATACACAAAAAGCCATGACAAAACAAAATAGAAAAGGCAAAGATGAAATTGAATTACAATAAGATTCCATTTGTTTATGTGAGTATTATTGATTCTCTTCATAGTTCCACGTGTACTTCCTTTTCATTTTGGCACTCCTGTGATTCCCTATATTGCTTTGCAGCATGCAGCATAATGTGTTCTAGGATGGCTTGGCAAAAAAAACAAAGTGAGGCACAAAAACACACGATTGGCTGGTACATTTTACTTGTATTATCATGTATTTATAATTTTTTATCGATTTAGGGTGAACAAGATGTGTTTTCTGCCGGAAAAACAACTTGTTTTTGGAGAGGAAAAAAAGTGTTGGGTTGCGAAAGCAGAATTGCGTGTACGCAGGGCTGTACTGTATTTGAGAATGGAATGATTGCTTTATCAAGATGATACTGTCGACAACATATCGTGATGACATCATAGCAAGTTAGTGTGAGATACTCTCACCTCCTAGCACAGGCTAAAGTGTAAGCGCTGTGAATTGTGTTGACAGTGATGGCAGCACACAAGCTTTGGGGACGTGTTTGCGTGACTTCCGCAACAAGCCGTATCCCGTCCGAGCCAAAATAACGTACTACAGGAAGTCCTTGACGGTAATGTGACAACACCAATCAGTGGTCGCCTTCACGTGTTTCTTCCTCTTCCTGTTTTTGGCTGCATCTCTTGTCATTCACAGGTTATGATTAACAACGGTTTCACCCCAGACAGAGACGACTATGAGTTATGCGCAAAAGTAGACGACATGAGCATTCCCCCCGAAGGCTTCTTTGGCATCTCTGCAGCAACCGGCGGTTTAGCAGGTAGGACTTGTTGGTGAACCCCTAAGAAAGGAACAGTGGGAGCTCAAATGATGTTTTCCAACATTTTGCTTTTTCTTAGTAAAAACGTGATTATACGTTACTTATGTTTTTTTCTTGTAACATTACAGCTTATTGTTTTGTCTCGGAATGACATATTTTATGAGAACACTACTTTCCTCTGATATGACAACTTTTCTCATAGAATTCTCATAACATTGCAAGGTTTTTTTCTTGTAATATTACCTTTTAATTATTAATTCCTCGTTTTATTGCAGTTAATTGGTTCCAATTCCAACCGTAATAAGTGACCTTCTGTGAAGTAGGATTCATGATATATAAATTGAATATTTTTGTAGTTAAAGCACAAAAAACCTGTTTATGAACTTCTAAATATGGTTTTAACGTTATTAGTGCCCTCTTGACATGCAATAACACCCCTATAGTCACTATTACACTCATACTATCCAATATAGTAGACCTACATAAAAACTACTCATGCTCTGTGTGTTGCTGTAAATGTGTTCCCTAGGGGAGTTGAGTGGCAGGCGGGCAGGAAGTGACATTGATGTTTCAGAGTTTTTTTTTTTTAATGAAGGATTACTGTGCATTTTGTGAGGTAATTCATTCTGGCGTTTGTGTGTCTCACTGAACATTACTGTAACATTACTGACAGCTAGTGGCGTGTGTAGAATACGTTGTGGATTTCTTTCATTGTGTCGTCGAATGCGTCTTATGAATGTCTTTTAAGCCATTTTAGTGCATGAATAATTTAATGCTTAATTTAGGCAAAAACATGTGCAATTTGCTTCTGTATGCATATTTTTAACTAGTAGGCTGTAATAAACCACTAAACAGCATATATTAATACATGTTTGAAGAACCATGATAGAGTGAAGCCACAAAACTTGAACAACGATGTGGCGCTTTATTGTCATAATACAGCTTTTTTCTTGTATCACTTTTCCTAATATTTTTTCTTGCAAAATGGAATTTGTATTGGATATGCTCAAAAAAAATATTGTAATGCTCCCTAAACATTACTAGCAAACTGACTGCTTGCTGCCACACAGTGAATGCCCAATCTAGGAACATAATCTTGTTTGAGACAAATAATAAACAACGTCTTTCTGTTCTTTCTGCACCAGATGACCACGACGTCTTGTCCTTCTTGTTGTTCAGACTCACAGAACCGGGGAAGACGCCGGTAACTGCCGTTTTCTCTAACACCTTTTCCAGAATCCAGTGTGTGTATGCACACACACAATTGGTTGAAGCCTCTATTGAATTCACTGAAAGCTTTTTTTTTTTTTATTGTTTTGTCTCTCCCGTACTTGAAGCCCAAACCCGAGACTGAGATTCCTAAAGACGAGAAGGACAAGTACCAGGAGGAATTCCAGAACTTTCAGCAAGAGCTGGACAAAAGGAAAGAGGAGTTCCAGAAAGAGCACCCTGACGTCCAAGGAGAGCCAAGTTAGTATTTTCACAAAACACATGCTTAGCCTGGATGAGATGTAGGCAAATGACATATTTATAATGTCAGGAAGAGGCACATTTATTTATTTTAGTATTTATCTCTGTGTTATTCAGTGCTATATTTGAATTTTTACCTTTTTTTTTCCTATAACGCCGTCCATATCGCCCACAGTCGACGACCTGTATGAGAGCGTCAACGACCGAGAGATCCGTCAGGTGTTTGAAGGCCAGAATCGCATCCACCTGGAGATCAAGCAGCTCAACCGGCAGCTTGCTATGATTCTGGAAGAACAGCGACGCTACGTGTCTGTCATCACCGAGGAAATCTCCAAGAAGGGATCAAACAGCGAGACAGGGCAGGTGAGCGTTGTGAATACGAATCTCATGCAAAAGTCTTCATCTTCACGCAGGTGACACTTTATACTTGGAATTTTCAGGCTCTCAGTCTTGTAAAATTCTGACTTTATTATTCTTGTAATATTCCAACTTTATTTCCCGTGAATGTCCAACATTTTTGCATCAAGTGACGCATACTGAAATGGAAAAATAGGTTAGGGGGTCACTTTGGTCATTTTATGTACCTTTATATTTATTTATACTTTTTTTATTTTATTTTATTTAGTAAAAAGGTACAATCAAATACATTTCATATTCTTTTACTATTACGGTTTTAGTCTCCAAAAAAATTTTTCATGTACAATTCCTACTTTATTCTTGTGATATTCTGACTATTTAATTATGATTTTTTTTCTCACAAAATTAAATATATTCTTGCAAGATTTCGACTTTAATCCCCTAATATTCAAATGTACTACTTACTTACAGCTACTTCCTTGAAAAAATCAGAAATTGTATTTTTAAATTGTATTTAATTTAATTTTTTTTTTTATTGTATTACTTTATTCTTGTGATTTTAAGAATGTCCACATAAGATCATTTGTTTTGTTTTTTGTTTTCTTGAAGAATGATAAATCCTTATTCTCGCAACATTATGACAGGTTTTAGCTACTATGACTAAAAAGTGGTATTTGGACTTTTTCTCAAAATGTTTTTCTTTATTTGGCTAATATTACAACTTTGTTTTTGCAAATTTCCGGTTTCACATTTTGTCTCGTGTTATTCTTATTTCTTTGTTGCAAAATTGCGTTATTAAAAATGCTAAAATCTTATCGGGTCGTTCCTTGCGACATCGGGGTTCCAACTCCGCTGTCTCACCTGATCGCGGTTTGTGAAAAATAAATGAGTGATTGCTGTTTCGTGGTTGACTATGACCCGTTATTAGTCAAAAAATGATGAAAGACGAGTCATATGTGTTGTGGTCACTTGGTGTCAGTAACACAAAACATTGCTGAAACATTACGTTACGTTACCAGGGAGGCGCCCGGGAGGCATCCTGACTAGATGCCCGAGCCACCTCTACTGGCTCCTCTCGATGTGAAAGAGCAGCGGCTCTACTCTGAGCTCCTCCTGGATGGCCGAGCTCCTCACCCTAATAAGTTGAAATGTTACACAAAAAAAAAACATAAGTAGGAAAACTGTCTGAACAATTTTCCATCCATCCATCCATCCATCCATATTCAATGCTGCGTATCCTCATTAGGGTCGCAGGCATGCTTGAGCCTATCCCAGCTGACTTTGGGCGGGAGGCGGGGTACACTCTGGACTGGTCGCCAGTCAATCGTAGGGCATTAAAACTTCCATTGATTAATATTGAGTCCTGCTTCGTGCAAATATACTTTTCCAGGTCGGGTCTGGAACCAATTAATCGCAATAAACGAGGCTTGACATGTTGCATGTACCCCTCACAACATGTTGGTTTTTGTTGTTGTTTTTTTAGCTGGACGTGACTGCTCAGCAACTGGCCACCGTGGTCTCCTCCCAACAGGATGTTCTCAGGAACCTCAACGAATTTAGGTGAGTGGCTTGTTTTTAACATCCACGCCAGCCCCAAACCGCGAACACAAACAAGGCAGAAAAAGCCCTGGCAGTTAAACCCCTGAAATCATATTTAATCTCAGGCTACAACATCTCAGGTGTCTGTCAGGCTGATAATCTCATGCGGCGAGAAGATCATGCTTACATGAGATGTACGAGAAAGTAAGTCTGTTTTTAAAGGTTCATACACAAAGCATGATACGCGTCTGTAAGCTTCTTACACTTCAAATGTCTTATACTTTTAAAAAAGTGATTTCTTTGCATTAGCGTGACTTAGTATGATTACCAAAAGGGGCTTTTATGGCGGTGTGACTATAGATGGCCTGTACATAAAAAAAAATAAAAAAAATCATACATTTTTGTCATAGTACTTGCATTTCTAAATGAAAAAAATAACAATGAAAAATGAAAACCTTTTTTTCCTAGTAATTTTAGGATTTTCTCAATGCTTGGAATGTTACAATATTTTCTTGTAGCATTTTTACTAGAAAAATATGACTTTTTTCTTTTAAGTACATTTTTATCGCATTTATTCTCGCAGTATTCGGGGTTTGTGGCGTTCCGACTTACACTATTAATGTTATTGTCTTTTGATTGCATTTTTGCCACAAGTATGATGTTGGAGTCATCTCTTGTCTCATCACGCTTTGAATTCGGCAGCTACTCTATCAGTTTTTCTAAACTTATTCGTAAATCGTGTTTTGTAGTTGACTACGGCCTATTATTAGTCCGAAAATATGCGTTTTTAAGCCATTTTAATGAATTTTTAACCTAATGTAAGACTTTTCAAGCATAAAAATGACGGAGAGAGGTTGCTATGTAGTATTGTACACTGGTCACTAGGTGTCAGTAATGTTAGCAACCACAAGAAGTCCCACAAGTAAAAAACAAAACAAAACAAGGAACTCACCCAATGCTAACATTTGTGAGTCTCTGTTATGATAGATAGATAGATTTTATTACACTTTATTAATCTCCAAGATACATTTCTTATGTCTTATTTTTGCTTAATACAAGTGTAAAGGTGACTCTAGGTGTGTTAATTCATGTCTACATGGCTCTAATAATGTTAAAAAGCATTTCTAGAAGATTCTAGGTTTTCTGCCCATGACTGGCAACCAGTCCAGGGTGTACCCGGCCTCCTGCCCGAAGACAGCTGGGATAGGCTCCAGCAACCCCTGTGATCCTAAAGAGGATAAGTGGCATAGAAAATGGATGCAAATATGGAAATCGGTTTTCTGTGCTCTAAATATGAAAATATTCCATTTATTATTAAGGGATCCTACTTTACCACTTCCGCCGGGCCTGGAACCAGTTAAATGCGATAACCGAGGGATGACTGTACCTCATTTTTATTGTAAAATAATCCATACTTCTCAGAACATTACTGTGTTATATTTGTAACTTTGTTATATATATTTTTTTGAATATTTAGATTTTTTTAAAATATGGCTTGGTTTTACCATTTTAAAGATCTAATTTCTTATTTTTGAAGTTGAAGTGAAGTTACACTATTTTTCTTATATTACGACTATTTTAGTAACTTTACACATTTTCTTTTATCATGTGTCGTAGTTTATTGCGATTTAGTTTCCCTTCAGCGTGTCCCAGACAAAGAACGGCATGTCGGTGTGTTATTAAACAATGTTTCTCCATGCTCTCGTCGCCGTTTGATTGTGTGTTAATTGGAGCGCACCATCTGCATGAAGAATTAATCAGAATGACAAGATATTAAAGATTTGAGTTTATATAACATTAATCTGTCGTGTATCATAAAAGAAGCAAGCTGTCCGCGTGGCCTAAATCCAACATGCATACTGATGATTTTCTTTATTGTATTGTTGACCCACAACACCCCGAAGTGACTCCTACGACTGTCACGTGGCGGTCAGAACATCAAGGTGTCACGACACTCATTTGATTGATGGCAGTAAAAGGCTTCTAAAGCCTCTAATGTGCTAATGTGAGCGACTGATCTCTGACTTGTTGGATTAGGTTTATTCTGACCCGTCGTCTTCCACGCTCATATATGGGTCACTTGTATGAGATGAAGATTAGACGCGAGGTTTATTATTATTATTATTATTATTAAATGCTCACTTACTTTCTCAAGGGAGATTTTTGGGGGGGAAACAAATTAGATTTTGTTTATTTGTCGCCGCCCCCGCTCGGTCATGTGGCCCAGCAAAGAAAAGGCCACATCATCTTAGCGACGTATCGGCTTAGGCGTCTTTAAATACATCTGTCATACACGGCCAAAACATGCTTTCCCTCCAAATCATATCTTGTCACGATCCCCCCCATCCTTCTTCTTAGCACCGCTGGAGTTCCTTTCATTTGTCCATTTTTCCCAACCCCTAATCGTCTTAGATGTGTTTTAAGATAATAAGAGAAAGTTATTGCTTACTCCCAGCCAGTAATCATCCTTAAGAAATGTCATTTTCTTCCGAAATATCATATGAGCAAGCCTTTATTGGACTATTACTTGTTGATGCGAGTAAAGGATTAAACTCCTACTCACACAAGCTGCAATAAATTGGTTTTAAATTAAATTACGGGCAAGTACATAAAGTACAGTAAAATAAAGTAATTATTTTTACATTGAGTCAATAATAGTATTTGTTTTTTATTATTGTTGATTTTATGATTTCATAAAATAAAACATGCATATTGCACAGTTATTCATTGTTGGCAGTAATTTAATTAATTTTTACATTTTAAAATGTACAAATATTTACACTGCTCAATAAATTTAGAGGAACACAAAACAGGAATGGTTTTTCAGGTTGAGGCCACTGACTCCTCATCTCTTTTGGCTGATTTTTTTACTGACTGACTTTCTACTGCTGTAGTTTTTCCATTTGACTTGGATCAACATCTCTGTTGATAGCATGGTGCGGTACCTGGACGCTACAGAGGTTGCACAAGTAGTCCAACTCCTCCAGGATGGCACATCAATAGGTACCGTTGCAAGAAGGTTTGCTGTGTCTCCCAGCACAGTCTCAAGAGCATGGAGGAGATTCCAGGAGACAGGTAGCTAATCCAGGAGAGCTGGACAAGGCCGTAGAAGATCCTTAAACCCTCAGCAGGATCGGTGTCTGCTCCTTTGTGCAAGGAGGAACAGGATGAGCACTGCCACAGCCCTACAAAATGACCTCCAGCAGGCCACTGGTGTGAATGTTTCTGACCAAACAATCAGAAACAGGCTTAATGAGGGTGGCCTGAGGGCCCGACGTCCTGTAGTGGGCCCTGTGCTCACTGCCCAGCTGTGGTCACTGTAAACCTCGATTAGCATGTGCCATAGACCACCAGAATTGGCAACTACGCCACTGACGCCAAGTGCTCTTCACCGATGAGAGTAAGTTCAACCTGAGAACATGCGACAGACGTGAAAGGGTCTGGAAGGTCTGGAGCACAGTGATGTCTTGGTCCAGATCTGGGAGGAGATCCCCAGGACACCATCCGTGGTCTCATTAGGAGCATGCCTTGACGTTGTCAGGCATCCGTACAAGAACGTGGGGGCCACACAAACTACTGAGATCATTTTGAGTTGCTAGAATGCCATTTTGGCAAAATGGACCAGTCTGCTGCATCATTTTTTCACTTTCATTTTTGGGGTGTTTTTGATTTCCCCCCTCTATAGGGTGATCATTTTCATTTTTGTCAAATTATGTGGCATCATTTTGTTACTAATACATCACCTACTTATTATCAGGGAAGATATTGAAGACCCCCCCCCCCATTTAGATCTGATGTGTTTTCAAAGTGTTCCTATAATTTTTTTGGGCAGTGTATTTTTTAAACTTGTAAAAAAAAATTAAAACATTCTGTAACAAAGTAGTATTATGATATGATAATATTTTACAGTATTCTTGTTTGTATTTAATCAAATCAAATATATATATTTTTTTATTAGACTTTTATGTACAATACAGGCTTCACTCACTGAAACATGAACAAACGCATGCCCGCAATCTAGTGGACTCAAGTTAGCAATGTCAATGATTATTAATATACTTTTAAATAGAATGATTTGAACTAATCCATGAACTAATTCATGAGCAAGCAACGTGTCATACAAGAAATGTGTCCAAGGATTGCGTAATAGAAATGAATGGAAGGACTGGAAATAAGCCACAAAGTCCAACTGCTGCACTACACTCATGAGTACAGTAAGCATATGTCATGTAATTAATGCTTATTCTCCACTACCACTTATTAATAATAACTTCCTCCTTGTATCGTAGTAATTAACAGAACCGCAAATAAGCCACAACGTCAGAGATGTTGCAGCAAGACAGTGATGTATGATGATGTTACTTAGATCAGGGGCTCTCTACTGGTGGGGCAGGACCCCAAAGTGGGTCGCAAAATTAAAAAATCACATTAAAATATGCAATATACAACCGATGTTAACCATATTTCAGTCTTATATTGTACTCTTTGGAAGAAGTGATATCGGATTTTTTGGCCTTATTTCTACATATTTTAATGTAAATTTTAAATTATGCAATACAGTATTTGCATGCATTTATCATTTATACATTTCTCTAAAATGCACCTTGAACATGTTTTAACAGATGACTAAAGCGCCATTAAAAAGTTTGACTTAAAATAAAAGTATTTTTAAAAATGAAAGTAAAATTTAAATGAATAAATGAAAAAAATATATATTAAAGAGGTCGCAACTTAATGACCTTAAGACCAAAAACCAAGACCATTTGATAACCCCTGACCTAAATAGTGGTGAGGACCGAGTTGACATCTCACTTTGAACAAAACTGCATGTTCCAAAATGTGACAGAAATGCAAGAAAGTACAGACACCGCTGACAAACATTAACACGGTCGTCCCGCGTCTATCGTGGGTAATTGGTTGCAGACATGCGATCCCCGACTTTGCAGACTCATTATTAATGAACAGAATATTTTGGTGTAGAAAACCTGTTTATGACTTTCTAAATATGTTTTAAGCATTATTAGCTCCCTGTAGACATTAAGTAACACCCTTATAGTCACCTTTATACCCGTATTACTCTTTGTTTACACCACATTGTGCAAGCTAAAAGATGAAAGAGGGCAGCCGCTAGCATAGCAAGCTAGCGAGCTAAGTTGTTACCCTCTCCAATTTACTTATTCTAAATTTCAGAAAATCTTTCAAACGGAGTGGACAAAATAAGAAGCCAAAACTCAACACTTCCACATGACAGGAGAGGAGAACCTCTTTTCCACTCAATCATGTCGTTCTCAGCCATGGCATGTCGGCCCGGCAGACAGACTCCATGCTGTGTGAAAGGATAGATACGCTAATTAGCTTCATGCCTCATCAGCGTAACATCACTGAGGCCTACTTACCAGAATACTACACATAGCGTCCACAAAGAAACTGGGATTACTAACTAATTGGTCAAAAGCAGGGAAAAAAAAGATATACAGAGGGAGCGATAATCCAACTGTACTATTCATTGATACCTTCTGAATGATACACATTTAAAACTGTCTTATATGTCCGGAAGTTCTGCCTGCAACACTAGGAGTGCCTTGTCTCGGTGTTAGCATTGCAGCTTCTCTAACGGCGCTGCTCCGATGTCGGCGGCCCGTTTCCTTAACCTTTTCAGCTCTTGTAATCTGATGTCGGAACATGTTTTTATAAGGGATTAATTTGGCAATCATGACCTCTTTTATCAGATGGTAATTTTCTGTTTTTTAAACTTTGGCAATACCGACCCTCTGGTGAATAAGGATTAAGAGATTACATCGGGGGACAATTTGTAGCACTGAGTAAAAAAAAAAGAAAAGTGGGGGGAAAGCGATACCTTCATACGTCAAGTTTATTTGTGTTAATTTTTGGGCCGGCACAGGAACTCTTTCTACGAATCGCTGAAGCAGATCAGCGGGGCCCAGCACCAGGTTGGCGCGGCGGGCGGGGCAGCGTACGACAACATTCAGCATTTCAACGACATAAAGGAGCACCTGCACTTGGTCCGGCGGGATGTGGAGCAACTGGTGCAGCGCAGCGGTCAGGTGGGATTGCATGGAGCATGAAACATTTCTATTACATGTGCTCATGTGTGGACCTCTCTAGAAACCAGCTGAGAAGGCCGTGAAGTGCCCTGAGTTGCCTCCCGCGACTTCCTGCTTGTCCACTGTCCATTTTGTCATCTTCATCGTGGTCCAGTCAGTTCTGTTCTTATGCTACATCATGTACAAGTAAGTTCCGATTTTAGTTGTTGTTTATTAGAGATTGACATGAGCTGCTGACATCTTCTCTTCTACTTATTTCCTGCAGAACCCAACAGGAAGCAGCGGCTAAGAAGTTCTTTTGATGACAAATTAATTTAAACCAATGAGTGTATAAACACGGGGATGTCCATTTTTGGTGATTTTTTTATTTTTGGTTTTTGCCTTGATTTTTTTTTAATTTTGTAAGTTATTATAGCAAGACAAAATTGGGTTGTCAAGAAGAATTATAGTTTTAACAAATAGTTTTCAGATTCTTAATTTGGTATGGTAAAACACAACTTGGTGAAACCAGACAGTATTTTCACTTTTTGAACATTTTGAAAGTTTGGATTTAGTTCCAAGAAATCCGCCTCCGTTAGTTCCCGGTCTTCGATGCCAACAATAACAAACCTGTTTTTTGAAATGTTCAATTTTGTACGAATAAACAAAAGAAATGTTCAGAATCTGACATATTAGCTGGGAAAAAAAACTGGGATGGACTCATTGTTTCACTTGAACAGAACCGAGAAAGTAGTCACTAGTCTATGAAGTGACACAACCAGAGCGTTGACGAATGAACTGATACCTTTGCATATGGGATATGTGCATGCAAACACATGAGATGTTTTATTTTTAATACATTTGCTACATTCTATAAAAACGTATTTCACTCTCTAAAGTTCACGGTGTGTAGATTTTTTTTGGGGGGAAAAAAAGTTTTCTTATTTTGGTATACGGCTGTAGCATCAAATATTTCAGTAAAGTTGGGTGATAACTCAAGCAAAGAGCTCTGTTTGGTTAATATGAGGAATTGACAATGTACAGAAGTTTACATTGGGACGTAATTGGAAGCCTGTGTGTTTAGGACTCACAAACGACCTCATTAGTGGTGGCAGAACTAGCCATGTCACTATTTTGGTGTCAGAGAAAAAAATCTCAACCGATCTCTGACCCAAACCCTCAATTTTAACCCAAACCAAATCCATACCTGACCCAAACTTCACGCCATCTCTTAAAACTAACCTTAAGTCATACACCAACCCTAACCTAACTCAAAACCCAAACCAAACTATAACTAATGATCCTTAACCCTAACAACCCAACCAACCACCAAACCTAACCCAAATCCTTAGCCTGAACTCTTACCCCGACCCTACCCTAACCCAAACCCCGAGTATCATCCCTCCCTCTCCCACTTGTCACTCATCCTTTCCCCCCCTAAACAATAGCACGGCATGGAGGATGGCTCCAGTGGGGATGAACAAGACCGTAATCCCGCTTCTCTCGCCACTGCACTCCCTCACTTCCGTGTGAACTGCCGATACTTTTTTCAGACAAGGAAGCAACTGTTCGGTGGACGTCGCGCTCCCTCGTGTTGTTTGCTTTTGGTGGAATAAAAGGTGTACAAAAGAATAAAAGCCTGCAACGCCCGTAAAGGTCTGCTTGATTTAAAAATAGACAGGAAACAGGCCATCTGTGTCTTAGCATAGTGGAGCTCTGAGGATTAAATCCAGATTATGGCTGAAGCACACAACGTGTGTGTGTAAGATTGTGTGTGTTTGTTGCCTGTCACTGGTGTGTCCTTGGCTGCATAGACCAGCAGCAGGTTAGCTAGAGAGCTAGAACCACCGGATTGGACAAGCTAAAAGGGAAGCGCAGCAGAGCAAACGCATACAAATCCATCTTTCCTCGCAGGCTAACACGCTCTAAAAAGTCGCTTTCATGGCTTTCTTGATCAAGAGTATGATCGGGAACCCCCTGTCGGGTATGGGCCTCGGCGGCGGAGGCGACAAGGAGGAGGAGGCCACCCCATCGGACCCGGCCAAAGCGGCAGGGATGACGCGTGAGGAGTACGAGGAGTACCAGAAACAATTGGTGGAGGAGAAGTAAGTAAACATGGACGCTCCTCCATGATGGATTCACACAGGGTGACCTCCAGTATTGACCTTAATAATTGTTGTCTTAAACCTTCTACCTCACACTGACTTGAATGCGTGTATTTTTATCTTGAACGGGACATCCTATATAGTGCATCATATTTGTTGCATTCTAATACAGATTTTGCCTTGTCGCTGCCAGTAGCTCAATAATGTGCCCCAAATCTGTTTTATTTATTTCCCTGCCATTTTGGGTGTCAAATCTAAACAGAACCAAATAAAACTACAGCATTTTGGTGTTTTTCAGGTTTTAAATTGTGAAAAACAAGTGTATGCATCCAATATTATAAATATCACCACAAAAGCATATCCTCTATGAAAAAAGGACATTGATGTTTTGAGTCAGTATTAAAAAAATGTGTTCGTGGGAAGGCAGAGGGGGTTTTGCTGCATGAAGCCCGAATTACATAACAGGCTTTGTCTCCCTCTTGTTTAGTGAATGGCTTCATGTGTGTTTTTAATACATTATACCAAGACAAAGGAAAAATATATGTACAAAAATACATTGCAACTTCTAAGTAAATCATAAGAAACACAGCCCGTGTGGTAAAAATAAATCCAGTTTGTCCAGTTTGCTTCTCCCAGTCTGAACTGATAATCCCAAACTTGAACTGGCCGAGGGGAAAGTACTCACCTGCAGGTTCAAACCTGTGATCACATGAACAACAGACTGTTTTTAACCCTTTTGTAGGGCACAAAGTAATATCATTTTTAAATATTGACAAAATTTCCATCATTTTTTGTGACTTTTAAATCATTATTTTAAGATTTAATTATAATTCATAATAAATCAAAATCATAATACATATTACATTTGTATGGATGCAGTCAAAGCAAAACATGTAAGAAACTCCGAGGTCAGTCCAGTTAAATGTTTTTTTTTTTTTTTGGGGGGGGGGGGTTGTATTAGTTAATCATTTTTAAATCTCATTGTTTTCATTGCACAGACATAAGGTGGTAATGGACTGCCAAATTCGACCAGTCCAGGGTGTACCCCGCCTCCCGCCCAAAGTCAGCTGGGATAGGCTCCAGCATACCCGTGACCCTAATGAGGATAAGCGGCATAGAAAATGGATGGATGGATGGACTGCCAAATGTCAGACTTAAAAGTTTTCTGTTTTCCTGTCTGTACAATGAATCAGGTCATTGATAAATGTGTTGTGTTCAGGATGGAGCGAGATGCAGATTTTTTGCACAAGAAGGCCGAGAGGGCGACGCTGAGGGTGTGCCTCAGGGAAAAGTACAGGCTGCCTAAGGTAAACACACTCATGTCTGCTACATTATAGGTCACTCTAGTACAACTGTTATCGTTGACAATTCTTGCTAATGCTAACTAATCCTATAATATTAGTTGGAAATCACGTTTCAATGTCCGCATGGCGGTCGAGTGCTTAGCACATTGGCCACACAGTCAGGAGATCTGGAAGACCTAGGTTCAAATCTCCGTTGGGCGTCTCTGTGTGGAGTTTGCATGTTCTCGCTGTGCATGCGTGGATTTTCTCCGGGTACTCCGGTTTCCTTCTGCCATCCAAAAACACACATGTTAGATTGATTGGCGACTTTAAATTGTCCATAAGTATGAATTGTTGTTTGTGTATATGTGCCCTGCAATTGGCTGGCGACCAGTCCAGGCCTCGCGCCTGAAGCCAGCTGGGATCGGCTCCAGCATAGCAGCGACACTAATGAGAATAAGCGGCATGGATGGATATAATTAATTTAAATAGATTATCATACATGAATATTAGTTATTATGCTTTTTTGTTATTTAACTGAAAAGGGTACAGATATAGCAATAAATAAATATGATAAAATTCATAAAAACACAGTGGTACCTCAGCTTTCTTTTTTCATTAGTTTCAAAAGGTCCAAAACGTACAAAAACTGAAGGTATATTTTCCCTTAAGAAATTATGTAAAGCCAATTCATCCGTTCCAGACACCGCAACAGATTGACATAAAACACTTTCTAGTCAATTTTTACAATTTTACATTTAGAAAACATTGCAAATGCAAAATAACTTCCAAATTGATGCAACTTATTCTTCAATTGTGCTTGACAACCTTCATTGCACAGGCAACTTTCTTAATTTGGCCCCATAGTGGGTTATTTTGGTGTCACACACAATTAAGAAAATGCATGGCTAGTGAGTCTAAAGGATGCTTGTTTGAGCACTTGACTTTGCAGAACGATATAGGACAGGGCAGAAGGACTTGTTTATTATGTGCAATATTTTTACGAAAACTGAGACTGTATAAAAAATGTGGGTGAAAAATTTCAAAGAAAATGAATCATACAAAAACCAAGGTTCAACTCTAATACAAATACTAAACAATATACTGTAAACTATTTTGGGGGTTTTCAAGGAACATAATACTGAATACATAATAATAATAACAACCAAAAACTGATGTTCAGCTCTCCCTAACTATTTAGTCTTACAACATACAAAATAATAACAAATTCATTTCGCCTTTAAGCGTAAAGCCTGGTCACAACCGGATGTAAGTTTTTTTTGGCCATTTGATTTCTGGCCTTCCCCAAATTGCTGGGTTTTTTTTTATGTTCGTGCGTTGGCATCACTAATTACACATGTGGGGTGCACGTGTGGTACAAAAAAACAGGGTTTACCCAAACCTCACACACGCTGGCCGTATGGACGACGCAGGAAAACGTACAAAGTGCGTATGTTCGTCTTGCAACCCTGAAAAAAATGTAAAGGGTTAGTCTACGGCTCGAAAATCAGCATGTCACACGCGCGCACTTCGTGTGTTTCTTGTGGGATTTTTTAACGTAGACCGGCTGTAAGAGCCGGGACGACCTATTGAGACCGAGGCTTAACTCAGTGCTTCTCAATAAATTAGGAAACTGGTAATATATTTGAATCTATCTGTATTGTACAGACTAAACTCGAAACTAAAACCACAAAAATGCAAGAAAATGGAGCCCTGTGAAGCATACAAGCGCATTCAAGAGTCAAATTGTTGGTGGAGGTTGAGAAATTTGTACATGTTGGCAGGTCTCCGTTTACATTCGGAGTACTCCCTGCCGTTCACGCCTGCCCCACTATTTGAGAAGCACTTGCTTCAATGAAGTTAGTTCTTATTACTTTTTCTCAAGCATGCGGGCACACATCACACCATGCAGGTTATGTAGAGTATCAGATAGCTTTGTAGTGATTCCAAGAGCACGCCACCAGATTAGACAGGAAGGTGCTGACCCGTGTGACCCACAAGAAGTCTTATCAGGCCAAAACTCCACTGAGCAGGTGTCCCGGGATCATTTGGCCGTGTGACCACACAGCTTTTACTTCACTGCATAGCATTGAGTTTTTGTTTGAAAAAGGGGCTATTCAAGAAACAGTTAGTAGCCATGGAAGGAGCACATAAGGTATGTTGGCCTTTCAATCCTGTCAATCCATCTTGTTGTCATGCTTGTAGTGAACCCTTTCTGTTCAGGACAAAAGGTTGCGGTGGTCGTTAAAAAGCGTGATTTCAATTCATGTTAAGCGACCTTGACTGTGGAGAGTGACAGTTCTGCTATTGTGTAATAAAACAATGTCTGGCTCTGCTTTTCTCCCAATCTTTTCAAGCACAGTGTCGGTATACGTGTAATTATCCTGCTCTAATGATGTTTACAGTGCGTGCAAAACCACAAAGGAAATGTGTCTTTATTTCAGGTGGCATTTTTAAATCGATTGGCACCACTGGAACAATAGCAAACTTGCGGGGGAGAGTGCATTGAAGAGATAAATATTTTTTCTCACAGCATAACTGCATGGAAACAGGAAGTTGTTGTCTCTTTAATGGCATTAGCGTCTCGTGCAAAGTTATCTTTAGTCCGTGGCTGCTGATAATCCCGCTGACGGAACGTTAAAGTGTGTTCGACCGAGCCCATGCAGACATTGGTCAGTGAGATGTAAAATATAAAAACCAGAGAGGATAGAACATAAAATGTAAAAAAGTTCAAACATTAGGTTGCTTTGCTGTCTTTTACGGCACATTTACCCACAACTGCTCCAAAAGCGAATGGCTCATGCTCTACCGCTCGGCATAGTATGTGGTTTTTGTGTAGTCCTGCTACCAAAACAAACAGTAAAGCTAAAATCATAACCTCCTCTGCAGAAACAAGCCATTCTGTGGTGCACAGACCTCCCCCAAGGCACAACAGTCCCAATTGGGATCAAGACATTTTGTTTCATCTAAGCATAACCAGAGTAGTTGGCTCAAATCTGAGCCAAAATGCCGGAATTAGCGTTGAACAATCCCCAGCACCAAGTTGAACAGCTTCAGTACCCACGCCGGTATGTAGCTAAATGATATACACAAAATTATACACAACTAATTCATAGATATTAAACATCCATCCATTTTATAAACCGCTTATCCTCATTAGGGTCGCGGGTATGCTGGAGCCTATCCCAGCTGACTACGAGCGGGAGGCGGGGTACACCCTGGACTGGTAGCCAGCCAATCGCAGACAAACACGCATTCACACTCACGTTCCCACTTATGGGCAATTTAGAGTCGCCAATCAACCTAACATGCATGCAAGAGAATCATGGTAAGGCAAATTTATACAGAGCTGCATCAACCTTAAGTAATTGGCATATACTCTGCCCCTAAACAAAGTTTCAAGAAAATTAAAGAAGTACTTTTTGCAGTATCCTGAAAAACATGTAAAAACAAGCGTATTCAAAAGTCGAATTGCAGGCTGAGCACGACAAATTCATACATGTTGGTAGGTCTGCACTGAAATTAAAAATCTTCACTCCTCTCACTCCCGCCCTGACAGTTGACTGTATCCCCCCCAGGGGGGCCTGCCCCACTATTTGAGAAGCAGTACAGGAAGTACATATTCATACCCCAAAATGGAGCCTGAAGGTTTTCGTTCTTTTTTTCCTGCAGAGTGAGCAGGACGAGAACATGATCGAGATGGCGGGCGACGACGTGGATGTGCCGGAGGAACTGCTCAAGATGGTGGACGAGGACGCCACAGAGGAGGAGGGCAAGGACTCCATTATGGGTCAGATTCAGAACTTACAGAACATGGACATGGACCAGCTGAAGGAGAAGGCGTCGGCCACCGTTACCGAGCTCAAGAGCAAAGCCGAGGAGAAGTGCGCCGTCATGTGAGGGAGCGACCGGGAAGAAGACGGAGACGACAAAGGCCGCCGACGCTTAGAAAAGGAAGTACATTGCTGTGCAAAAGCCGCCATTGGATTTGTTGTTTTAGCAATGCTTTTGTTTGGTTTAATTACCAGACTACTTCCTGCTCATGGAGGATGACAAAAATAATACTTTAAAACATACAAATGTTAAAAACAAATGTATGTACTGCACTTTTACCCACATTCTCATCTAACAGCGTCTGTCTTAGTACAGTCTTCATGTTTCTTTGTGTATCAGAATGTGTCCCACTCACTACTGTAATTACTGTCTCAACACGGCCAATAAAACAACAAAACTAGTGGTGATCCAGACTTTTGCGCAGTATTGCATTTTTCATGTTTGAATTTTGTTCCCTGTTTATTATGATGGAGGCTAAATTACAATATCCTTAAAAGAGTTTGTTTACAGTCAGATATGTGAAGATGTTACAGAAATATATATATTGTTGGAGTGTTTTGACTTCCCTTTTGGTGGTTATGCTAGTTTTCTTTTGTATGTTGTGTTGGACTTGATTATAGGATGTTTATAGAGGTTGTTTCTGTTGTTGCTGCAAAACAAAACCCTCACATGTTGATTTAAAGTACATATAAGTCATAATATCTGCTCATATGCAGGATTGCACGATGTGGAATCGATACATAATGTACATAAAATTGTAAGACTTGTCGAAATAAAGATGCGCATCATACAGCGTTTGCTCAAGGGATGGATGCCGTGTGGTTGCGTACGTCAATCATATGTTCGGATTCAACACTAATTGGATTTTTAAACACACCACTAGTCAAACAATATTTGCTTCAACTCTTACTATGTTCAAATCAGACCTTATTCTTCTATTTACAGACAAATTACCACAAAATACACCGAACATCTGCTTGTAAACAAAGTAGCTCTAGTGATGAAAGTTGGAGGCCCCGCATTAAAGGCTAGCAAATAAGTGTGATTAATCCTGTCAACGTGGTGGAGAGGGAATGAAGAAGCAGGTCTTAATTTAATTGGGCATTATCCAAACACTTGTCAATGGGGAGGGGGTGATTAGGCCTGCCGGACATGGGGGGGGGGGGACTGTTCAACACGACACGGTCAACAGTTAAGAGTTTCACATTAGTCCAAGTTTGAGCAGGCTGTGGATTTGCAGAGTGAAGATTAACATCTAATAGGATCACACAGGCCCCTCCCACTGACTCTCGTGTGTGTGTGTCGGTTTGACTGCTTGTGTGAACGCCGTTTGGACCAATTCCGTGTGAAAGAACACCTACTGCACGAACTAGTAATCCTAAATCTGAGTTCTTCATCACAGTGAGACAATTTGGATTGTTTTACGCGTCTGACTTTGCTGGAACATTAGGGAGAAGGCCCCGTTGTGTTCCCCAGCGCACAAAGAAATGCCCTTGAAAGCATGCTTGGATGGATTCAGCGTGAAAGATTACCTCTTAGTCGGTCACATGCAGTGAGAGGAGGCAGTTGAGGCAGAGCCTCATGATAAAAAAAAACCATAATGATTACGTAACACATTTGTCCATCGACCTATATTCTGAATGTATATTCTGTATGAGTCATCATTTTTAACATTTACTTGGGTAAAAATTTATTATTGAGTTGGACGCGCCTGCCAGTTTCTGTTTGTCAACACGTCGCCAATAATGTAATGTTGTAATATTATTATTATATTATATTAATTAATATAAATAATATATATTATATGAATGTAATATAGGATGCCTTCCTACAGCCTGCCTTTAATGAAAGTGACATCATTATTCTTGCTAATTGGGATAATAAAATACATGGTGCATGTCGCTGCCATTCTGCCATAGAGCAAAATTTCTATCCACTAAGTAGGAGAAAGTCAGATGCATATTTTCATGCGCTGTTGGATGAATTGGATTGCCAAGGTGGAGGATTATAAACCCAAGCTCACCAGGAGATGACCAGACTTTTGCAACAAAGTATCACGAAAGGCTGCATGTATTTCATATACATGACAAGGTCCATTCTAGCTTCAGTTCGATTTACTTTTATTCGCTGAGTACTAAAGCTCAGCAGGGAACTCACCACCTCCCTAGTCAGTATGATTTTATCCACTCCAGGTGAGCAGATTGTGGGGAGCCCATGTGACACACATACCCTGACCCGATGAGCAAATGAGTGTTAATAAATGCAAACTTTTTTTTTCCTCCTAGAGAGCGACCGGCAGACATGCCCACAGCAGGCATTTTGACTCCCGCGCGCCTCCAAAGAAATCGCCGAGCTGCGGCACCACAGATCATTAACGCGTTGAACGGGTCCAGTCGCAGTTATCATTCCCCTCTTCCCTCAAATACCTTTGTTTGCCCTTGACAGGAAGCCATCAAGCCTTGCTGTGGTACGTGTAGCGCTAAACCCCGACGAGGAGCCGCAAAAGCTGGGGTGCCCAAAGTTCCTAAAATGTGGTGGATTTGTTATTGGGCCCAGGCACACTGCAGAAAGAAAATAGTTTCAAAAACAGCAAAAATGGTAAGAACAGATGGCTGAAATGTTGACATCAACAACCAATAATAGTATTGTCAAACCTTTCCACAACATCCATCCATCTTCTATGCCGCTTATCCTCATAAGGGTCGCAGGTATGCTGGAGCCTATCCCAGCTGACTTCGGGCAGGAGGCGGGGTACACCCTGTACTGGTCGCCAGTCAATTGCAGGGCACATATAGACAAACAAACATTCACACTCACAAGAACAATTTAGTGTCGCCAATTAAGCTAACATGCATGTTTTTGGAATCTGGGAGGAAACCGGAGTACCTGGAGAAAACCCACACACGCACGGGGAGAACATGCAAACTTCACACAGAGATGCCCAATGGAGATTCAAACTCTGAACCTCCTGACTGTGAGGCCAATATGCTACCCACTCATCCACCGTGCGGGCCCTTTTCGCAACATAGTAAATACATTCATTCATTCATTCATTCATTTTCTATGCCGCTTGTCCTCATTAGGGTTGCGGGTATGCTGGAGCCTATCCCAGCTGGCTTTGGGCGGAAGGCGGGGTACACCCTGGACTGGTCGCCAGTCAATCGCAGGGCACATATATAAATACAAATATCATTGGGGCTAAAGCTATTGCATTGGTTAATTGCCAAAACCAGAATTTTGGGATCAAAAAGGTTGGCGGCGTCGTGGATATTTCCCATGTGGCTCATAGCCAGCCACTGCTTCCACTGTTTTGAAGAAGCTCCGCGTGGAAGCAACCTATGGGATGATCTTGTCACCCTGAAGGGTTGGCCACACGGAAACGTTTTTATTGTTTGTATTGTATTTTATTGTTTCAGCCTTTGGTCCACATGGAAACATTGTTCTGGGTGCTCTGAAATAACATTTTTTTGACAAAGCTTGGTTGCTGTGCCTTACGTAAGACGTGTTTTCACCCAGTCGTCCTTCCCGTAGGGTTGGAACTTTTGACTAGTCCACTACAGCGTGGACGAAAACTTTTTCAACCCGAGGGGAAAAAAATCCCAGGAAGGTTTATGTGCCCCCGTCTTCCATCCTTGACATTTTGAACCATCCGTGATTGTGGGAATAGTTTTAGGATGGCCTTTTTTTAACCTAATGAACTAATCAGCCTGAATCTTTTGAATAACTCTTGAATTATTTATTATAGACAATTTTAGGCCTCCAACGTTGAGGGAACTGTTTTGGAAAGGCTGGTTTGTGTATTTTGTGACATCTTAACAAGCCATTCTCAGTTACAATATAAATACAAGCCAATGAATGAATAAAAGCAACACAAGGAAGTTTGGCACTTTGTGGTGTTAATTAGCATCTCTCTCTGCCCCCCTCCTGCACCTCTTGTAGGCTGACAAAGGATGAGGTCACCTTGTGCAATTAGGAAAAGCTAAATAGTTTTAGTGGGTTTTAACTCTTTTGAGTCAAATAATGTAATCCCCTTAAGCGGGATTACCACACTGCTGTCAATCTTTGTTTGCTCCTAAGTGGTTATCGCGTAAATTTTGTTATTGTGGGGCTGCCGGGGCGCCCCGACTCCGTGCTCGTGGAAAAACATTCTTATTGATCAGAATGAATGACACTGGTGGAGTAAAACCCGTTTCTCATGCAACTAATGAGACACCCGTTCAGTATGGCGACAATATTCGGATATTTTGATTAAATACTAAGCTGGCAATCCTGGCAGAAATCTTGTAATTATGATTTTGCTGTACCTTAATCTGGAAAACATAATCTCCCTCTCTTTTTTCCACCCCTCCCTGGCTGGCATGACATCTGGAGGCGTGGAAAAGATGGTTTTAAGATTTATGTAAGTAGGTTTACACAGTGCTCTCTCCCTGTCTCTGCACTTGAAATGTAAAAGGGGGGACATATTGCTTCCCCCTGTTAAGACGCAGGACGTCCCCCCTCTGTGACGTCCACAATGAGGAGCAGGTGGGAGGGCAAAGAGGGCAGATGGGGGGAGTCGGTAGTTTAAAAGCTGAGGATGCTCCACGCAACAAGACAATCTTGTGCGTGCAACCGCTCCGTTACACTCCGACCCATGTGGCTCATTGGACCGCCTTCCCAGAGGAGGAGGAGGATGATGATGATGATGGATCAGCGACTGGTACCCTCTACGCGCACCGTGGTCCACCAAGGACCCGCCGGGAACTCGGCCAAAATGCACAGCATCGATGCCATCCTGGGTTTCAAGGAGGACCTCCTCTTTCACAAAGCCGGCGCATATTGCGGCCTGACAGACAAAGTTCAGGGCACAGACTTGGCGGACAAAAAAAGTCACTTCTCGGAAAGTTTTGACGGTAATTATAATTTTTCTAACTTTATTTATCAAACACGTTTGCCTCATTTCCCCGTAAAAAAGTCATATAAAAACAATAAATCTAAAAAACAAAGCAACTTTGTAACGAATCATTGCTTTTTACCGCGCAGGTGTGTGTACCATTAATGAGTGCGCGGGTGACGCGCCGCCCTGCCCGGACTCGCCAGACCGGGATGGTAAGCTGTCTGACGACGAGAACCCCAAAAAGAAGCACCGTCGGAACCGGACCACCTTTACCACCTTCCAGCTGCACGAATTGGAGCGCGCCTTTGAGAAGTCCCACTACCCGGACGTGTACAGCCGGGAGGAGCTGGCCCTCAAAGTCAACCTGCCCGAGGTCCGAGTGCAGGTATGCAAATAAAATGCCCTCAGATTTTTCTTACAGATGATTTAACAAACACATCCAGTCACAGCTAATTCATGGACTTCATTATTGTAATAGGATAACTATTTAAAGTAGTTCTCTATCATAATGCGAATAATAAAAAACACAAAGTCATTTTTTATAACTTTGGCGTTTCTTAACCAGACTGCAATAGAAAAAAATGCAGTTTTTATTCAATAAAACATTTAAATGGGGTTAAAGTCCAGACTCCACTTACATCTAATTTGTTAGATTTTTGTAAATAAAACACAGTATTGTTTTCAGGTGATTTTGCAATGTATTATTTTTTATTTGAACACTTATTAAAGTCCATTATTTAGCTACCAATTGATTTGATAATATTTTTTCAGATGGGAACATTTTAAGTTTTATAATTATATAAATACCAAACAAACACTACATGATTATTTGGTTTTAGTTTTTTTTGGTGTATTTTTACATGTTGTTTTGCAAACATTTGTTTTTAGTCAAACAATCACTTACACAAGACTGAAGTCTAGTTAGTCTGATTTGTTTTAATAGGAGGAAGTGCTTCTGTCATAATAATAAGATAAAAAGAGACTTGTATTGTATTACTGGGGTTAACGTCCATCAACCAGTTAATAGTTTGATTATCTAGCTAATTTATTTATATGACAATTTTTGTTTTTATAGTAACCAATCATTCTGTTGTAATAATGATAATACATATGATAATATTGTTTTGAAGAGGTTTTGCATATTTTCTTGCAATTACAGTAATGCTGGTTTTAAGCAAACAATTATAGAGTGTTTAAATCCATTCATTTACATTCAATTTATGTAATAATTTAGTAACAGTCTTTGGAGTTTTTCTATGTAATAGTACAATTCTGGAATTTAAAAAAATGCATGAATTTATTATTGGATATTTCAATGTTGGTTTTCTGTGTTATGAGTTTTTTTGTACTTAACAATATGTTTTTTATTGTGGTTGTATTTTACAGTGATGTACAAATTGTACTGCATCATACTAAGTCATTTCTAATAGCTTGGTTGCCATAGCTGCACAGGAGGGGAAAATATTAGAAACAGCTTTCTGTATACTGAAAAAAACATCCTGTAAATTCAAAGAAATGAGCAATATTTCCTTTGATGAGGTTTTTGCATTAGATGTGCAGTGTTAGGTTTAATTCCAAAGCCTCATCGTGTTGCAATGACTGACCTCCTTGTCATCGGTCACAGGTTTGGTTCCAGAACAGGAGGGCCAAGTGGCGCCGACAAGAAAAGCTAGAAGTGAGTTCCATAAAGCTCCATGAAACCTCTGCCTCCTCTTTGCTCTCCTTCAGCCGCACACCCACCACGGGCCCACTAGTCTCGGGCCTTCAGCTGGACCCCTGGTTGGCCTCCCCCCTCGCCACTTCCACTACCCTTCAGTCCCTCCCGGGCTTCATGGGTGCCACTCAGGGCTTGTCCAGTGCTTACACTGCTTCACCTCCTCCCTCCATGCCGCCGTCCTTGGCCACCTCCTTCCACAACAGCCCCACTCTGGCACACACCCCTCAACTACCCCGGATGGGCTCCATTTGCCCGCCACAACCACCACTGCCGCTACATCCTCCGCAGGCCTACCAGTGCTCATCAGATCCGAGAAATTCCAGCATTGCCTCATTAAGGATGAAGGCCAAAGAACACATTCAGTCTATTGGCAAGACGTGGTGATGTTAAATGCCCAGCATGCACCGGGATACTCCTGCTGCATCTTTTTGGAAAACTGATGGAATTGTACTACCTTGGACGGCGGACGCTGCAAGGATACAAACTGTGACAGACTTTTTATACATTTTTGTTTGTTCAATCTCATTCTTGCCTGCTGCCAATTTCCTTTAGCGGTCACCATTATCTATTTATTTTACACTTGTACATGTAAAAAAACATCCCTTTCTGCTGATCTAATGTGAATATTTTGTCAACACAATAAACTTTATATGTAAAACCAATGGATAGTCCAGCTCAAATTCATTCCGGGAACCCATAAGGAATAGTGCAAATCTGTTCCTGGGACAAACTACGGTCACCATAATGTAATCACAATAACGACTTGGGTAAAAACAGTAAAAGCTCCATCTTGAATGACAAAGCAACAAAGTGTGGCAGATGTTCCATATGCATGTAACTTTAACATTTTTAATTGTTGCACAAGCGTAAAGAGAAGTTAACCACTGTAAAAAAGGCAGGGTGACCCAAAAACAAAAACGGTATTTTTTGAAGTGCGTATTGGCAGACATGAGCAAGTGGCAGCACTGCCAAACAGTGACCTTCATCAAGTAACCCCCCCCATTTTAGTAACCATGGATCAGTGGAACAGCCACAGCGCGTGCATTAGCCACAAAAATGTGATTAAAAACGGTGATAGTTTACGTAGAGGGAGTTTTCCGACGTTTTTGCAACTTAGGATGTCAAAAAATGAAAATTCCATCAATGTTTCTTAAATGGCATGTTTTAAGGTTTCAATTACTATAAATGAAATCAGTTTCGTCCATCATTCTTGGTTTTTTTGGATTGTTAAAAAGTTCCCGTTTTTTTGTGTCACCCTGTATAAGTCCGTTTACAATAGTGTTCAAAATAATAGCAGTCCAATGTGACTAACCAGATTAAGTACTGTTATTAGCATATTTTTATTGCTACATGGCAAACAAGTTAACAGTTGGTGCAGTAGATTATCAGAAAACAAACAAGACCCAGCGTTCATTATATGCACGTTCTTATGGCTGTGCAAACTGGTGTGTTAAAAAAATATCATTGTGGCATTCAATCAGTGATCAATTTTGTGAAAAAGTAAACAGTTCAGTGAATCAGCTTGCCCTTATTTAAGGATGCACTTGTGGAACATTCATTTCTCTTTGAAAGCCTGAGGAAAATGGGTCGTTCAAGACATTGTTCAGAAGAAATTTGTACTTTGGTTAAAAAGTTGATTAAAGAATGGAAAACTTATGAAGAGGTGCACAAAAATGTTGGCTGTTCAGCTAAGATGATTTCCAATGCCTTAAAATGGAGAGCAAAACTAGAGACATGTGTCCGAAAACAGAAGACATCTATCAAAATGGATGGAAGAATACCCAGAATGGCAAAGTCTGAGCCAATGATCAGCTCCAGGAGGATCAAAGACAGTCTGGAGTTACCTGTAAGTACTGTGACAGTTAGAAGACATCTGTGTGAAGCTAATCTATTTACAAGAATCCTCGCTAAATCCCTCTGTTAAAAAAAGGTATGTGCAGAAGAGGTTTCAGTTTGCCAAAGAACACACAAACTGGCCTATAGAGAAATGGAGGAACATTTTGTGGACTGATGAGAGTAAAACTGTCCAAAATCTTTTTGGGTCCAAAGGCCGCAGACAGTTTGTGGGACGACCCCCAAACTCTGAATTCAAGTTACACTACACAGTGAAGACAGTGAAGCATTATAATATGGGCAGGTTTCTCCTACTATGGTGTTGGGCCTATTTATGCCATAGCAGGGATCATGGATCAGTTTGCATATGACAAAATACTTGAAGAGGTCATGTTGCCTTATGCTGAAGAAGACATGCCCTTGAAATGTATTAATATTATTAAAAGCGTGCATATCATGAATGCTGGGCCACACGGTGTCTGGATGGGTAGCATGTTGGCCTCACAGTCAGGAGGTTCTGGGTTCGAATCTCCGGTGGGCATCTCTGTGTGGAGTTTGCATGTTCTCCCTGTGCGTGCGTGGGTTTTCTCCGGGTACTCCGGTTTCCTCCCACATTCCAAAAACATGCATGTTAGCTTAAGTGGCGACTCTAAACTGTCCATTAGAGTGTGAATGTGAGTGTGAATGTTTGTATGTTTTTGTTTGTCTATATGTGCCCTGCGATTGACTGGCGACCAATCCAGGGTGTACCCCGCCTCCCGCCCAAAGTCAGCTGGGATAGGCTCCAGCATACTTGTAACCCTAATGAGGATAAGCGGTATAGAAAATGAATGAATGAATGAATATCATGAATGCTGGGTCTTGTTTTGAGAATCTCCTCCACCTACTGGTAACGTGTTTGTCTTGTAGCAATAAAAATATATTAATAACAGTGATTCATCTGGTTAGTCACCTTGGAGTGCTATTGTTTTGAACACTACTGTACAACATGTAATTTCCAGTGTATACTCCATCTTTTGGTATAAACAAAGAAAAAGAAAAACACAATCATTGTGCTGTCTCACATGACACCTTTTGTTCAAATGCTGAAGTAGAAGCGGCATTTTCTCCAAATGTTGGTCAAATTCCAAATTGCATGGGCATGGCTCCATTTTGGTCACACAACGAGTCACACAACGCCCCCCAGTGGTGGCGTGAAACAAAGAACAACAAATGGTAAATTATTGCCGATATCGTAAGCTAACTTTTATCAACGTTTGGTGGCAATCTTTTTACAAATAAATACACAGAGGGCCTTTCTTATACACAGAAAGCAGCTTAAGGTCTTCCAGACTTCCTCTCTGGATTCTCAGAGAATGACTTGTTTCCTCCTCATTAACTCCCGTAAACGTTGTCCCATGGGCTCCCAGGATTAGAGGCGTAATAATGGGGTGAAAGTGGCTTGTAGCTCCTTTGTTCACCAATCAGCCGTGACCAAATGAGGGATGGGGACACAAGGGGAAACTTTCCTTTGGCATTAAAAGAAGATGAGAGACGTGTGCAACCAACTTGTTGCAATTAGCACTGATTATTGTGTGGAAAGCGAGCAGCGAGGCGACCAAGATGGCGGGCTGAGCGGTTGTGGCTCTCTGGAGTTCCCGATGGAAGTCTCAAATTTACAATAAAACAGATGATCGAAACTCTTTAGCGAAAGGGAAGCACAATCCTGCAGGTCCTGGAGGATGTTCTGGACAGTGTTTGTCAGAGATAAACAAACAAACAGTACATAAACGTATGATTCCTCCCTGAGAGAGTTCAAAGAAGAGAATAATCGCATACATTGTAATTATTTACACTGTGCAATTAGGGCAATGCAAGCATGTTCAAAAAAATACTGGGCACGGACCCATCCCTGCTTAACATTTCCACATTCATAAGGATAAGTCAGCCAGATTTTGAAATGGAACTGTTCCACACAGCAGATAAAAAATTATTCATGTCCAAGTTCAAAAGTTTGACAGTGGATCTCATAGAAGTCCCCCAACAGCAGGCACAAATGGAATGATATAGAACAAAGATTCCCAATCACTGTGCCGTGGAACACTGATGTGTAGTGAGACATAACCAAACGCTCTGCGGAAAATTATACACTTTCACTTAAGTGAGCCAAAAATGATTAATGGACTACAAAAATAATATACCGTCGACCCTTGCTATGTTTAGACTTACCCCCCTCACCCGGTTGCGATTTTTTAAACTGTAATTAATTAATAAATGAGCGCTGTGTCGTGGTTGAAAACGGCCTATTATTAGTCAAAACATACGGACGTAAATGACGTGTTTACGTTCTTTTATGCTCAGCTATTCACATTTTGTAGACCATAAAGTTATAGCCACTGGATGTTTATTTATTTACGCTTCTATTCTGGTACAAATGGAACTTTCGATCTATCGGTATATTTGTTTGCACTGGTTATTTGTCCAAATATTATGAGAAATAAGCTTATGAAAATTTGTGCTGTCATTGTATTGTTTGTGTTTACAATTGTCAGAGTGTCAACCTGGGTGATAGGCTAACGTGGAAGACTACCTTGTGTTTAAGCAAAAGCAAAAGCAAAACAAAACAAAAGAAAACCCTTGTGTTTAAGCTAGCGCCCTTGGAAGGCGATATCAGGTAAGGAAAGACTAATAACGTGATAAGTAGTTGTTTTAAATGGGATATGTGAAGCAGTACATTGCAGAATGATAATGTGTTGTATTTGATTGATATGATTACATTAAAAAAAGTGGTAAGTGAATTGCTTGTGGAACTACAGCACAATGTCATACTTGTTTAGTTTATTCTGTAGTTTTCACAGTGCTCATCATGCAAGATCTGTATGTATAGTATTTGAAACTCCACGTCTTACGTCTCCACGTCTTACAAGTGGTCGCAATGTACTGTAATTGATATGTGATACATACAATTACATTGCATGTATTTTCTGGCTATATGAATGATTTCCAAACATAAACGTGACTAAAAGCACTAAAAGGGATAGTTGGGATTATTTGACATGAAGTTGTATGACATCCCCATCATTAGTGGAGTACATCAGTGAACAGCGAAACAAATCAGAGCGTGGCCGGGCTGGGGCCCTTTAAACCAAAATAATCAAGTTCAAAATTTTCATTTAATCATTTTCCCACCTCCTATCCGGAGATCATACAAGTAAAGTAAAGCATCACATAAGTAAAGGATGCGGTAATAAATAAAAAGTAATACAATTGCATGACAAACATGCCTCCTCGAAAAAATCAGACCACACAAATGGCCCGGCTTTACTTTTCTCTTCCATTGTATTAATGAGCACTTTTGGCTGTCCATTTTTGTGTATGTGATGAAGATGGCTGCAACGTGGCTGTGATGCGAGCTTTGCCACAGCGGATGAAGATGCGTGGGTCACAGCCGTCAGCCATCACAAACACAACAATGGACAGTCATTAGCGCGCATTAATAAGACAGAAGGAAGAGAAAAGTAAAGCCGAGCAGTTTGTGAGGTTTGATTTTTTTTCGGGGACGCATTTTTGTCATGCAAATGTATTACTCTTTTGAAGGCATATAGTTTTGAGAAGCATAATGCTTTACTTCGACATTTTTCATCATCAAAATGCGACCAGAATTGGGGCGTAAGTCACTGATGGTGTACCACACTAAAGATGGGGATGCCATGCAACTTCATGTCAAAAAATCACTATCCCTATAACTTGTAAATGTAGTACTGCAAGTTGGTCACTAGGTGTCAGTAACTACTCGATGAGACCACCACAGAAGCACCAGACTGGAACAATCGGCTTTTATTAAGGGTTAAATTATCTCACAACAAGCTTAATAATAATAATAACAATAATAATAATAACACAGGTTACTGTGGAAACCATAGCCCACAACAAGCTAAAACTCAACTCTGCTTTAAATAATAGAATAGAATATCTCATTAAAGAATTTACTGAAGCAGAAACAATGAAATATATTACTTATTCAATTGTTTCTGAAGTAATAAATTCAAGCTTAATAATGGCACATAGCTTAATTATTTTTCAAACAAAAAAAATAACCTTATGGTTGACAATTTTGGAAAGTTAACTTAGAACATTCAGAACATTTATCTTGGGATGTGACTTTATTATATTTTTTGTTTATTCTAGGAGGAGATGTAGGCCAAATGTATGAAGGCCATTGACTACTACAGATCTTAAGCTTGACATATTTATAATTGACAACAACCAAATGTCTAAAAAAGTTTCATAAGAGTAGATTCTTCAAAGAAAATGTATTTCATTGGACTAATGATTTGTGCAAAACATTGCAAATGTAAAAAAACTACACTTAACATTCACTAACGTTCAGGCTTCACCATAGCTCGTCTTCAAAGGTGATTTTGAGCGGTCTCTGGTGGACGAAATTCGTTACTGTAGGACTCTTTTTTTTTTTTTTTAATCGAACATCAGAAGCTGATTTTTAAAACATGTGAAATTGTACTAAGGCAAAATTTCTCGTGCATTTTCTAAAATCAATCACTGTTGCCGTTTTACTATATATTTAGTATTAATTCAGCCTTTAAAGTAAGTTAATAATAATAGTTTTGAGGTAAACTAGCAGTCACTATTTAATGTAACTTAGCTATTTTAAAATTCTTTTGGACAAATATACCAAATTACCTAATTATGGTTATGGCGTGGTTAAACATTTTACCAACAGGCTATGATTAAAAACACATGCAAAATAAAGTCAGCATATTTTACATTTATTCCTCATTACTTTGGTTAGTTGTATGCAACAGAAAAACAACAGCAATTTTGAATTTAAAGCAACAAAGTTGGTGAAACAGCATGAAAACATGTTTGGCCACAAATGTATATTTCTATTGCTTTTAACCAACTAGGCATATGGAATTAACGTTTAAATCCTTCATGATTGACATGGAGTCCTTTTCTTGCAGGTGTATGTGCAGAAGACGCAGGTCTGACATCTAAAATAATAAATAAAAATAAATGTTGCATTAATTATGTCATATTGTTGCTATGTAACAGCAAGTAGTAATCTAACTTTGCCATTTGTTATGTTACGTTACAATGTAGAATGAGTCGTTTTTGGCATTTGTGGAAAACTTTGATAAAGACCTGAGTGTCCAGGTATTCCTCCAGAGGTTTTGAGGTAGTCCTGGTGGGTGCCCTGGTGGATTCAAGTCTTGGCGGCCTTTTTCCCATCAAATGCCCTGGAAACAGGGTTGGAAAGTTAACTATCCTGACATGAATATTAGTCTGGTTGGTGATTATGCGAGTAAGGACATCAAATTAAACTCACACTCCTGGAAAGTTAATTTTTCACTTAACACTTCTTTGTTATTTATTCATTGCATAGATCATTTTATGCACTGATCGTATCCCTTTTACATGAAGTGTATCTATCTCCTAGTACCTGCAATTATTTGGTAGTCTACTGATCATGCAAGGTGGCTTTTCTGGCTAAGCAAAATTAAACTGACCCTTTACTTCGCATAACATCCACAGCAAAAAAAGTAATATTTTTGTCTTACCAACTGCCCAGTGCTTGCCGCGTGGATACATCTTTCCAAGAGGAGCTGCAGGGATCGCACAGCAATGCAAAGTCAGAATGATTAAAACCAGCCACACTGTTTTGCAGGTCCACAAATACTCCACTCTATCCATGTTCATGTGAATGTCATATCAGAAGCTGCAGTTGTTGACCTTCCTGAAAGACTGACTTTTCACGCCCCTCCCAAAACTGTCAGTGGGAGATTTTTTTTTTAAAGCTATATGCTACATAGATGAAACAACCGTTTAGAGTTTTCCAATGTTTAAGACATGCAAGAAGAGAGGCTTCTAATTAGTCACCCATTCAATGAAGAGTTCTCTAAGATTCCTGATCAGGTGCCAAAATTATAGTAAATCTAAACTTGATAGTCTTTGTCGATCTGTAAACGATAATAAATAACTAAATCTGAAGATTTTTGCTCCACATTCGATTAAAGTGTACATTTAACATAACACCAGATGGCGATATTGGGCAACTACGTGGGCCTTCAGTGTTGTTTTTGGGGTTTTTTTGCGCTGGGGATCATGTGACCAAAGATGGTTCCTTTCATATTAACAAGACAGGTTTGGTATCATTACATAACACAACGTGCAACTATTCCAACTGTTGAGACTGGAAAGGAACAACAGAATTGTTGTCTGACTAATTGCAGTAGAATGAGCTTGTGACTTTTATGACTACATCAAGAATATGCAGGGGTGCACCATAACTTTTATTATTAAATTGTTTTTTAAATGTACATGTAAGTGTAGTTTGTGCACACCTGGAGGTAAGAATGACTCAAAGTTGGATTGGACGAACTGTATCTGTAAATTTCATCCATCCATTTTTTATACTGCTTATCCTCATTAGGGTCGCGGGGAGCCTATCCCAGCTGGCTTTGGGCGGGAGCCGAGGTACACCCTGGACTGGTTGCCAGTCAATCGCAGGGCAGACATACAAACATTCACACTCACATTGCTATGTTGTAAGATTTAAGGATTGTTTGGAGTTGGGTAGGACACGAATCCTACTTCACCTCCTGTTTGGACTCCGACACTGGCGGTGACAAGGCCCTGTGGTCTGACGTGGTGATCATAAAAAAATCATATTTCCACATGCAAGTTCTTGTGGTACTGATGTGTACATATAAGATACTTAATACTGCATAATTGCTACTTCAGTTAGGCCAGTAGTAGTTAAGGGGTGTCCAAACCTTTTCAACGAGATGAAGTAGTGAAAAAAGAAACATTTTGTAAAGATAGGCTAAGAAAAAATTGCCAATAATTTCAGCTATTTTTCAAATAATCTTTGTATTTTTTGGTCATAATATTAAGAGTTATTTCCCATAATATTTTGACTTTAAGTCTCGTAATATTATAACTTTTCCTCAAGCTAATTTTCCAAAAATTACAATGGCCTTTTGTTTTTATTTGTGTCATAATAGTATGACAAAAAATGCCTTTTTTCTTGAATATTTCAACTTTATGCAGCTAAAATTACATTATCTTTCCTCATCATACTATAGGTTTACTCTAAGGTTAACTCTTTTTATTCTTTGTTGATGCTGTTTTTTTTTTTTTTACTTTTTCAACTTTCTTCTTGCAAAACTTTCTTTTCATCATTATGACTTTATTTCAGCTAATAAAGAAAATCTTTGTACATTTGTGACACAGGATAATTAGAGGAGGCTAGCTCATGTAGGCTAGCTCCTGCAGGTGAGCTAGAAGAAGCTAGTTCATGTACTGCGGTTAAAGTATGTCAGACAGACAGAAAATGAAATAAAACGACTTACGTTTAGTAGACAGTTCAGAGTGTATCAATAAGAGGTTGAGTTTTTCAAAGATGCCACTCGTTACACAGCAGTTCATTTAGCTCACACTTCAACCTACCTACTTCCTGTAAGCGTAGCTAGCTACGTGCTGTGGGCTTGTTTTGATCTTCATTTATCTAAGAATACGTCCATCTTTTAGTATTTTAACATTATGTCAGTAAAACAATGAATAACTGTGTTTCTTAGTCCATAAACGAACTATATCATACAAATAATTGTTACTTTAGTAGTTTTTCCAAGAAACAACCAACAAGATGATGTCAGTGATGATTGACATGTCAGATAACAGTGACTCATAAAATGACCAAACACTTCACGGGAAGGCGGGCCTTAACCAGAAAGATATTGACAGTATTTTGCTCACAGTTATATGTACTAAAATACAATCCTATAATTTTGTTAATACTGGTACTAGGTCACATAATATTGTTATCAATATGTACATATTACACATATTTAAAGACACATTTTTTATGTTTTAGCCACATCATAAATAATCATTAATAGTAACCTAATTTTGCAAAAACTCCAACTTTATTATCCTTGTACAATCGAAGCAGGAGCCTGGTTCGCATTGCCAGCAGTAAGTCGAGCTTGTTTCCGGTGATCGTTGGACTGCGCCAAGGCTGCCCTTTGTCACCGATTCTGTTCAAAACCTTTCATGGACAGAATTTCTAGGCGCAGACAAGGCGTTGAGGGAGTCCAGCTTGGTGACCTTAGGATCTCAACTCTGCTATTTGAAGACGATGTGGTCCTTATTGCCTCATCACGCTATGACCTTCAGCGTTTACTGGAACAGTTTGCATCTGAGTGTGAAGCTTCTGGGATGAGACTCATCACCTCCAAATCTTAGGCCATGGTTCTCAGTCGGAAACGGGTGGACTGTACCCTCCGGGTTTGGAGTGAGGTCTTCAAGTATCTTGGGGTCTTGTTCACGAGTGAGGGACGGTTTCAGAGTGAGGTCGACAGACCGGTCGGTGCAGCGTCAGCAGTAATGCGGTCGCTGTACCGGACTCTCGTGGTGAAGAGAGAGCAGACCTGGAAGGCAATCTACGTTCGATCGATCTACATTCGATCGATCTACGTTCGAGCGATCTACGTTCGATCGATCTACGTTCCCACCCTCATATATGGTCATGAGTTATGGGTCATGACCGAAAGAACGAGATCACGGATACAAGCGGTGGAAATGAGTTTCCTCCGTAGGGTGGCTGGACTCACCCTAAGAGATAGGGTGAAAGCTCGGCCATCCCGGAGGAGCTCAGAGTAGAGCCGCTGCTCCTTCACATCGAGAGGAGCCAGTTAAGCATCTAGTCCGGATGCCTCCCGGGCGCCTCCCTGGTGAGGTGTTTCGGGCATGCCCAGCCGGGAGAAGACCCCGGGGAAAACCCAGGAAACGCTGGAGGGACTATGTCTCACAGCTGGCCTGGGAACGCCTTGGTGTCCTCCCGGTGGAGCTAGAAGAGTTCGCCGGAGACCAGGAAGTCTGGACTTCCCTACTGAGACTGCTGCCCCATGATAAAACTATGATGCAAATATAGGTCAATAATCTGACAGACAGATGGAAAAGCTATAATGCAGATTTGAGGCCGGATAGGCTAGTCCCCGTGTATCCGTGGTTTGGCATTAACTTCCCAGTAAAACAGTACAGGCTAAAAGTTTGGCCACCTTCTCATTCTATGCGTTTTGTTTATTTTCATGACTATTTACATTGTAGATTCTCAAAATTATGAATGAACACATGTGGAATGATATACAGTACTTCAAACTGCACAGGTGTGTCTTTGTCAGGGTTGCTTAGTGGAATTTCATGGCTTATTCATGGGGTTGGGACCATCAGTTGTGTTGTGTGTGTCCAAACTTTTGGCCTGTACTTTATATGATCACAGGAGAGGGAAGGTAACTATTGGGGTGTTACTTAATGTCTACACAACTCTAATAATGGTAAAAACCACGTGCATAAAGTCATAACCACTACAAAAATTCTGAAAATTCTGTTTACTGAATTCTACTTTGCGGAAATTCACAACGCAGTCCAGTCTGGAACCCATTACCTGCAATAAACGAGGGATGACTGCATTCGCTTTGAAGGTAACACCCCTGAATAGTGGGGATCTACTGTATAGTGTGTAAGACAAATGGACACCTTGGTGTAATGGCATCAGATTGCTGATCATGTTTGGTACTAGAGAAAAACATGCTTGCTTCATGCAACAAATTGGTCAATTCAAAGATTTCACAGTAGCGCCTCATCCTTTCTGCCTGCTTGCATCGAAGGAAACATGACGTCACATAACTGTCAATGGGGGAGGGGAGCTCGCTGTGCTCTCCTCCCTGCGCAGAATGTCGATTGGCAGGAAGCACCACTTGGGCCTTTTAATACATTTTACATGCGCACATAATTCCTGCCTTTCCTGCGTTTGCATCGACTACTGCATAAATCCATCAAGGCCCTCACACAATCAAAGGCTGTGAGGTATGTCCGGAGATGGTAGCTGACCCAGTGAGCTACAAGGTGCCAGGTAGGTTAGCATCTTATATGTTTTGGCTGGTAACTTCTTTAAGTTTCTGAAATATCTCAAGAAAGTGCTGCAATTTTGATTACCAATTTTGTTTCTTTCATGCCTAAATTCACCATCACAGAGGCATTTAGGTATTTCTGATTTGGACACTTTGCATATAATGGTACTAATGTATTATTGTGATGCACCATCAAGCACTCAAACCTCATGTACACCACATAAGCCCCACTTCAACGTAACAGGACAGGAGAAGGACGACTACATGAGCCATGAGTCGCGTACATCAGGAAAACATGAAGAAGAAGAAAATGCGGTGGAGGAGGATGACTACAGCCATGAGTTGAGTACATCAGAAAAACAACAAGAAGAAGAAAATTTATGGGAGTCCTGGATACAAGACTTTAAGAAGTTAAGACAGATAGAGACAGAGGTCCATAGGCAGGAGATACTGAAGTGTATTGCAGCACAACCAGACCTTAAGCATTTGCAGTCACAGATTCAACATGTACAATCACAGAATGACAGTCTCGTCGAAAAGATCCAAGAGGTCCATGGTGATGTCATAAACCTTATGGAGGAAAATAGAGCACTGAGCAAAGAAACTAAAGCTCAAAAAGAAGAAATTGAGAAGTTGCAAGATAAAAATGTTGCATTGTGTGCTGCTCTTAAAGTGGTTAAAAACCCTATGGCAGATAATAAAGCACTATGCACTGATATCAAGGCTTTGCAGGATAATATAAAGCCACTATGAAAGAAAATGCTGCCTTGCACACTGCTCTCAAGGAAGCTAAACACCATATGGAATAAAATAGAGCATTATGCAAGGATGTTAGGGTTCTACAGAATGATATCAAGACATTATTGGAAGACAATGCTGCCTCGCGTGCGGCTCTCAAGGAGGTTAAAAACCCGGAAGAAGTAAATTATGCATTACGCAACGACATCAATGGTCTACAGGATGATATCAGGACACTATTGAAAGATAATGCCGCCTGGCGAACCACTCTGGAGGAAGAGAAAGAAGCAAAGGATAATAACATCACTGAGCAAATGAAAACTATAATTGAGGAGATTTTTAATGGAGGATCAGAATTCACAAATGAATGATGTGATCCTCACAGGGCTCAGAATTACACCAGGGTCAAAAGATAGGGAAGCTCATAACCGAGGACAACCAGATGGAATGAATGTTCCGTCAGCAAAGCAACAGATTGTCAGCTTCCTACAATCAAAGGAGATGGATATAGATATCAACACCATTGATACTTGCATCCCACTGTATGGCAGAAACAACACCACGCCTGTCGTCATCAAGTTCATCAACAGGGAATTCAAAACTGCACTGCTGAAACAGAGGAAGAACTTGAAAGGCACAAACGTCTACTTAAATGAGCATCTGACAAAACCCAACCCTGACATTGCCAAGAAAGCACGAGACTTGAGGAAGCAGGGAAATATACAAAGTACTTGGAGCACCAACGGAAAAATATACATCAAGCTACATGGTGGTCCAGGAGAAGCAGGAGTGTTGGTTGTCAAAGATATCAACAATCTGGATACATACTAAACATCATATAATCATGACAATAAGGATAAAAGAGGATACAACGCACAAAAACAGTAAGATTACATTCAATGATACGAACATTGATATCAATGTGGAAAGGGCCCGCTCAACAAAGTAATAAAATCAGGAACTCAAGTACTTACATTTAATGACACTCACAGCACAACACCAAGACAGCGAGATGTTGATCCGGAAATCAACAGGGGAAGAGGGAAGGAAAGAGGAGGAACCCCCCCCCCCCTTTTTTTAAAAAGAAAATATGATATATGCATGTATGTGTATCTATGTATGTATACATATGAATGTATGGGTGTATGCATGTATATACACAGTATGTATGAGTATGTATTAGTAAATCATGTGAGAAGGGGGTAGGATTAAATAAACTCTGCTTCTTCCTACTCCTTTTCGGACATGTTGAACTGAGGAATGTAACATGAACAATTCTTTGTGGAACGTATGCATGTTCCAAACAAATTCAACCAACACAAACCAAAACAGGACGCAATTCTAAAGACAAATTATATGTAAATACTGCACATATTGACACCCTTTTTAGTCGTTCATTTCTTCCACTCCGTCTCCCCCACCTCCATCTGTCTCCCTCTCTCTCTTCTTCTTTTGCAGCAGCTGCTGCTCCACAGCCAGAGTGGAGAGTCCCTTCACCACCACCACCACCCCCTCCACCGACAGAGACAAAAGGCCTGATTTGCCTGCTGAACACAGCCCCCCACCACCACCATTTTTACCCCCTTTCAATCCGTCCCTTCATGAATGTCCGTGAAGGTGGCGGCAGCGGGGGCCAAAGGCGGAAAGGAGGCCTGGACTGGGAGTGAATCAGTGAAGGAGAGTGGGAGGCGGGGGCGGGGAAGGAGGAAGAAGATGGCCGGGGCACAGTAAGAAGGCAGGTGCTGAGGCCTCGACAGGAGGACATCTTTTTTTTTTTTCTTGAATGTCTTTCAGTGATGGGAAAGATCAGACTCCGGTATGCAAATGATCCTTATTTATATTTATATGCATGGATGTGCATGTTTATGTGTATGCATGAATGTGTGGTGGCACAAGGATAGGGATGTTTGAGAAAAATCTAAGGGAGGGAGATGCCCTATGTTTGCCCATTCCACATTTTCTTGCAAATAAGAATAACGTTGTAGGAAACTTGATTGGAAGCAACATTGGCATTTGGTGTCAAGACTACATTACCAGAATGGTTGGCCTTCAGATTACAATATTATCTGATTTAATTTCATCCACGAAAGCTTTCTGCTTCTTCATTTAAATGTTTTCAGTCCAAAATCCAAGCTTGGTATCATTAGCCTTTATCTCTTTCACAGTTGATAGTTGTCCACTAACCTCATTTTAAGGAATCGAGAAATCTCCTTTATATCCTTCTTTTTATTACCCCTTCAAAACGAATGTAAAGTGTTTCCTGGGAGTTCAGTCTGTGTGCTTCTGAGGCCGCAGTGCAACATGGGGTTTTATGTTGGCAGACTAAAACTAGCTGAAACCAGTTTGAAGCAGATGGAGGGGCTGATGGGAACAATGCTGTCTCTGTGCTCCACTGAGGGATGAACAGTATTCCCTGCTAACTCCATGGCGGTACCTCGAATCTTGGACACTGGCTACAGTGGCATATTCAACGACAAGCTATGCTGCAATTACTCGCGGCAAAGGGAGCAGGGAGATTTGGGAAGGGACACAGTGGGGTGGGGGTGGCTGCCTGGAAGTCTGTCTGCAGCCCATACACACACAGACACACACATGCACACGCACACACACGCACACGCACACACACACACACACGCACACACACGCACACACACACACATACTGGAGCATGATCTATGTGTATAATTTTGTATGTCTGTGTGCTGCTAGTGCTTCAGAGAATGACAAAAGAGGACCACCAACACTTAACACAACGTTGGATGTAACCTGACCCTCAATCTGGGCCTTTTACGAAAAAGCTGATTTTTTTTCTCCCTAGTCAGGGTGGGGTGGCATTGCTTTTTAAAGGCTTAGTAGTGTTGTGAACATGTTTATTGTAAGATGGGAAAAAGGACAGGAGGAAGGTTCGGCTAGTGGCTGGAGAGGGACGAGACAAGGCGAGAGGGTGAGGAGGGACGATTCTCTTGCATGCTTCTTTGACTATTCTTCATTTTACTGACATTGTAGTATTCTAAATATGTAGTTGTAGTAGTTGTTGGGTGGAGTGATGCATGCTTTTGAAAGGTATGTTGGGCATGGGCATGAGATCTACAAGGATTATTTGTCTAGTATTTGACATTCATTTTTAGCATCAGACAGATCTGGCTAACTGCATCTTTCAGGCCTTTTCTCTCTGCTGCAGAAGCAGCAGCAGCCATTTTCACCCCTTTCATTAGTCATCTGCCCTTTTCCCTCATAGCGTCGCCATTCACACTCTCTTCCCTTCCATACAGACAGAAACCCTACATCAAATGGACTAAGAAGTGCTGTTTAACTCAAATAAAGCTAAAACCAAATACATCTGTGCATGCATGGTTACCAAAGCAGAAATGGTGTAGCTCCACCCAGGCTAGCTCTAAAGCAGCGCCTTTGTCCCCAACAACCATGATACATAAATGGTACGTTTCATTCCTGTCATATCATAAATGTTGTGCATAAGACACCAAACAGTATGCAACGAAAATCAAAATACACAAGCATCAAGCATAACATATAGTCGCTGTCCAATAAAAAACACAAGTAAGAATACAAGGAAGACACTATGACTGTTGTAGTAAAAATATCAATTTACTGAATGCCCATACGTAGTATTTCATTCCATTCCATTTTCCTCTGCTTATCCGGGTCCGGGTCGCGGGGGCAGCAGTTTCAGTAGGGAAGTCCAGACTTTCTGGTCTCTGGCGACCTCTTTCACCAAGGCGTTCCCAGGCCAGCTGTGAGACATAGTCCCTACAACGTGTCCTAAGTCTAGGTCCCTGGGGCCTTCTCACTGCTGGGCATGCCCAAAACACCTGACCAGGGGGGCGCCCGGGAGGCATTCAGACTAGATGACCGAGCCACCTCAACTGGCTTCCCTCAATGTCAAGGAACAGCGACTGTACTCTGAGCTTCTCCCGGATGGCCGAGCTCCTCACCCTATCTCTTAGGGTGAGTCCAGCCACCCTACGGAGGAAACTCATTTCCGCCGCTTGTATCTGCGATCTCGTTCTTTCGTTCATGACCCATAACTCATGACCATAGGTGAGGGTGGGAACATAAACCGATCTGTAAACAGAGAGCTTTGCCTTCTGGCTCAGCTCTCTCTTCGCCACGATGGTCTAGTAGAGTGACCGCATTACTGCAAACGCTGCACCTATCAGTCTGTCACCTCACGCTCCAACCGTCCCTTACTCGGGAACAAGACCCCAAGATACTTGTACACCTCCACCTGAGGCAAAACCTCACTCCAAACTCGGAGGGTACAGTCCACCCATTTCCGACTGAGAACCATGGCTTCGGATTTGGAGGTGCTGAGTCTCATCCCAGAAGCTTCACACTCAGCTGCAAACTGCTCCAGTAAAGGCTGAAGGTCACAGCCTGACGAGGCCATAAGAACCACATTGTCTGCAAATAGCAGAGACGGGATCCTAAGGTCACCAAGCTGGACTCCTTGGACGCCTTGGGTGCGCCTAGAAATTCTGTCCATGAAAGGTTTTGAACAGAATCAGTGACAAAAGGGCAGCCTTGGCGCAGTCCTCCGATCACCAGAAACAAGCTCGACTTACTGCTGGCAATGCGAACCAGGCTCCTGCTTCGATTATACAAGGACCGAATGGCACGTAGTAATGGACCACCAATCCCGTACTCCTGGAGCTCCCCCCCACAGGACATCTTGAGGGGCACGGTCGAATGCCTTTTCCAAGTCTACAAAGCACATGTAGACCAGTTGGGCAAACTCCAACATACCCTCCAGTACCCTTGCAAGGGTGTAGAGCTAGTCCAGTTTTCAGCGACCGGGACGAAAACCACATTGCAACTCTTGTAACTGAGGTTCAACTAACGGTCGTACCCTTCTCTTCAGCAGCCTGGAATAGACTTTTCCTGAGGATTTTCCTGAGGAGGCTGAGGATTGTGATCCCCACCCTCCGGTCACCCTTTTTAAAAATGGGGACCACCACCCCGGTCTGCCAGTCCAGAGATACTGTTTCCGACTTCCATGCGATGTTGAAGAGGTGTGTCAACCAAGACAGACCTCCAACATCCACAGCCTTGAGGACTTCAGGGCGAAACTCGTCCACCCCCGGAGCCTTGCCATTGGGGAGTGTTTTAACTACCCCAAATATCTCAGCCACGGTGATAGGACTGCCTGTGTACTTGTCCTCAGACTCTGCTTCCTCTACGAAAGGTATGTCAGTGGGATTGAGAAGGGCCTCAAAGTATTCCTTCCGCTAACTGACTATATCCTCAGTCGAGGTCAGCAAGCCCCCATCCTTACTGTAAACAGTGTGAACTCGGCCACCGCCGAAACTTCGTGCCGCTTGGCCTGCCGGTACCTGTCAGCTGCTTCGGGAGTACTGCAAGCATAGTTAATATTATCAATAATAATAATACATTGGATATGCATTCACAAAAACTTATCTGCAAAAGTTTTTTTATATCAAATCCAAGGATTAGCGACATAGAAAATAAATGAATGAATGAGTGGTACTGAGTGTTCATCTTGCACAACTCAAAGATTAAGACATCAGACATCAGCCAGGGAGCTTCTTTTTCATCCTGAAAAGGAATACTGGGGAGAATGTTTTTAAAAAAAAAAAAGTCTGCATATCATTAGATATAGCTAAATTATAATACAGCAGTAAAGATGCTTCAATTTACCCTATAATGATTTTTATTTCCACTTCAAGGTGACATCCTCATCGACACAGGGAAAGGAACATGGGCGATATGAAGACGCCAGACTTTGATGACCTCCTGGCAGCCTTCGATATCCCTGACATGGTGGATCCTAAAGCTGCAATTGAAACTGGCCACCAAGAAGATGACAAGGTCAAGCAAGCAAAGTGTGGCACGACTACAGCTGAAGATGAGGCCCACAATACCATGACTGGCCAGGATGTTGGTGTCAGTGTTATCGTCAAGAATATTCGAAACATGGATACAAATAATCCTTTTGGAAATCTTTCAGAGAAGGGTGTGCTGATCCACTCCCAATCCCATTCAAGAAGAATAGACACTCAACTTCAAAATGGATTATTGCCTTCCATGCCAGTGGGTGTTCATTATGTCAAAAATGTATGGAAAACATCCAGGGAGGATGGGCAGACAGTTGGTAATGAATTTAGCCCCATCTCCAGTGCGGAGGAGTTTGAGGAAGAGGATACGATTGAGATAGACAATTCAGATGACAAAAGGGGTAGTTGGTCAAATCTCAAATCCACTACAAAGAAATCTCCTGCATCGGTGGAGAAAGCCTCTAAACCCAAAGTACTGGTAAAAGGCGTAAAACCAGATCAAAACAACAACCAAAATATCCCTCTGGGAGGTTCAATTTTTGGTCATACCCACCAGTCTAGTTCTTCGGAACAAGAGCCTAAGGAAAGCTTTCACAGACATGCAGAGAGCAAAGAAACTAATGGGCAAACAACGCAAGTCAAATCCAAGTCCCCAGCTAATCTTTCCTCTTGTATTGCAGCAATTGCCGCTCTTACTGCTAAAAAGACAAGCCCTACAAACTCCAATGCATTTGATTCTCCTCTTTCACAAATGGATTTCAACCAAGACAATGAAAATTTCAGAGGTCCAGAAAAAATATGTGAGCAGGAATCAGCCTTGGAGTTGGCAAAGCGACTGCTATCAGGACAACCACTCAGTCCATCTAGTGTCAACAGTGAGAGTAGCAGCAAAGGTTCACCTGCCTCAAGCACTGACACCACCCAAGTCATCCCAAAAGTCAGGATAAAAACAATCAAGACCTCTTCTGGACAGATCAAGCGTACTGTTACGCGGGTCCTACCAGACCTTGAATTTGAGACAGTGAAAAAAAGAGGAAATTCCAATGGCCCAACAATAATGGCTACCACTGGAACGCTTTTCTCATCTCCCATAGGGTCTTCCTTGCCAGCTACGGTTGTAGCCACTCGTGGGGGTCCATCAATTGAAATAACCAAGCAGATGACAATTAAACCAGTAGCAACAGCCTTCCTTCCAGTCTCAGCTGTCAAGACAGCTGGTTCCCAAGTTATCAACCTGAAACTGGCTAATAACACCACAGTCAAAGCAACCGTTATTCCTGCTGCATCAGTGCAAAGTGCCAGCAGTGCCATCCTCAAAGCAGCAAATGTCATGCAAAAACAAACAGTCATGGTCCCTGCCTCCAGTCTGACTAATGGTAAACTAATACCAAAGGCAGTCCATCTCACTAATCTCAATCTTCTGTCGCAGAATGTATCCTCTTCTCATAATGATCTCCAACAAGCAAAGTCCTCCTCCAAGCAATCACAACAACTTAAACAGCAAGCACTTTTCAATGGCCAGCACGTGAAGAAGCCCTCCAGGGTTCAAGTCATAACCAACTCTCAAAGCTCTGTATTCGATGCTTTCAATAAAGTCCTGAGTAGCATAAATCCTCTTCCCGTGTATATCCCAAACCTCTCTCCACCGACCTCAGCCTGTATTTCACTCCCATCTCGTGGCTACAAGTGCCTCGAGTGTGGTGACTCTTTTGCTCTTGAAAAGAGCCTGACCCAACATAATGGGCGTCGTAGTGTGAGGATTGAAGTTACCTGCAATCACTGTTCAAAAAGTCTTGTCTTTTACAACAAGTGCAGCCTGTTGTCTCATGCCAGGGGTCACAAGGACAAAGGAGTTGTCATGCAGTGCTCACACCTAATCTTAAAACCCATCCCTGCAGACCAGATGACAACAGCATTGACCTGTTACAGACCACCCTCTTTCACAGATAGCGTCTCCACTTCTGATGCACGGGCATTACCTGCTGAAATCACAGGAAAAGTTCCAAGTGGTGCATCGCAAAGTGCAGTGATTTCAGCTCCAAGCAGTGCCCCTCTAGAGGCAGCCATGCCATTGGAGGATGATGCATCCAAACTCTGTAGGCAGAGTCTGAAGTGTTTGGAATGTAATGAAACGTTCCAGGATGACAGCTCACTAGCTATGCATTACCAACAAGTTCTGGAGACCAGTGGGCAGGTATGATTTATACAATACTGCTTAATAACTTCTAAAAAGGATCACAACATGTTTTGTTTATGTAAAAATCTAAGTGCATAAGTGCTGTATAAATCTTAGATTGGATATACAGTATATGATTGACATCACACTAGACTTTTGAGTTTTTCGCCCATGTGATCCCCTAACTAGGGCATGCATGGCAGGTATCCTAACATCAAAATCTATATCAATAACATTTAAATTTCAATGTTTTCTGTCCATTAGAAAACATGCACTATCTGCCAAATGCTTCTTCCAAACCAGTGCAGTTTTCTGTCGCATCAAGGAATCCATCAGCACAAGTCTCCATACATCTGCCCAGAGTGTGGCGCAAGCTGTCGTTCTGTCCACTTCCAATCCCACGTCACCAAGAACTGCCTGCACTACACTCGTAGAGTCGGCTACCGGTCAGTCACAGTAGATAGTTATTTCAATGCAACTCTAATCTTATGGTACTAGCTTTCACAAGCTGACATTTTCCCCCTCTGTCCAATTGCAAACGGCAAGATGTATCCACTGTAGTGTGATCTTCTCTGATGTTGCCACTTTGAAGTCGCACATCCAGACTACACACTGTGAGGTCTTCTATAAATGTCAGCTTTGTCCCATGGCCTTCAAGACTGCACCAGCAACACACTCCCATGCGTACACACAGCATCCTGGACTGAATGCAGGGGAGCCTAAGTAAGTCTAGACTCAGGCCTCATTCCCACCAATGTACATGCTCTGGTGCAACTTAATACCCTTAACCAATTCATTTTTCTCAGGAAAATCCACCTTGTTGTTCATCAGTAGAAGGATTTGTGGATTTTAGACATGGTGGCTTAACATGGTTGTATGTGTTTCCACATGGAAACCTTTCATTAAATAGTCCATCTTGAGCAGGTATAACAAATTGAGAGTGATTGTATTATATTCACCCCTTTATTTTTCTTTTTTCATTCTGTCTGGCAGGCTTATATACAAGTGTTCCATGTGTGATACTGTGTTCACTCTGCAGTCTCTGCTCTACACACACTTTGACCAGCATGTTGTCAATCATAAAGTTCCTGTGTTCAAATGCCCTGACTGCTCCATGCATTACGCACAGAAACAGCTCATGCTAGACCACATAAAGGTAGAACCAGCCAATTTAACACTGAGCACATATAACCCAATCAACCTATCTGTTATGAATACGTTAAAATATGTGGTTTGAATTACTTTCTCAGGCCATTCATGGAACTTTAAGGACCATTGAGGGTCCACCAAACTTGGGAATCGACCTCCATCTCAGTGCCAAACCTACAAATGTAAACAGCACCACCAATAATGGCACCAGTAATAACAAGAACAACAAAGACGGAGGAAACAACAATGGACCGAACAAAGGCATCAAGATGGCTGCTCCTTCATACCCCCCAAGAAACAACAAAAACAGCTCAGGGGCGGTTAAGAACCATAATGGTTCAGGCTATACATGTGCAGAGTGCAACAGCGTCTTCAGTGGGAGAGAGGTATTTTTGAATCATGTGAGGAAAGAACACGGCAAGGTAACTGTCTTCAATCATTTTCCAGTTTGAGCAAGAATGCACAGAGAAAATTTTGTGCTACCTCATGTATTATGTTCCTCCCATACGTCAGATATTGAAGAAGCACCCGTGCCAACAGTGCGACAACTCTTTCAGTTCTACCCAGAGTCTTTGCCGACACAACCGCCTCAAACACAAGGGGGTGCGGAAAGTCTATACCTGCCCGTGAGTAGAGGCTTAAAAGCAACACACACACAAAACTGAATCGCAGGGAGTATGAAACAAAGAATGACTGTTTTGCTTTTGGACTTGAGGTCAACATGATCAAAATGCAGTATGTCCTCAGAACCAGAAAAATCCATTGTCTGGTCTGATTTGATTCTGATTGCTATGAATCTGTTCTGAAATTAGACCGATACAGTAATAATAATAATGGTATGGTTTATTTGATTCAAACATGTTTAACCAGTTACATTTGCACAATTTAACATGTAGGAATAAGCAGCAATCTCTTCTCTTGATTAATTACTTATTATTCATTCACGCCATAGGTTTTACATGTTTTACATTTACAACATTTTGTTTGCTTACATTTAGTCAATTTGTTTACTTCCTGTGTTGAAAAGATAGGGAGTGTTAAAAAAAAAACAAATATGAGTTTTGGTTTCCCAGTGCATTAAATCTGTTCAGGTTGTCTTAGAAGCATCATCCAAGAAAGCTTCATCAGTTGCTCATGCTCAAAGACTAGGTAGGACACACACCAGTGAGGCACCATATAGCTTGTGCAGTGAAAAGGGAAGAAATAAAGATGTTAAAAATAAGACAAAAATGTAACAAAAGTAATAAAATGGGAATAAATTGATATTAAATACAAAATAAACTACACTGCACACAAGCCTCAGGCATCCTGATTCCGAGTTTCTTTTTCACCGTATACTTAGTATACTCATACCACATACAACGGCACAGCCCAAATGTTTTTGCAAATGATCATCGGTCATTTGTCTGGTATCCATGGTTCCGATTTAGGTTCATTTGGTCATAGTCTGTAGGGTGAGCTGTGGTCTGCAGCCAATTGAAAATGGGCTATGCCTACTTTTTTGTTCATCCTGTCACAATGGACATTCTCCACCAGATTTTAAGTCAATCCGTCAAACTGGTGGCAAGTTACAGGGGCAAATTTAGCAAAAGTAAATATGGCCCGGTTCCGAGTTTGTTTTAGAGCTGTGGGTTTCAGCCCACCAAAAAACAGCGGTTCCTTGGTTAATGTCATTAATTCTTTCCAGAAGGTCAAACTCAAACCAAAGCAAATTTTCCCATGGAAAATAAAGTAAATCCAATTAATCTGTTCCTGACACTGAACAATGTTAATAAAATAAAATTTTTATTGACAGTAATTATAGTTTGAATGAAGAAAATGACGGAAAGCTAATTAGAAATGAATGGACAACTGAACATTTAACATCTCTTTTACCTGGTTTTGTTGGAAAAAAAACACAAAACCATTAATTAACAACCTACATTCTTCTGCAAAATTTGCAGAAGAATGTAAAAATTATCACACTAAATATCACTGTTGTAGAACCAATAAGCATGTACTTTTTTAATAAAGAAAATGACAACCACTGGAATTTAAGTATGTTTAACCACCAAACCGTCCAGAGAGTGCATTGTGAGGGATAATGACAAAGATTTGATGGATTTGAAAAAACAAATAAAAGAAAAAAAAGATTTTCTGCTAGATCCAAGACTACCAGTAATTCAGTTGTAATACTGCGGCTATGCAAATAAAGAACATGGTCGTCGAGAAATATAATTGTGATTTTATTGCACTTGAACAGGCACTGCCCGGCTCTCACTCAGCCCTTCACCAAGAGAGTGCTGCTGGATCAGCACATTCAGGTGATGCATGGAGCGTCAGAGAAGACTGCCAGCTCAGGTGCCACGGATAATTTGCAGGAGAAGAAATTGGTACAGACATAAAATACCTTTCACCATAAAATGACCCTTTTACACACCCCTAAGATATCTTTCTACTGTCCCACACAGATTGTGAGCCCCAAGAGAAAAAATGATGCAGAAGAGGAGGCGTCTCAAGGGTTAAACCCCTGTGGTCTAGACTCGCAGCCTTTGAAGAGGCTCAAAGTAAACATCCCCAAAGTTCACAGATGTGCCGTCTGCGGCTTTACCGCCAAAGACATCACCTCATTCCATAAGCACATCCCCCAACACAAGTCCGACCGTTCGTCCTACCAGTGCCAGGAGTGCGGACTGTGCTACACCTCCCCCCGCTCAAAGGCCCGACACCTCTTCATTGTCCATCGTCTGAAGGAGCCGCAAGGCCTTGCCCGATACAGGGGTAAGGACGATGACGAGAACCAGAGGGAAAATCACGTGGACGTTACAGAAGAGGACGATGATGGGACGCTGAACACCAAATGTAAAGTGTGTGGGAAACTATTTGAGACAGAGGGCCACTTGAACACCCACATGAGGACACATGGTATGGCATTCATCAAGGCCAAAAGACTCAGTTCTGCTGAGAAATGAATCCTCGCCACCGTAATCAAAACTGTCCCATTCACTTATATAGTTGTACAGTATCTATTGACTTGGGTCCTATTGTACAGCATTATTACATTATATACAGTACTACCCGAAAAATCAGAATATCGAGTAAAAGTTGTTTTATTTGACAATTTAAAATGAAATATGATTTATTGTTCCATTACATGCGAATTGACATATCTCAAGCAGTTCTTTGTTGAACCGATTTTCAGCTTATAAAAACCACAAACCTCCAAACTCAAAAAATAAAAAATAAAAAATTTAAGCAGCAAGACCCGATCAGCAAAATCCAACGAAGAAAAACTTGAAATATATTCATTTGCATATTATTTAATTATATATAATATGTCAAATTCACCTTTTAAGTTGAATCGCATAAATACAACAACCTTTTCAGGATATTCTAATTTTCTGGGTAGTACTGTATAATGTACCATGTAAAATACACAAGAGTGGGAAAATAACTATTTGATTCCCTGCTGATGGTAACTTTAACACCTGACAACAACATAAAAAGTCCAGAATTTGTATGGTCGGTTTACTGTTGCAAAGAATACTGTGGGAACTACTGAGTCATAACTTCGTTGTGATTTAAAACAAAAACGAGACGTCAATTTGTTGTTTTCTTCACTTTACTTTTGCTGTTACACAGCATACATTCAACTTGGCGACGTTATCATTTCTACTATTACTTCTTCTTCTGCGCTCTTGTACAACCTTGTGAATTAGCAACACGTATGGTCCAAAATATGTCACTTAACATAACAATATGTAATAAATCAACATAATTATCACATCAACTGCATAATATTAGCATATTCTTAACTATAGTATGACTGTATTTGACTAAACACAGAGAATATATACAACAAACAATGCTTAAGATACTACAAAAATAATGTAAATGTTATAATTGAACTTGTATTTGACTGGTTTGGCACTTGTTGGAAAAACGTTTGTTGGTAAGCACAGGGGTTGTCACCAGGGTTGCACACATCTCAGGAGGGATCAAGCAGAATGTTTCCAATGCCATGCTTGACAGTAGAGATGATGTCAGCGTTTTCAGCATTTCTCTGCTTCTAAACACATTGAGTCGAGTTAATAGCTAGGAGCTCAAAGTTGGTGTCATTTGACCACAGTTTCTCCCAAGTCTTGTTTGAATCATTCCGATGTTCGTTGGCAAACTTCAGGCCAAAACGCCTTGCGGGCACTAGAAGATCCATTACAGCCCAAATTGTTACTAATGGTTTTCTTGGACAGTGTGCTCCCAATTCCCTTGTGATCATTAACCAACATCTAGAGTGAAACTTTGGGCTGGTCCCTCACATTTCTCGGAGTGATCATTACTTTGTGAGGTAAAATCTTGCGAGGGTGACTGATGGTGATCTTTTATTTCTTCCATTTCCAAATGATTGTGCCAATGGTGGTCTCTCCCACCAAGCTTCTTGTTGATGGTCTTGTAGCCCATTTCAGTCATGTGCAGGTACACTATCTTGTGTCTGACAGCCAGGTTGTGGGTTGTTGTCAAAATGCTTGTTGACAGTGAGGTGTTCAAATACGATACTGTAACACTCTCAATTACAGTATACACAAAGTTACAAAATCTGCAGGTGATCAAACACGTGTTTTCCCCACTCTATATGTCACTTTGTGTTTTTAATTGAACAAAAATAGTTTTTCTACTACATGTTTCTAAAGACTTGAATTTTTTAATAGAAGAGTTTTTTATTTATTTTTCATTTGTTATGTAGAGCTACATAATGCATACTGTATTGTTATTGCGAGATGAGCTTTAGGGCTTGTTGTCTTAGAAGGCCTATGTCTACACAAATGTGGGTATTTTTAAAAACATACTACAGAGGTGGTGCCCTGCGATTGACTGGCGACCAGTCCAGGGTGTACCCCGCCTTCAGCCCAAAGTCAGCTGGGATAGGCTCCAGCATACCCGCGACCCTAATGAGGATAAGCGGTATAGAAAATGGATGGATGAAGGATGTTGTGGAAAGGTTTGAAAATATTATTATTGTCAAACAAAAATATTTAAATTATATTATTATTATATAAAATGCTGTAAAAATGATAAAACACCAGACAATAATTAAAATAAACTCACACAGTAATGGCCGACAGAATGCTAAAAATAATATGACTTACCACCTAAAAGAACAATTTTACAGGTTTTTACTGAATATGACACCCAGAATGCCCATGAGGATATGATGTGGTATTTACAACATGAACTATGAACTACAAAAAAATGAATACCAAGAGTATGTGCCCCTCATTTACCTCTGAGACAACCTCCTTGACATGTTTTCCAATCAAGCAAAACACAAGAAAAATGCAACAAACAACATGGTAAAACATGAAAGCAAGGGGTAAAATAAAGTTGTTGATGAACTTTGTGGTGGAAATATGTGGTTGTATATCACTAGAAAGTGCAGACTCTTTTTGAAATACTGTAAGACATACTGTAGCTACTGCTTCGATGTTGAAGGTTTTTTTTTAATGCAGTAATGTCCGGCAGGCCGGATTAAAAGGCTTTGGCCCATGGGCCATAGTTTGCCCAGGGCTATCTAGGCTACTGCATTTTGTATGAGTTTTGGACTTTTGATACATACGCACGCTGTGTATGCGGTAACTGAAAAATGTTTCAAAAGTACCCGCGTACGTGTGGACTCCGCCTCACATTGTCAGCATATTATTCTGTTAATTTGTACTCTGGAGAATGTAAATTGGGCTGTTACTCTTGACTACTTGGAAGAATACCAGTAACAGTTCAACTTTCCATTCACGACTTTAACAGGCATACAGTATATACAGTACCTAAAAGCTGTAGTGTAGCTAGAAGCTATTTAGACAATAAGACTTTGTCTCTTGCTGTAAAACTGCATGCAAGAAGCATTCCGTGTATTGCTGAGTAAATGTCGTATTTGCTGCTGCTGGTGAACGAGTGCTGATCTTTACATCAATAAAAGGTGAAAGTATCATTGCCTTTTAAGTAGAGCGTAGAAATGATTTTTATTGCCAGCAACAGAGCATGTGATTTGCCAGATACTGACTATAATTGGGTGACTATAGTTTATGGTTTTATAGAGGAAGCGCTCCCTCTTCTGGTCAATGCTGAACTGCATCGAATACTGCAGTTTTCCATAATTACTAAACCTTTAAAAGAAAACCCATTAAAGTATTTTTTTTAATTAACCCCCAAATCACTGTAAAATGTTAAAATATATTTTTTTGTTGGGGGATTTTTCTTTTTAATGTAGAATGATTTAATTATACAGTATTTATAATGACATACTGTAATATAATACTATAAAAACAATAGTTCATGTTAGTAAGTAATATATAATAAAAATAATAATATGCCTTGTGATTGATTACCAGTCCAAAGTGTATCCTGCCTCTTGCCAAAACTCAACTGGGATTGGCTCCAGCTCACGTGTGACATGTGGATGGAGGGATGAATAATAATAATAATAAATAAATACTAATAACAATAATAATGTAGTCATTCCTAGTTTGTAGCTGTTAATAAATTAATTTCCGCCATATATGACTCAATGTTAATAAATTTAATATTTTCAAATAGGAGCCCAGAAAACCTGTTTATGACTTTCCTTTACCTAACCTTTACCCTCCTATTATTCATTGTTTACACCACATTGCAACTCATATGCTGCAGGAACTCGTGACAGCAGCTAGCTAGAAAGCTAGCGACCTAACCAGTTAGCCTTGCATTTATTTCCTCAAAACTTGAGAAAATCTACCACTTCCACAAGGCACGGGAGGATTTTTTCCCCCACTATTATTTCGGACATGACATGGCTGACTTCATGATTCCATGCGGTGTTAAGATAAGGTAATGTAATGTAAGGTACTGTCCCATCCATGGTTTTAGGGTTTTCAAATTATTACAAATGTTTGTTCATTTACAAACTAATTTATTCATTTTCTATTCCGCTTAATCCTCATTAGGATCGGGGGTGTTGTGATGTTACATCACATTGTGTCATACGTGTCAGAAGGAAAATGGTTCCTTGCCTTAGAAACGCCTACCTACAGACAAACGATGTTACTAAACTAAAAGAAAACAAATGTAATGGTTTAGGAAATTAAACTGATGGAGGTCATCTTTTGTAAGCCTTGCCCTCTAATCGTGTTGATCCCGTGATGGCTTAACAACACCCCGGATTAGTTCCTTTTTTGTGAAACTCGGGTAACCAAATCCGTTCACACCTGGTGGAGAAAACCATTTGTAGATGATTGATCACAGTTTCCAAGGTGGTTCTTCAAGCCAGCCCACCAAGCAAGTCTGATCCAAGCACGTCTTATTTAAACCCCTCTCTCCTACAAGAAAGATGTAGTCACTTCTATCATGGCCCTGTGTTGGGTGGGGTTGTGTCTTTTAGCAGGTTTGAGTATCGTTTGGAAGAGAACCCAAGCCTTGGCAGTGTCCAAACAATGTATGATGGATACCAATACTTTCCTCTGGGAAATAAACCAGGACAGGCCCAAGGAATATGCTGTTCTCAGTAAGTCGTGACTATTTTCTTAAGTCAGTGTACCATTGTGTGGTATTTATTTAAGTAGCAGATGTTTTACACTTGGGTCACTTCTTCTTCATTTGGATAAATAATTCGATACAAATAAATGCAGATACTGTATAGTGTCTTTGACTCACGTTATCTTGAATGGGTTTCTTCATAGTGAAGGTTTCACATCGTCAAACCGTGGCCGCGGAACGACATTTGTCGTTTATTGTTACTATAAACATTAAAGAAATATGTCGGCTATATAAACACACTCTATTTTGGTTGCGTGAGTCACATGACTTCACTTGGCGCCGTTTCCGGATGTCATTTTGACGGGATGCTCGTTTTAATCGCCCGACCGTCTCATGATGCGGGAACACAGCGCGCGAGCGAGATCATTACCTCATGCCTTGTTTGCTTCTATGTGGGTGTTGTAAACAAGCACACCTTCATCTTTTATGCTAGCTGTAGTTATATCTGATCACTCAAAAATATCAATTACTGACAATTTTCTCATTTACAACCTGTATCAGAGCTGTTTCTAGCCAAATAAATCAAATTAATAGTTTCAACTGTTAAAAACTAACCCGCGATCCTGCTTCGACATGTACGTGATTCCTAGAACGACATTATTTGAAAGAAAGTAGTAATGTTGTGTCTCACAAGGGGCAAAAAATGGAGTATAACCACAGCTGCAGTTACAGTAATGGCCAGTAGGGGGCGACAAAACATTTTACAAGTGAAAATGAGCACACTGTTTATGTAAGTGCCATTGAGCCACAGTCATGTTTTGTTTTTACATTGTATTATTATTTGTTACCTTTATTCTGCTGTGCAATTGCAGTGTATGATGCTTTTGGAAAGATGGGTAGTAATGTTGACGGAGGTTCTGCCAACCAGCCCGGCCTACTGCAGCAGTGTCACTCTGCGCAAAGTCCTACTTTCTCTGGGCAGTACTGTCAAGTGTTCCTCAGGCAGGTTAGGACAATTACATTCAATTAAGACTACACAGGGTTAAATGTAAAATTGATTGGAAAAATGTTTTACTTTCACAGGGAGCAATCCAGTATTTTGTTGGTATCTGTGTTCCTGATTCCTGTGATGAAGAGGAGGTACAAACGTTGGTACTGTACGGTCAGTGATTTTGTGTTCTGTATTCATAAGAATATTGCACCTGCAGCTCAACCTGTGTGCTGCATCATTTTAACAGATACATTCAAGTATGGCCACATGTCGCTCATTCCTCCTTTACCTGCCATTTTGGTCAACGACTCGACTCAGGAGGTGATCATGACACATTGCTTGTCAAAGACTGTTAACCCCGATGCAGCAGACATCACTTGCTTGTAAGACTTCCTATGAAATGTTCTCTTATTTATTATCAGTCTTAACCTACTAAATCAAAGACCGTTTCCCCCACAGGCTGGTTTGTTGCGCAATGATAGCGATTCCTCTCGCAGCAACCTTGTTCACTGCTACATTGAGATGGCAACGTAGCCGAGCCGTCGCACCGAGTGCAGCGTCCACCTGTTTAAACTCTAGCCCCAATCTGTACGGGACCCTGAAGACTCATAGTTCTACTGGTGGGGAAATAAATGGTAGCCAAATGGAGGAAACTAGTAAGTACAAAAGAATGGCTTCTTCCTTAGACAATTTGTAACATCTCAGGGTTTTTTTTGCATAATGTATTCCAAGGACGGACTATGCCTTACGATCATTGGGATTCCCACCAAAATTTAAACGAGACAATTTGCCTTTCAATAATGTTTAAGAATTAGAGCTGTTTAGTATTGGCTTTTGATTTTCACTTTACACCTAACACTTTTTGCGCAAAATAAGACAAATACTGCAATATGCTATGCAAGTTGTACAAAAAGTGCCAAATGTGTGTAACTCCAGTGATTCCTCCGTAGGTCAATAAGGCCAATATTGTCTGATAGTATCCGTCATCCCTAGTGAAAATTGGTTTTGTATTTTGCAAGTAATGATTTCTATGGACAACCGGTGCCTCATGACCAGTCCAGGGTGTACCCGGTCTCTTTCCCGAGGTCAGCTGGGGTAGTCTCCAGCATACCCGCGACCCTAGTGAAGATGAGCGACAGATAGAGAAGATGGATGAATGGATGGAGGGCATGTTTGCATGAAAATTTGTTTTGTATTTTTGTATGTCTTCCACCGACGAACAATGCCTCAAGTTCTGGTTGTTCCTCACAAAATGAATGGTCCGTCCTGCGACAATGCGCAACCTTTTCTTATGAAAATCAGTTTAATATTTGTAGCGTACTGACCTCACTATATTATAATTCTGGGGATTCTCACCAAAATTGAATGGGTTATTAGAGTTGAAAGGATTTTTAGACACTGCAGAAACAGAAAGAAGCCCAAATTGTCTTATAATGAGACAACATGTCTAATTTCAAGCAAATAAAAATTCTGCCAATGGGGTAAGGATTTAGGACTAAGGGTTAGGAGTCTTCAAAGAGCATTTGGCTTACCTTGTAATATAACAGTTGACTTAAATCTAGCTATGTGGTTAAGAACAACTTGCTTGTTTTAGGATTCATTATAGTATAAGTCACAGGAAAAATTATTCCAGTTATAATAATTCTAGCCAAGCAAATTTTGCTTACCCCACTGGCAGAAATTTTGCTTGATATAAGATAAGTTGTCTCATTATAAGATCTTTTGGGCTTCTTACAAGAATCAGTTTTTGTAATGTAGATTGAATATAGTAAGTATGGCTACACTATTACATTTGCTGTGTAGCCTTCACATTGGTCCAAAATCAGCAAATGTTTAGACATATTATCTGTGAGTGAGTCCATTGGAAGGCTTAGAAACCAGTTTTATGTTAAATCTAAGACAAATAATTGCAATCTGTTGTTGAAGATGTTTAGCCGTCTCCCCACCTCCATTCTGTCGTGATCATGTTCGGCAATATACTAAACCCCTGATGCTCGTGATGCTGTCATACCCCGCCTCCCGCCCAAAGTCAGCTGGGATAGGCTCCAGCATACCCGTGACCCTAATAAGGATAAGCGGTATAGAAAATGGATGGATGGATGAGTGTGTGTCAAAGCGCTTTGAGTGCATTTAAGGTGCAAAACACCATAGAAGTGAGGGATTCTTTGCTTTTTACTTTCTTAAAATGTAGTTTTTGCAGTGTACAATGTTACATAAAAATAGCTTTTGTGTTTTTTCAAAATCTATTCCTCAGACACCGTCAGCCGTGGATCTTCGTGTTTTCCTCAGTGCTGTGTCTACCAGTGTCTCCAGGCCTTCTCCCTTCAGACGACCAGTCAGGGTATCTTCAGCACATCCTCTACAAGGATCCCCGAAGGAGACTACGCTTCCTTAAACGGCATCCGTGTCCTCAGCCTGTTATGGATCATGTGTGGCCATTCTGCACAGTTCCCTGTAATAAACAACCTAGGTACGACCAGGCTACACCTTCCCTAACAAGGAGAACCTCTTTCAATTGTGTCCTTCATACGAAAATATAATCTGCAGATAACTACAAAGACTGGAAGAAAACAGTCGAAAGAAGCCCTCTGTATGTGTTTTCCCTTAGCGGACCAGTTTTTCTGGCTGTAGACACCTTCCTTTTGCTGGGGTAAGTCCTACTCTCTATGCCAAAAACTGGGACTTTGGAAATTTTAACCAAAGACGATGAAATCTGCATTCTGGAAAAATTCAAATATAAAATAATTGGGTAATCGTAATGATGAATTATTGATCCACATACTAACCAGATACTACTTTACCACAGCCTTTTGACTGGAGCGACTCTCAAGCTACCTCACCTCAAAAGCAGTGTCTGTGTTTCAGGGGTCTACTTAGCGCCAGGTCCCTACTGGTCTCCATACAAAGAGCTGAAGATAAACTGAGTCCAAGTCTGACGATAGGCTACCTGTTCAGGAGGTTTAAAAGGTTGTCTCTTCTTGAAGTGCATGGAAAGTTTGTCTTTACAAGAACAGAACACGCCAACTGCTTTTGTTCATCTCCGTGACAGGATTCAGCCACTGCATCTCTTCATAATGTGTCTCACCGTTGGACTTATCTCTGTCATCCAATGGGGTCCTTACTGGTTTCCATTCGTAGATAACTTGATGGACTGTAAAACGTACTGGTGGGGGAACTTGCTGCTGGTTAGCAATCTCCTGCCAGTCCATGAAATAGTAAGTCGCTCATTCTTACTTTCTACTTTTCTATTGCAATAGTCATTTATGTTAGACCCAAAATCCCTACAGTGTGTTCCTTGGACGTGGTACCTCTCTCTGGACTTCCAGTGTTATGCCACAACTCCTCTATTGGTATATTTCTACAGAATGTATGTCAAAATCCAAAATATTTAGACGGATAAAGACCAGACCTATGACTTAATAATAGCAGAATGGCCTTCTCCGACAGGAACAGATGTGTCTTTGCAGGCGTGGCAGGAGGACTGTTGTTGATGACCATGTTGGCGAGCTCTGTTGTAACTGGACTCCTGCGGCTACCCGTCTTCCAGCCTTCTACGCTGTAAGACCCGAAACAGCTTCGGAGTCAATCACATATAAAGGGGAAGTTCATTTCAAAAGGGAAGCCTCAGTAGTAAATAAAGTCACTCGGGCCACGAGGTAAAGTCATTAGGAAGAAAATGTAAAGTTATTCACCTAAAATTGTAATTTTACACGGAAAATCGGACTTTATTTTATGAGAGTAAAGTATTAAAAGAAACAATTTTTTAGAAGTTTAAAATATTTTGCGAAAACACATTTATGGTAGTAAATAAAGTGAAAAAGTTATCAGACAAAATTGAGGAGAAAAAAAGTTTGCAACAAAGTTTGCTCTCCTCAAAAAGTTTGAGGAGAAATATGAGGAGAAAATTCACATTTTTTGAAAATAATATCTTGACTAAAGTTGTAATATTTCAAGTAAAAGTCATTATTTTATGACAACAATCACAGTATATTATGAGGAAAATGTAATGCCACTAATATAGAGTAGAATAGAAAATAGAAATATTTTTTTTAATTGTTTAATTTTAATTTTTATTTTTTTATTTTTTGGGTAATTTTTTTTTTTATTATTTTTTTTTTTTTTATTTTTTATTTTTTTATTATTTTTTTATTTTAAAATTTTATTTTTTTTTTGTAAAATTTTTTTATTTTTAAATTTTTTTTTTTTTTTTTTTTATTTCGCAAATTGTGAGAAAACGTCATAGTTTGACAAGACTATTTTTGAAATATTACAAAAGTAATAATGAAGTTACTGTTTTGTTACTGCGAATCTACACAGACTAATGAGGACAAAATTTGAGCATTCATTAAGTTGAAACTTTTTTTTATTTGTAACATTTTTGCTTTACTCTCCTATCATTACATTACATACGTTCTTTCTCCTTTTCAGTCTGGCCGCGTACTTTGTAATGTTTATGTACAAATTTCAGTCATTGTGCAAATCATTTCTGCTTTTTAAAGTCCAAAGATCCTTGTCAATTCATATTTAATAACATGTAAAAATGTATGTATTTAGAAAATGTATTTATCTATTTTGCAGGACATCAGAGAATTATGTCTTGTATTATTATGTGAAGCCCCACACGAGATATGGACCATTTTTAATAGGAATCTTCACCGGAATATACCTGACAAGTAAAAAAGGCCAGCTGTTAAAGCACAAGGTAGTTTTTATCTTGCTATATCACAATGATTCAAAAGTAAATGCATGTACACTAACGTGCTTGTTTTATTGCGGCAGTGGCAGGCGGTGCTTGGTTGGTTGTGCTGTCTGTCAGTCTTGGCGGCACTGCTAGGATTGGCTTACGTGCTCAGGGCTAACCCAGCTCACCCCTCTGTGCCACGTGCTCTCTACCAGGGACTGCACAGACCAGTCTGGGCTCTGGCTATCACCTGGATCATCCTGGCCTGCGAGGAGGGCTATGGAGGTAAAACGAGAGCAGATGTTGGACTAAACCAGCCGTCCATCCATTTTCTATACCGCTTGGCCTCATTAGAGTCACAGGTGAGCTGGAGCCTATCCCAGCTGAGTATGGGCAAGAGGCGGGGCACATCAACGACGCCCTTCCTTGTTAGCATCCTATTAGCTAGCAAACAAATTACAACCAAAACCGGACTAAAGCTACTAGGGGTGTAACGAATTGTTCACTAGATCGATGTATCGATTTATATTCCTATGATCCAACTCTATTGATGTGTTCCCAGCGGATGCCCAGGCGCTCCCAGGCCAGCTGAGAGAAATAGTCTCTCCAACGTGTCCTGGGTCTTCCCCGAGGCCTCCTAGCGGTTGGACGTGCCCTGAACACCTCCCCAGGAAGGCGTTCGGGAGGCATCCTAACCAGATGCCCGAGCCACCTCATATGGCTCCTCTCAATGCGGAGGAGCAGCAGTTCTACTCCGAGTCTCTCTTGGATGACAGTGCTTCTCACCCTATCTCTAAGGGAGAGCCCAGCCACCCTGTGGAGAAAACTCATTTCGGACGCTTGTACCCGCGATCTTGTCCTTTCGGTCACTACCCAAAGCTCAGTGTTGGACCACATCCAAAATTAAGTCTAACTTGAAGCCTTTCAAACTCACGGATGGGAGCTTAAGGACAAGGTGAAAGGTACGTAGCTTTAGTAGCATGTGTGCAAACGTTACAGTATGTAGGATATTCATTCACTTTAATATCTGTCTGCACATGCAATTGCATTCTAATCTGGTGGTGCAAAATAACTTCTTTAATAATTTGGTTAGAGAAGTGAATGAGGTATCAAATAAAGTTAGTCATGTTTTATCAGATAGAATTCATCATTCAACCTGTTAATTTATTCTTAATTCAACCTGAAGTGTTGGTTGCGCTTTATTCCAATAAAATGTGAACGTATTTGCCATGAATTGTTGTTTACCTGTTTGTTTATATTCATAATTAATGCATACCTGGTTCTCGTAAAAAAAATCAAAGGGAATTTAGGAAACTTCACCTGCTTGAATTTTTGGCTAAAAAGTTACTCAATCGATTTAAATTTGCTGAATCGTTTCGAAACGTATCGTTCTAAATGAACCAATATCGTCCTTGAATCGAACTGGCAACCACGAATCGTGATACGAATCAAATCGTTGTTAAAACGCATTGTTACACCCTCATCAGCTACGTTATGTCGCCAGTCTATGATGTCATCAGCAGTTCACTCTCCAGAATGTTAACACAAAACATGTTTTTATAGTTTTACAATTAGAGTTTGACATGCTTAAAACAATTTTCAATGCATACACAGAGCGAAGCCGTAGCACCCGGAGTCAGCCCACATACAGCACACATGGGGAGAGCATGCAAACAGCTGTAAAAGAGATTTGAACCCTCGATCTCCTGACTGTGAGGCCAACCTGCTAACCCAGGGTAGGGAAGCTATGGCTCGGGAGCCATATGTGGCTCTTTTGATGACCACATATGGCTCTCAGAAGTTCCTAAACGGCATAATATTTATTTATTTAAATTTTTTTTTCTTTAAAAAAACCTATCTTGCTTTAAAACAGGGGTGTTCAAAGTGCAGTGATTTATTGGCCCGCAGCACAGTCTAAAAATATAATTTAACAAAAAATGTTTAAGGAAACAGAAAAAAAGAGCAGCAATTTTACTAAAAAATAAAGTCAAAATATTAGGAGAAAAAGTTGTAGTCTAACCAAAAAGATTTTTGGAAAAAATAGGTTGTGGAAAAGGTTATAATAATAAAGTCATATTATTACAATTAAAATTATAATTTTTGTTTTATGTTATGTGTCATTTTTTTGGTGGACCTTTTAAAGTCAAACATGACAGGAATCACAGTGTTAAAAATAACATTCAAAAAATAAAACCTTTCCAGCACTTTAGTCCATCCAATTCATAGACTTATAATCTTCTAAAATTGTTGGCACGCTTTTAGTTGTATTCACTAAAAAACAGGATATGGCTTTCACAAAAATACATTTAAAAACATGTGTCGTTTATGGCTCTCTTAGCCCAAAAGGTTCCCAACCCCTGTGCTAACCACTTGGTCAATGTATTAAAATTTTGATTGAGTCATTCTTCTTGCCCCTTTTTAGGTTTTATCCGTAGTGTGTTGTCATTGGGTGTCTGGGTTCCTCTCGCCAACATCAGTTTTGCCTGCTACCTCATCCATCCCGTTTTCATCCTGCTCTATATTGGCCTACAAGAGACGCCCATCCACTACTCAGACATCAACTTTGTAAGTTCTGAATTATTCTGTGCCTTCAAAAACAAACTTTTAGCTGTGAGTGTATACTTTTTTGAATGCTTTCAGATGTATCTGTTTCTGGGACACCTGGTGCTCACAGTAGCGACAGGCTTTGTTTTAACCATGCTGGTTGAGAAGCCCTACGTCCTCCTGAAATGGAATCGTAAATAGGCCTGCTGGAAGTGTTTTACTTTTTTACGGTTTGTCTTGTAAGCTTTGAAAGTGCGGTCGTTTCACAAATAAAATGACTCGTTCTAAAGCGGTGTTGTAATTTTCCACACAAATTAGTTAGCCAACTACTCAGTTATAGCCACTTGGCTACCGGGCTTTTGTGTTGATCAGGTAAAAAAAAACACACAGCCATTTTCCATGAAACATAGTAGAGGGGCCGCATGTGGTCCAAGGAAAATATTCCAATGAAAATGCGGATAAAAGTACTGTTATTGCATTGGGACACGGTGGAGAGGTTAATGGAGCACCAGTTTAGCACTGGCGCACTGGTTTAGCACTGAACAAGCTTCTTGTTCTGGCAATCAAGTCTGGTGTGAATGTGTGTGTGGTGCAGTGGTTCTCAGTTATTTTCTATGGTGCCAGAAGTTTGTGCACCTCCCCCCGATTTCAAAAATTACTGAGAAACTGATATATATTTATTTATCTGGACTGTACAGACTGAACTTGAAACGGAAGCCAGGAAACTGCAGAGCTGTGAAGTATTCAAATGTATTCAAGAGTCACATTGCATGCTGAGTATGATAGATTTTGACATGTTGGCAGGTCTGCACTACCGCTAAAAAGTACTCCCTGCTTCTCGCGCTCCCCATGACAGTTCACCGCGCACCCCTGAAGCACTGTACTAGTGCCACCCGGTGACCGGGGTAGAATACGCCTTATACTTTAATGGTATTATACTTGAATTAGTCATTTTTATGCTTGAAAATGCCTAATTGAGGCCAACAGTACGTACACATTTGCATATTTGCATAGCCAACCACAAGCCGCTATCATTTATTCATTCATTTTTGAAAAACCAGAGAGCAGGGGTGTCCAAAGTGCAGTCTGGGGGCCATTTGCAACCTGTGACTTGTTTACTTCAACTCTCACTGGAACGGTTCGCAGCTGAGTGTGAAGCAGCTGGGATGAGAATCAGCACTTCCAAGTCCGAGTCCATGGTTCTCTCCCGGGAAAGGGTGGAATGCCATCTCCGGGTCAGGAATGAAGTCCTGCCCCAAGTGGAGGAGTTTAAGTACCTCGTGGTCTTGTTCACGAGTGATGGAAGGATGGAACGCGAGATGGAGAGGCGGATTGGTGCAGCTCCTCCGCATTGAGAGGAGCCAGATGAGGTGGCTCGGGCATCTGGTTAGGATGCCTCCAGAACGCCTTCCTGGGGTGTTCAGGGCATGCCCAACCGGTAGGAGGCCTCGGGGAAGACCCAGGACACGCTGGAAAGACTATGTCTTTCAGCTGGCCTGGGAGCGCCTCGGCATCCGCTGGGAAGAGCTAGACGAAGTGGCTGGGGAGAGGAACGTCTGGGCTGCCCCCGCGACCCGACCTCGGATAAGCGGAAGAAAATGGATGGATGGATGGACTTGTTTATTATTGGCCTGCGGCATGTTGTAAAAATAAAATTAAAGATGTAAAAATACAGCAAAAAGGCACAATGTAAAAAAAATGTTGATGATGTTGCACAAAGCTTTGGCATAAAATATATGGAAATAGGTTTGGTTTTTTTTAGAGTTTTTATAAAATAAAAAAATATACACAAAAAGTTCAAAGTGGACCCCTGCATCCTTTGATCTTTCTATATGAGACCATCAGAGGGAAATGTTTGGACACCCCTGCCATAGAGTGAGGGCACGATGTTCGAACCCCGAAGCGGGATACTACTGTATGTCTTTTCATGGCAAGTTCAGTGACTACTTGGCTCTCCGTAAACAACATCCCTCTGTTGTGGAATACTCCCACGCACACGCACAGGATGGGAACCAAGACACTTCTCTCTCTCTCTCTCTCTCTCACACACACACACACACACACACACAGTGCCACTGTCTTTTACTGGCCTGTCATTATGTGTCTCCAAGTAATAACACAGGGCCTCTTACAAATGTGCCAGCTCTTCAGGAACATACAGTAAGTAAGTGTTATGAAAGTGTTTGTCAAAGTGGGTATTTCATGGGGAGAAACATGCCAGTGCTTGTGACACTGATGCCAATCAGGCAGAATTTCAGACATGAAGCGGATTTACATTTTTCTGCAGCAGATTAAAAGTGCTGTGGTGCGGGCTTTGTTGCAGACGTGGTTAGGGTAGCTCAGCCTCAGTTTCCTGGCTGAGATGTGGCGACTGTCTGGAGAGAGAGAGAAAGAGAGGAGGGGAGGAGGGAACGTAGGAGGAGGCGTCTACCATTGAGATTCCCTCACTATCTACGGATGTGAGGGGCTGTCCACCACCTCCTCCCTTCACAGTCAACAGGAAGACTGGAGGCCACAGACGGTGCAGGAGAGGAAGACGAGGCCCAAAAAACATGAGCAAGAATCAAAAAGAAGTCAAGAAGATTCAGTCGGCTTATCTGCAGAATGTGGAGAAGCTCAACCAAGGGGCGAAGCAAGAGAAGAAACAGTGGAAGGCAAAAGAAGGAGACTTTGCCGCACCGACAGCGATGGAAAAGCTGCGACAGCCTTCCGCCGTCACTTCCCTGGCCGGACCGGTGACCAAAAGTTCTGCACACAGAATTAGCAGAGACCTGACTTGCTCGATCTGCTTGGACCTCTTTAAGCAGCCAGTCTCTTTGCCCTGCGATCACACCTTCTGCCAGGGCTGCATTGTAGGATACTGGGCCGGACCCCGGGGTCACAGCCAGGGGGTGACAGGCTCCTGCCCCCAGTGCAGGAAGGTGTACCCGGGTCAGAGTTACAGGCCCAACCGAATCGTGGCCAATATTGTGGAGAGTTATTGTCAAGGACTAGAGGAGAGCGGGAGCGGGGGGTGCTTGGTCGACGCCGCCCCAGCGGAGAAGGCGCCCGCCCCGGCCCCGTGTTGCAGCCGACACAGAGAGGAACTGAAGCTTTACTGTGAGGAGGATCAGGAGCTGGTTTGTTTGGTGTGCGGACTTTCGCAGGAGCATAGGAACCACACCATGGTGTGCGTCCAAGACGCGGAGCAAAAGTACAGGGTAAGCATACGAGAACTGTTTTTTGTTTCATCATTTCTGTGCAGTTTTCCAATGGCTTTTAATTTTTGGGGCCTAAAGTGAAAATCTGCACCATATCCTGATCCTTACCAAAACATTTTTTCTTCCTTATCAGTGTCATTGTTTTGTGGAATTTATGTATGTCTTAACTAGTTCTACATTTGGCCGCTAGACATCGTTAGTCTTCCTCACTATTTGTGAGTACGGGGCCAAGACTGAAAAGTATGCACCTTTATCCTGATCCTCACCAAACTTTGTTGGTGAGGTTATCTTTGTTGCAACTCTTGTTGTCCTTGTGTCTTAATCCCGCTAATTTAGGTACAGTTGACTTTGTTTTAGGATTGATAGGTGATACTAAGTTTGATTTTGGTAGCAAAGCCTGAAATTCTGCACCTTTACCCAGATTCTCACAAAATATTTTTTGTTCCCTGCTCCACTCCTTTAGGATGTTCATTTGAAATGCGTCGCTGTTTTGGGTAACCCCACTAATAACCACTAGATGTCACCAGTGTTCATGCAAGCTGCACCTTTAACCAGACCCTCACCGAATCTTTGTTCTTCCTTGTACAAAGTTCTGTTGAAAGGTTTTTTTTTGTTTTGGCATAAACCCACTAATGCTGTTGCTAGTGTCTGTAAAAACTAGAAAAAGTACCATCTCATCTTGTGCTTGCTCACACTTGGTGGAAGTGGTAATTACTGGAAGTAGTAATTACGGTAAATAAATGTTAGTGGATGACCACTATTTAGCTGATGAGACATCATAGCTATTTTGAATGGAGTACATTTGAAACTTCTTCTTTGTCCAATAAATTAGGCATCTCTGAATAACTCCATGGACTCCCTAAAGGCCGAACTCAATACGGCGCTGCAGTGTGACAGGGAAGCTGAGGATGAAGTCAAAAAACTTAAGGTGCGTGTGTTTTAAAAATGTTGGTTGTATTATCAATTATCTGTATTAATCTACAACCACGACTTTACATTTTATCAGGAGCACACGGCGGACCTGAAGCAGCGCATTGAGGCCCAGTTCAGCGACCTGCACCAGTTCCTCTACCAGGAGGAGAAGCTGCTGCAGGTGAAGCTGAAGACAGAGGAACGCCGTGAGCTGATCCGCCTGGACGAGCACAAGGCCCTGCTGTGTGTGGAGATCTCCCGTCTGCAGAGAGCCCTCCAAGAGATCGAGGACAAGCTGAGGGAGCAGGACCCCTTCACTCTGCTGCGGGTAAAACTTTAAAAAAAGGGAATTCCCCAAATGAGTCAGCTTGGGAGTTGCTGAGCTCTCATTTCAAATAGAGGATAACTAGAAGAACGTGAAGAGTGTAGGGTGGGAACTCTTTGCTTTTCCTGCACACAAGTCTGCACACAACTGTAAAGAAGCCAAGCAGGGTCAAGTTGTTCCTGCTCCTGCTTCCCTTCCCATTAACAAAGGTTTCTGTTGGACAGGGCAGGATGCAAGGCCAGTGAGCTCACTTGTTGATCGGCAGGATAAGGAGCTTAGCAGGGTCCTCGGGTCCACTCTCTGGCCCTCGGCTAAGGGACTTTCCTTCAGCCGCAGGGAGCTCCCATTGGGTGGGCCCAGACGTTTATGTAATGTGGAAAAAGCTTTCTACTCTGTCAGATCGCCATAAACTAATCATCGTTTCTCTCCTCCCCGTGTCTCCTTTCAGAGCATCAAAGTATTGCTGCAGAGGTGAGTGTGAGAAAATGCATGCGTTTGTTTTTATTGCGTCTCTTCAGCGCTTTGGGGTTTTCATTGGCAGGCCGTCGCTGAAGTTTGAGAAGCCAGCTTTTACGCCTCCCAGCCTGTGTGAAGGACGCTTTGCGGGGCCCCTGCAGTACAGAGTGTGGAAATCCATGAAAAGCAGCATTTACCCAGGTACTTCACTGACACCTAACTTCCTTCGGAGTCGATTAGCAAGTGGGCGCGATAGAAACTATAACACAAGCAGTAGTGGTTACATCAAATATATTTTTTCCTTTACAATTGAAGCCATTAGAGTCATTTAAAAGGGGCTAGCGGCTTGCATTGGCCAACACGGCAGTTTATATATTAGTTTATAGTACAGTAAGTTTAGAACAAATCCTAAATAACGTTTGCTGTGCAAATTATAAGATGTTATAGCGGGCTTTTTTTGACAGCAAACTACTTGAGACTAAATTAACAGGACTGCTGTCGGCAGCCAAATAGTCCACTTCATTTTAACGCACTTGCTTCATGACACAATGAATCAACAATCCATTTACAGTAATACCCTGTTTACCATAGTTAATTAGTTCCAAACCCAACCGTGATAAGGGAATTTTTATAAATGAAATATTATTAGAGCCCTATGACATAAAAAAAACACCCCTAAAGTCACCTTCACACTCATATTAGTCAATATATTATAAAGGAAATAAGACATATTAGACATAAATAAGACATAATGTAGACTCACATATAAGCATTAGGGTTCGCACTTTACAATCAGGTACACAACAATACAATAGTTACTGAATAACTAATGAATAACTAATGATTAAGGCACATAAATTTAGAGTAGTTATTGGGGAACTAATAAAAAACGATTGAGTAGTGGTTAAGGTTAGGTAGGTTTGGTTTTTTTAGTTTTTAGATGATCTACTGTAATTTGGTGTACCTAATTGTAAAGTGTTACCACATTGGGAAAGTTGTACGGCGTACTTCCTGCAGTGGCCATGGTCTTATCAATGTAACTGACACCCAGTGAGAAGTGTAGAATACTACATATCATGTCTTTGAATGCTTCTTCTGTATTTATATTTTCATTTAATTAGTCATTTTTATGCTTAAATTTTTTTTTAATTTTGACATAAAAATACATAAAAATGTGCTGAAATATGCATTTTTGACTAATGATAGGCCATAGTCAACAACAACACATGATAATTTGTTTTGGAAACATTGTGATCGAGAGACGCCGCAAAATTTGAGCCACATAGTGGTTAGTAATTATGCCACGCCTAGTGTGTAACGTTCATGCAAAAATACCAACCCGTGCAAGTATTGCTTTTACTTTTAGCCCCAGCACCCATCACGTTCAACTCCAGCACGGCCAACCCTTGGCTAAGTCTGACCTCTTCACTGACCTGCGTCCGCTACCAGACCTTCAACCACGCCGTGGAGGACAACCCCTACAGGTTCAATGCCGCCCTGTCGCTGCTAGGTAGCCAGGGTTTCACCCATGGGCGCCACTACTGGGAGATCGAGGTTTACAGCAGCACTGTTTGGACTGTGGGTGTGGCACGGGAATCGGTGCCCAGAAAGGGGGTCATCAAAGCTCTTCCGGCTAACGGCTTCTGGACCCTCTCACTGTCTTACGGGATACAGTACATGGCGGGTACATCCCCCCCGACTGTTTTGTCCCTAGAGGAGCCGCTGGCCAGGATTGGGGTGTACCTAGACTACAAGAGAGGCCTGGTGTCCTTTTACAATGCAGAAACCATGACACATCTGTACACCTTCAGGGAGAGCTTCATTGAGACGCTCTACCCTTACTTCAACTTGGGATTTCTGGATAAAGTGCATGAGAATGAGCCTCTTAAAGTTTTCTTGCCAAAGATTTAACAAAATGTGAATCAAGTGGTCTTTTGTACAGAATGTAGATTTCGATTGTTTTGTAAAGCCTGTAGACTGGATCTATGGCCACATTATTTTCAATATGTCAAATAAACAGTGACCACGCACTTTTCATCTCTGAAAAGTGCGTGGTCACTGTTAGTTTAAGATGTTTTTGTTGATTTGGGAATAATGATCAAATATTCCGTCAGTTGGCCGCATTATGTATTTGATATAGACCTAATTCATTTCATTCCATGCTTGCCCTCAGTTTGATGTTTTTGTTTATTTGGAAAAATAACTGATGTATCTGGTGTTGTGTTTAGGTACACAGGCAAATATGACGTTTTTTGGAGGGGCCCAAAACAATAAACACAATCTGTTTAATAGCAGCAGAACATTTGAATCACATGGAGAGCTGAGAAGCATACAAGTGTATTCAAGAGCCAAATTGCATGTTGAGTATGATACATTTGGACAGGCAGGTGTACACTAATTGTACACTGGTACTCGCCAGTAACGGGTGCAGCCAAGACAAAAACATGTTGCCCCTCCCCATTTATTATTTACTAATTTTATTCACAAGTACCTTTTTTTTGTCCCATGGCAGTGAGGGGACATTGTAATTGTCCTGACTTTTCCCCTTGATACAGCACCCTCGACCATTAGCACTCATTATAAATAAAGTGGGAAAAAAAACATATTGGTATCTGTTGATATCGGAATCAGAAATTGAGAGTTGGACGATATCGGCATACCAGTTACCAGCCAAAAAAGCCAAAATCGGACATCCCTAATGTTAACATAAATAATGAAATATATACTTTTTACCAGCATTAAGCAGTGGAAAAATGCTGTGTGTTATATGTGTAAAATGCAGGGGTTTGTAGTATTGGTATGTGCAAAATACCTCTATACAACTGAATTGCTTTGATTATTTTTCCTAGTGCTTCATTAGGTACATTTGCAAAATATCATATGTATTGTGTTGGCTTTCATAAGACTGTAAATGTATAAATGAGAATTTTAAATTCTCACAGGGCTAAAAAAAAAAAATCATACAGGCAGCATGAAGAAGCGTGTACCCTTAAAATTATTTAAAACTAGTCCTTAATGATCACTGAGAGTTGCAACATAGTGAGAGAGTAAATATGCCATTTGTGTGCTGTAAATGTGTTGTTTGGGGTGTAAATCCAGCCATCCGCTCCTCACTGGGAATGGGGGCGGCTGACCAAAATGTTTGAGTCTGCATTTGAGTTTAGAGTCACTTGCTCACGTGTAACGTGTCCTGGAACTTTGTGCTGGTGTAGTGCACGTGGAAACCTTTTTTACTGATGCTGTCGTCTGATTGAAATTTCAACACCAGGGCATCTCCAGCCGAGTAGATCTCATCTGGAATCTGGAGGAGGAGAAGGAAGAGGCAGAAATTTGAGCAGGAAATACAATACTTCCTCTCATACAGTGAAAAAAAGGAGGACACCCCCTTGGGTGATTGTAAATTTGTGGTTCCCAAACTTTTGCCAGTGGCGTACCCCTACAGACATTTTGATGTGAAGCCATGTACCCCCTACTCCTGCACACCTCAAAAACATATACTTTTTATCTTAATCCACTTGAAATATTGAATATGATTAATAGTTTTTTTCAATTTTATAGTGATTTCAGGTCAAAATTTTATATTTTGCAAGGAGACATTTTGATAAAGTTTCACATGAGCATTAATAAATAGATAAGTAATCATCCTACATATCTATTCTCAATGACCATTCAGTTTCGTGCAGTGGAACAACCCACTCTACGCTTCCCCATCAAAGTCAGTAGATGCTCAGTCTCCGACTTTGTAAAACAAAAACACCCAGCGGCAAATTAAGGCGTCTATTAAAGTGGACTAAACTATTGCAGGAAATACGTCATGTTTATTAGGTTGACATTTCAGCGTATCTACCCCAGATCCGCAGAATCGTCCCAGCCTCGGGGACTTGACGTCAGCGCCGTCGTAGAGCTCTACGTAATCGTAGCTGCAGTTGAGCTCTTCCTCAACCTCAAACACCTGAAAGAGGAGCTCCACTCCGTAACCCTTCTCGGCAGAGATGACCCACAAACAGTCGGCGCCTCCTGGGTAGTTGTTGTCTCCAAACTCGGCGTGGGAGTACAAATCCTTCGTCTGGACCTCTGCGTTAAGGCTCCCTCCGCATTCTGAAGTCACCACAAGATTAGAGGGTTAAAAAAGAGGAGCTTTGTAAAAATGAAGGAAGGGAAGAATACTTCTTTTCCTAACCGTTTTATGGTCTTCTATCATTTTCAAGGCGGGCGGATACCTGCTCTGTATGAGGCCTCAAAGCCTCTCTTTTGCACTGAGTTGTCCGAAAAGAAATGCAGGAACATTGCATTGTCACTTGAGACGATTGGAGAAGGCTTCTTGGCACCGCAGACTCGTCCCAGACTCGGGGCATAGACATCGGTCCCGTCAAAGATTTCCAAATGGTCATAAGCACACTGCAGATGGGCCTCCATGTCGATCTCATTGAAAACCTCAGTGGGAAAAAATAAAGTGTGGCAAAAACACAGCTGAGTGTTTCTTTTTTAACTGTGTGTGTTTAAAATGAAGTGTAATTACAAGTTTGATCCGATGACCCGGAGTTGTGGACAGAACCCAGGTGCAGGCCTTCTTGCTGGGGTACTTTTCGGGCCAGTTGGGGCTGGTAATTGTGCCTGTTACGCCGCTTATCATGTGATCACAGCCTGCTGCGAAGATCACATCAAAAGAACATCAGCAGGGCCGTTTGGTGGGCACATTACAGTATTTCTACTGTTCTATGTTCTTCTTTTATATGGTCCCGTCTTGCAAGTAATTCTAGTAACACATATGTGGTGAGTGGACAAGAAACGTCTGCACCTTCCTTGCAGTCATGCTTGTTGTCATGCAGCTTGAAGCCATTGCGACACTGGCAGCTGTAACTACCCAGGGTGTTCACACATTCATGCTGGCAACCGGCGTTTTCTTGCGTGCACTCATCCTTATCTGCAAAGCAATATAGCCTATCTGATCGCAGTCAAATGTGGATTTATTGATTTGAGAAAGACAAGAACATTGGCAGCCATGTTGACTCCTACCAGAAAAGAAGTGAGCCTTGAATCCTCTCTTGGAGACAGTGTTGTCGGACTTGAACTCAATCCTCATTTTGTTCTGTTGTGAGGTCACGGAGTCGGGTTTCTCCTCTCCGCAGAACTTCCCGTGGAGCTTTGAGTCTGCGCTGGCACCACTGCGCACCTCCACATAATCGTACTTACACACCTGATGGAATTGATGCACGGGGGAACATACGTGTATGAAATGACACACCCACCACCAGAGGCTTGGTCTGCCAAAGCAAATAACTGCCGGGTTCTCTAATAACGCGGGGTCACATCGGCTGTGGCTGTGGGCAACCTTCTGATGTAGTTTTTTGAAATCAACACCACAAGGTGGCTGCATTTGAAATACCATGAGTGGTCAGCACCAAACAGCAGCTTTAACTACCTCTGCATGCACCCAACATCACAACTCAGCCATTAGTGTGAAACCCATGTACCTGAGAAAACCCCACGCACACACAGGGATAAACTTAAAAAAGACCCTGTTGGTACGTACAGTATGTACCTACACAGCCATTGACAGCACATTACTAGCTACTGGTGCAGGTGAGTTAAGGGAGCTGAATGCTACTTGCTAACCCTAAATATTTCCCTAATTATGGTGACTCAGATCATTAATTGGATGAGATAGCTTGTTTTGTCTGAAGTGAGATTGTGAAATTCACGGGGCATTCAATCGATCACAGTCGGACTGTTCAGGTTGTCTTACAAGACGTTTCGCCTCTCATCCGAAGAGGCTTCATTAGGTCATGCTCAAAGACCAGGTGGGACACACACCAGTCAGACTAGATAGGACAGTTTAGTTCAGGCTGAAAGACTTGATGCACCAAATTCACCCTTTTTTACGATGTGGTGTCTATCCAACCAGATCCTAACCATCGTCATTTGACACCTCTTAAGAGCTAGCCATTCCTGTCTGGACCTGCCTCCTGCTTTAGACAAAAAATAGATTGGATGCTGCACCAGGCTATCTGAGTAGAGCTGTCCCATCTAGTCTGACTGGTGTGTGTCCCACCAAGTCTTTGAGCCTGAATTGATAGGATGAGAGGCGAAACGTCTTCTTTGACAACCTGGAGAGTCCAGTCCAGTGATTGATAGAATGCCCTGAGAAGACCTGGGTTGACCTGGATGAATGAAAATATTCACAGGCTTACTGTACTCTGCGAAATACGCCTTGCTGACCTTTTGAAGCCACTCATATACAAAATACCACAGAATGGAAGATGAACAACCACAAGTTCGCAGGTTTTGGTGCAGGTGTGGTACTACAAGTGTGCATGTCTAACGGTGATGCTCCGACACGTGAAAAAAATGTCACCGGTCAATAACATTGACTGTGAGGCCAGCATGATAACCACTAGGCCACCATACAGCCCGCACTTCAAATTATTAATCTACCAAAAAATAATTTGAGAATATATATAATGACTTTTCAAACTATACTTACATCATTGCCCTCCATCTCAAAGACATCAAACACCAGAGTGATGTGGTGCTGGATGGGCGCCACCAGTTGCCATACGCAGTTTTTGTTTGGTGGGTATTCTTTAGGCCACCCAGGAGTGGTGAAGGAGCCATTTAGTTTGGTGATGAAGCCGCCACAGGCTGCTGCTGGTGGAAGAAAGCGTTAACCTTTAGATTTGTGACACACTGGCCAAGTACATTTATAATTGCTGTTACTTCAAGATTTATTTTTATAGACCCCATACAGTGTACAGTATCTACTGTAGACGCTCTACTTCTAGCCATGGCATTTATTGAACCCGACGAAGATAAAGTGTTAATTGGAGGCAGGACACAATTGGAGAGAGGCAGATATCTCAGTAAATTGACTCTTCTTGTTTGTTGAAGACCTTTCATCCAAAAGGCTTCCTTCAATAGATGTGTTGTTTCCCTATTCTGGTGGGTAGGAAGACCACATTTTGAATACAGACACAACCAGTACACTTGGCCCAGGCAGCAATGACATACTCCCATGATACTCAAAGTTTACTCAATGGAGCCTTATAATTTCATTTTACATTTAAAGCATGCCTCCTGCAAGGATAGAAACTTGATATATTACTAAATATTTTCTTTAAACCACAAATTGCAGAAGAAGAATGTTAGCATGAAATTAATTCTAACAACAACACAGAAAGGTGAGGTCAAATGCTTAGTTTTGGAATCCATCCATCTTCTATGTCGCTTATCCTCACTATGGTCGCAGGGGCATGCTGGAGTCTATCCCAGCTATCTTTGGGCGAGAGGTGTTGTACGCCCTGGACTGTTTGGCAGTTTTGGAATGTAACCAATATTTTCGCACAGCCATTTTGCATGATGACCCCAAGATTACAAGACTTCCAATCAGCAAGATGATCTCCATGCGTATGTTTTGCTTTCTCTTTGGGTTTTTGCAGCTTTTCTGCAACACTAATTGAAAAAGCTGACCACACGGAGCCATTATAAGATTACGTCACATGCAGCAACGTGCCTGAACCCTGCTTAATTTCATCACTCAATGAAAGACAATGAAAACCAGGACATTCCTATCACTTTCCAAAAAAGACTAAACTCTAAAAAGAATCTATTGATTGGCTGAGTGAGAGTCCACACACACAGAGAGGGAGTTATTCAAATTAACCGAATATAAGCGTGTGTTAACTGCAGCGTTTACGGCATGCAAGCTTATGCTACGGAGAGGAGCGCTCACATTCACAGCTCGACTTGTCAGTGGCCAGTTCGAATCCAGGATCACAGGCACATTTGTAGCTGCCCAGAGTGTTCACACAGTGCTGCTCGCAGCCGCCATGATCGGGACTGGAGCACTCGTCCACCTCTGGCAAACAATAAGCAATACCGTAGTCTGATTTATGCAGGCTAAAACTTCAACATGCATTGGTTCACAGACCTTTAAAGAAGCTGGCAGAAAAACCAGCTTTGTTGACCGATCCGTCTGATGCAAACTTCAGCCAGAGTTGGTTGCTGCTACTCTTGACATCGTCTGGTTTGTCGAAGCCGCAGAAGGAGCCTAGCAGCGGACTGAGCTCTGAGTCGCCATCCCTCACTTCCACATAGTCATAGGCACAGCTATCGTGACTCTCCAGCTGCAGTAGAAGCAAGGACACTGAAGTTTGTAAACAGATGCCAGGAGAGGTCAAATGTCAACACAGGGTATGACGGTATAACCTCAAACGACTGGAAGGACAGGCCCACTTGATAACCCTCTGATACTGTGATCCTCCACACGCACATTTTGTTGGGGTGATAGTCGTCAGGGTAATTTGGGGACTGGATCTGACCGCTGTCCCGCTCCACTATCCCTCCACAGACGGCTGCACAAGACGGAAGGCGTGAGATATCCGACAGGAGCAGTCACATCACTTCTGAGGTACCTTTGTAGACCGCCGAGAAGCCTTTGCCCACCCAGCTGCTGCTGGTCCTGAATTCTACCCAAAGTCGGCTGTCACTTGAGGTGATGACATCTGGGACGGTGTCTCCACAGAAACGGCCTGCCAAAAATTGCATGACAAGTAAGGTGAGTCAGGCTCCATATTTCTTGACTGAAAGTTAGAAACCTTTCAGAGGAGCATTTTTCCAGTAGCCGTCTCGGACCTCCACGTGGTCATACCAGCACAGATGACTATTGAAGAGATCCATGGAGGTGAAATTCAAAACAATCTATAAAGACAAGAAATGGGTAGAAGGTTACATTAATGCTCCTCTTTCATCAGTTAAGGGCAAACAAAGATAACATGAGACAAATATCAATGTTTGTCCATTGCACTATATTGTGTATAAATGTATTTTCTGTATGAGTCCAGTAAAAATCACGTGAGATGAACTATTAACAATAAAACATTGACTTTTTAGGAGTATGTCGACGTCCCTTTGTTTTTTTGGCACCGCGGCTAGGGGTAGTTTTCTGGATCGCTGCGTGTGAAAAGCTACTTAAACCATCAACAGGTTGTCTCAGATGACTTTTGATTTGACTTTTGACTACTTGCAAGCCACGTTGCCAGCTTGCATGTTAAATGTTTACATTAAACACTTTGGAAGCATCTGGCGGGCAACATTCAAAGGCATGGCGGGCTGATTAGTGTCCTCCTCTTGTGGACTTTTGAAGAATTACGGATGAGCCATTCCATTCGTCCATTTTCTGGAACCGTTCTTTGGTGGAATTATTACAAAACATACATTATATGTTCGTTACAACATATTTGAATTTATTAGCTTTTTTTGTGTAAATACACAGAGTTAAAATTATACATAAAGGCGGAAATGTACTTTTATTTAACTTGCAAGGCTAAAACATATTAGTGGTCATGACTGGCTATTGGATATTAGTCGTTTGACTGCACCATGTTCTTGATATTTGAACACTCACTGGCACCCGCTCGCTGGCACCAAATGTAGTGAGCTGAAGCTATCTGTGTTTGCAAAAAGCTGGTTTTCTTTCGTGTAGATGTAACAGTTATGCCGTTTTAAGTGTTCTTATATGTTAGATTTAATGAATTTATGGCTCTTTGAGGGGAACCGGATCTTGGTGAACCGTTCTTTCAAAGAGCCGTTCAAAAAACGGATTCATTTTTACTTTAAGTGTTAAGAAGCCAGGCTGGCCTTAACTCGTTTTATCGGGGAAATAATCACTGGGAGGAAAATAATTTATACGTCCCACCGATATGAGTCGGAATTACTCTGAAATATTGATTATAACATTTTTTGTCATGTGTGAATTAAAGTTAAATCTGCTCAACACTCCTTGTAAATATTCCACAGGGTGGCGCCAAATCCCTCTGTATCGACAGTGACGTCACCATTTTGAATTACACTTTGTACAAATTCCGTAGACGTGTGTAAAAACCATGACTTAACACCGCTCTGGGCTGCCCTCCTTCAATTGCAACTAGGGGGGAAAAGTCTTCCAGCTCAGCCTTCTCGCTGGCGTTTGCCGTGTTGCCTTCCTCCCCCTCAGATAGCAGTGTCCGACACTCAGAGGCGTTCGTGCGGAAACTCGCTTAAGACTTCCGTTCCCCGCTGACCACTTTAGTAATAAATGTAATGAGAAAAATAGCATCAAATATAACTGAAACGGGACGCAAGTGGTCCGAACCGAACGTGCAAAAGCGAAACGGTTCAATACATGCATGTGAAACTTTGCAGCCCAAGTGTTTACCTTTTCTCCAGGTGTGACAGAGATCCTCCACACACAGCGAACGTATGCGGAGTAGCCGTTAGGGAAATCAGGGGAGGAGAAGTTTCCGCAACTGTCTTGCAATGTCTCGCCGCATCCTGTCATTAGCATAAAATGGCGTGGATGCCTTTGGACCAATACAGTCAATGTTAAAATAAAAAAACAAAATAAATGCAACATACTTGCACATTTGTAGAGTTTTTGTGCTTGCGCAATATCCCCTCTGCTTAGCTTGATCCTCTGTCCAATAGGCGGCCGCACTGCATTAACGTCATAGCGAGGTAAAATTGTGTCCAAGAAGACACTTCTGTGCGGGTAAAATAACCACAGTGAGCAATTAGAACGTTTGGGCAAAAAAGACATAAGGGCTGTAGCTCCCTTGCTACTTTATTGATAATCTCTCAGTGAGTCCAGGGCTCACTCTTGCATGGTTCCCATGGTGATGCACCCATGAATGGCAAGCATGTGCAAACACAGGGCTCTGAATGGGGGGCTTTTGGCCTTTGCCAGCCAGCTTGGTGGAGCGCGCCCCTGAATGGCAGAGAAAAAGGCCACTCCAGCCTGAATTGTTCAACAAAGCCTGCAATGCTATGCCTTTATTTAGCTTGGCTTGCACCCACGACTCACACCAACAAAGTGGGAACCAAGTTTAAAAACAAAGCAAAGCACACACGCAGAAAATAAAACATGAATAAATAAATAAATGCTGGACAGACAGGTCCTTCATCACAATGTTCTACTCGGGTCCTCTAGGTGGCGGGAATGCACCTCCACAAAGATTCCCAAAAGTGGATTTTGTGCAATCCCAGACACCACTAAAACAGGAAGTTGTACATGAAGTGTGTCATGCATGTCGTATTACGTGCCAACCTGGAGAATGTATTCCTGGCATAATGCATGACACTGCCAAAGTCGTACACCTCGCCGAGTGAGTCCACCTCGCCTGGTTCCATCTTCAGGAAGTTGTACTCTTGTCCTGTCCGTGTGCAACAGATAGTCATTGGACTTAAAGGTCCCCTTATATGCAAAACCTCTACTACTCCTTTTTCATGATGCTACAGACAGCAACAGATGACGACATTTGATCAGTTTGTATCTGCTGTCCCACTCCAGAATGTGTGAAAAAATCTACAATGTGTAAAAGTAGTCTTGAGACACACACCCTGTATGAGACAGGAATGGAAAATCACAGCTCATTAGCATTAAAGCTGCAGACACACAAAACCTCATCTACCTGTAATCTACCCGTAAGGGGTTAAGCAGTTTGAAACTGTCTAAATTCCAGCATTAACGCCAGAGTTTGCACAATGTTGTGGGACTAATTTAAAATTGGGTTAGGGTTAAAAAATGTCTGTACCTTGCTGGATGTTGGCCCTGATGATGCTCACGTGTTCGTCTCGGTCGGGACGTGTGTGCTCGTGCCAAAAGCCAATGACATGGCCTAGTTCATGCACCACAATTCCAAACTTATCACAGTTCTTGCCTATAGAGATGGCCTGAGGACCGCCGCCTCTCCTCCCCACGTAGGAACAGCAACTGCAGGGGGCGACACCGTTCAGGGCCCCATCCAGGAGAAACGCACACCCATAGTGGTTAGACAGATGACACTCGACTCACCCACAAGGCCTGTACGTGTAAACAATGTAGCTCTCCTCTGTGGTCCTCTCGGTGAAGGTTACACAGGTGTGCTTCTCCCAGTGACGCATGGCCTGCCGAAAAATGGCCCGCTGACTGCCTGTAGAAAAACTCAGAATCAGGCTTTAACTGCTTCATGATATACTGAGCAGTTGATGGTCTTTAGCCTGAACCTACCACTGAAATTACCGCTGATCATGTATGGTATGATGCCGTCTGGCCAAACCCGCTCAGCTCTGGATGTGGCTGCCCTTCTCCTTCTCTTATGTTTACGTGAAACCCTCTTAATTCTGATGATCTCATTAGCAGTGGACCTGTTAACTGCAGAGAGTGTGAAATGGATATCATTTGCGCACAACTAGATTCCTAAAAAAAAAAATGTGTTTAAGGTGATACCATTTTGATTAAGAGGGGCGCGTTCTGCTTTTAGGGCGCCTTTAAACATTAGAAGTTCCTCTTCATCCAAGGCAATGTCTCCCAAAAAGGCAGCTGGTGGACAAACAAATGACCGTATTTATATTCATTGTAGTACACACTATTGATACTGTACTAACATTGCTTCAAAAACTGCAAAATGATATATTTAACACCTTATTCAATAATAATAATAATAATAAAGGATACATTCTATATAGTGCTTTTCAAGGCACCCATGCACTTCACAATGAAGTGAGTAAACAAGGATCAAACCGCCAACCTTCTGGTTTCTGGACGACTGGCTCCACCCCCTGAGCCACCGCCGCCTGCAATTAACCGTTGCATCTTCTGTCATCTCAGACAAAACAACTATCTAATTAGTGTACTGTCGAAAAAACATTGCTATTACCAACTGTGGCTTTGAGGCACCTCCTGATGAAGTTTTTTTTATTACCCCCGCAAGATAGCAGTCGCTACATTTTCGGAATCTTGGGTAGTCAGCACCCAGAATCTTTATGTAGCTCTGCCTGCACTTGAAAATGTTGCTGCTCAGGGGAGAAACTCATGCGGGCTACCATTGGCATTTTTGTATTTACAATAAACTCATCAGTGGTTTTAAGGCTGGCTGAGCAGCGGGGGTTGTTTTTTTTTTTTACCGCTACTACAACATTGGTTCTGTGGCAGCTGCATACACAGTACTGAAATCTCCCATTTCCATCCAACCATTTTCTATCCTCATTAGGATAAGCGGGTATGCTGGAGCCTATCCCAGCTGGCTTTGGGCGAGAGGCGGGGTACACCTTGGTCGCAATGTGGCAGGAAACCCGAACACCCGGAGAAAACAAAACACGCAAACTCCACACAGAGATGCCCAACGGAGCTTCGAACCCAGGTCTTCCAGACCTCCTGACTGCGTGGCCAACACGGTAACCACTCGACCACCGTCTTTACAGGCAGCCACGATCGCTTCGCCCTCGGCCTCAATGACCTCCCGTCTCCTGGCAACTGCTGTGGAGAAGAGAGGTGGTGTGTGTTTGGAAGTTGAAGGAAGTCACGAGTGCAGGAACCCCAAAACTTATTGCGACTCCAGAATTGTCTAATTAATTGTTTGGCGTGTTTAATTGTCCTTTCAGACAACCTGAACAGTCCAGGTGCAATCAGTCCAGTGCTCCGAGAATACAATGGATCTGGATGAATACGAGTTTTGACAGCCATGTTTGATAAGTCATGACAGATCGTTTTACACATCAGACAAATTTGTCTGGTGCACTTTAAAGGTGCTATGTTTTCAATGGATACTAATAATCTAGTAGTAGAAGTACAGTAATAGTGATAGGAGTACTGTAGTACAGTGGTAGTACTGTAGTTCAATGACTAAAGCTAATAAAGAATCATTAATTACATTTAAAAAGTCTTCATTATGTATGCCTACAGGCAATTAAAGAGTAGCATTCAAAATGTTGCCTTCACAAGAATACTAATGTCATATTTGCTAATTAAACACTGTGTTTCATATAAAGATTACAGAACTATCTCGTGTTTTGGTTACCGTCCTTTTTAGCTACACAAAATGGCCAAATTATTAGGAACACTTGCATGTTGCGGGGCACCAGTGCAAACACAAAAACAAACATGTTGTTGAATGATCCCCTTTGAATGATGAATTTATGCCTTGATGCATTTGAAAAATGAAAAAAAAATAATTATTATCATCATCAAAGTATTTGAACAATGTTTTCACTTTAAAAAGTGTTTTGTATCAAATGTGTTACTATGTATTACAAACGTAGCCCCCACAGAGCCTGGACTGGATCGTAAATAAACGCAAAAATGAATTTTTAATTTAAAAAAGTACTTTACCAGCTTTACAGGGATCCTTGTAGTCAATTACATCCTCCTGGTATCGAACATTTGCATCCAAAAACTCCCAATCCACTGCGTGAGAAAGACGCAAACTGTACAAAAACAGAAATGTAAAGTGCATGATCTAAAATGAAAAGCAGGAATGCAGTTTTTGAGTGATTGCTGGAAAATGACAATTGTGCGTCAAAAGTTGCTCGGCAGCGTGATTTTTATTTTGTTTTGTTTTTGCCTCTCTCAGGTCTCCATTCTGCTGCAGAGATTAGTGGACATTCAACAGTGAGTGCAGAGCACACACACACACACTCACACACACACACACGCAAACACACACACTCTTCACTGTAAAAGACATGCAGAATTCATTCATCTGCACCTACTTTACTCTTCATTTATTCAAGAGATTTATTTGGCTGTGTTGGCAGATTTGGTGTTTTTGGGCTAAATTAAAACAAAAAATGGGTATAAGTTGCTTTTAAAGTTAGGAAAAGCAACTTATACCTGTAAGGGACAACATGACAGAATAAATATATTACTAAAGACTTCCTAAAATGCTAAACTGACATTTAATAGTGTTCTAGCAGCAAAAAAACAAAAGTAAAAGTAAAAAATACAATTAAACAATTAAATTAATAAATCGAATAACAACAAATAATGATACCAAAATCATATATACCCACTACTTTAAATCATGGTACTAAAAAGCAGGCTTCACTACACATCTGATACTAAATCCCAAAGCTGTGCCAACTGTACACCACGGAGTTGCAGAGCTGGACCTAATTTTGGTCATTTTGTTTTTCATCGTCGAAAAGACGTAATGTTGCTGTTAAGATGTGACTGCAATGTTAGCACTGTAGCTCACATAACTATGCTAGTCTTGCTAACGTTGGTGTCCTTCTATCCCGCTCCATAATGTTACATTGTTGCAGTGGTGTGCACTCGGGGGCCAGCAAAGCAGCCTCTGCTGGCCTAAGCACTATCAGAAGCACTGACCTACATTTACATACTTAAAGGGAAAACTGCACTTTTGGGGGAATTTTTCCTATCATCCACAATCCTTACGTGAGACATGAACACACAAGTCTTTCTCTTTTCTATGCGTTCTAAAAATATAACAACAGATCATGCTCTCTAATGCACGTAAAGGGCCACACCTACAAAGTCGGCTATTAAAACACCCCCAAAAAGGTCTTATATTCATGCTGTAAGAGATACATTCGCGATAACATGTAATACTGCACCAAATAAGTCTATGCCAGTTGGTTATTAACTGTATGAATTATTTCCATTTTCTGACCACATATCCTAAATTAAAGACGTCATGTTGTGGTTTTAGCCAAGCAGATTAAATAGTGCACCGGTCTTCCCCATTAATAAATAGCTCATTTGCAGTGTGTCGTGAAAACCTCTGAAAGGCGGAAACTTTTTTTTTAAAGTCAATTCACTCATGCAGTTGAGGGATTTTTACAAGCAGCCATGACTGCTTCACCGGCGGCCTCGGTGACCTCCAGTCTCCTGGCAACTACTGCGGAGAAGAGTGTGTGTTTGGAAGTTACAGGATATCACAAGTGGCAGGGAACCCCAAAACAGCTTGAGACTCCTTAATTGACTAATTCATTGTTTGGCATGTTTGATGATTGACTTTGACGGCCATAATATTAACAACAGCTTTTAGTAGGAGGTCATTTAAACACCACTAAACTATCAGTACCACTAACCACTGTTATAAAGCTCTATAACCGCAATATGTGCTATTGTTTACGATACATGTGATATATTCAACATAGCGAAACAAACAGGCTAAATGTAGTTGCAAAAATAGACTGTGCAAGCAAATGTTGTGATCAGAAACATCTGTTTTCCAGCCATCACTTGGAATGTGAACAAGCATTAAGATGTAAACAGATGATGCTGAGTTTGGGGAAACCGGAACAAAAGTTTTTCATTATGTTCTTCTTGCAGGTCTTTGTCTAGTGTTTTAGCAGTAGTCCTTAGAACAGCTGAGCGCTGTTGTCATGTAGAGCAAGGTTCCTCAACCACCGGGCCGTTACTGGTTTGGGGGCCAGGGCCAAAACTTTCACTTTTGTCAGAAAACCCATGATCATGAAATGTTTCCTGGCACTTTTTCTCACATGATGTAATAATGGTGCATTATGCAATCCAACCATCCATCCACTTTCTATGCCGCTTATCCTCATTACTGTCACGGGGGTATGCTGGAGCCTATCCCAGCTGACTTTGGGTGGGAGGCGGGGTACCACCTGAACTGGTCGCCAGTCATTTGCAGGGCAGTGCATTATGTAATAATTAAGGCTGGGAAAGTGGACGTTTCCTTTAATGGCACTATTTTTTGACACGCAAGTAGCATTTTGTTTGACCCTTGACCCACACCGTAGTTTGAGGAAGTAGTGGTGACTGTGGAGTCACACGCGGAAACAAATATTGAGCCAAATTGAACATAGAGGAGGGTATTTTGATTGGTAAGTTATTTGTATCTTCTCTCACCGTGATGAGAATTGTCACAGAATGAGTTGCCTTTCCAGAGAGAAGAAGAAAGTACTGCAGCACTGCTGGTATTTTTTTTTAAATAGTAATTTATACAGTCGTACCTTAAATACGAGTGTCCCAACTAACGAGAACTGATTTTTTTCCTGACTGTGTGGCTATTTGGGGGTTTCTATCATTAGCAGCTCACATGCTAGTCGTCAACACATCAGTAAAACATACGTACATTATAGTAATCTGATTTAGCTTAATTATTATGTATTGTGTAAAACTATGACAGGAACAGCATCAAATGTAAAGCAGGAAATGAGTACAGACCCACCATCCGCCAATTTGAGCGTGGACTTGTTGCATACCAAACAAATATGCACATTAGCACTCAATACGGTCATCTTATCTTACCTTTATGTATTGCCACATAGCATCAGCGTTTGGGTCCAAACCCTAGCTAGTGTGTGTCATTTGTCGATCATCCAGTTGATGTTTTGACGCAAACCTACAATCACACAATTTTTGACACCCGCTTTTTGACAGGAATTCAGAACTGTACTCAAACATCAATGTGAAGTGAACTGCATGGTACTAATCATAATACCCACTAGGTGGCAATAGTAGACAAGAAGTCACTTTCACATCCTGCAGAAATTGGAAATAATGCTAACAAATGATGTGTTATTTTGTTAAGATGATGATGAAATGTGTGTTATGTATTATGTGGTGTGAGGTCACAGCAATAGTTTGTTGATAAAGGGATTGGGCTCCAGAGACCGGGGAAGGAAGGCCGGCTTGAAGCTTCACTCCCCCTTTCTTTCCTTTGCACATCTGTTGCTGAGGAGATGGAGGTCTTGATTCCAGACTTTATTGCTTCGCAGCATGGCGAGCTGCATCGCTGGAGTTTACTGCTGAGACTTTGAACGAAGATACCACTGAAACTGGAGATGTTCACTTAAAGTTCCTTGGTTTTTGTTTTTTACTCCAAGGGATGTCCCGGCGTTGGTGCAGGCAGGTCCTGCTTGGTGTGGAAATGGGCAATGTGGTGGTGGTGATGCTGCTGCTGGTGGTTGGTGCTGCAGGACAGAGCCATGGCGGTAGGGAAGCTGGGTCGTCTTGCTACGGAGGATTTGACCTTTACTTTGTGTTGGACAAGTGAGTGCATTTGTATGTTTTTTTTTTACTTGATCAAGGGATTGAGATGCCCTGCAAGGATATTTTTTTAAAAATACACTCCGTTTTTTTTCTACACTATTGCAAAGTGTATATGTTATGGCTGCCAGCTGGTGCAATTGTGCAGAAGTACTATGAAAAACCTCACTCCCTCATACCTTAACGTTTGGGCTGAACAATGAGTTGACATCTCGGGCGTTCAGCTCGATGCCTACCACTCTTGGCACGCTCATTTGGTACTGGGGTTCGAATCCAGGCTGAACCAGAAGGCTTATATGTAGAATTGGGTGCATATTTGCCAACATTCTTCACCTTCAGGACCAATTTGGTTGTACTGACTTCTGTAATACACACATATTTTTGACTGATTCAAAAAGGTAAAGATGTTTTTTATATATTAATGAACTATAATCATTTGTAAGTTTTTCTTTAGAAAAGGATATTTGCATATATGCCTACTTATTCTTGGTACCTGATTTAGTCCCTTTGATTTGCACATATTTTACTAACCACATTTTTTTGGTTGATTCAAAAGTGGGGAATACACATTTTAGATTCAACTTTTATGAGCGATGCCATGCGGTTACAACCACGCATTTTTGATTGATTCAAAAAAGTATTACATCTAAGGGTAAACATTTTTTTTAACAAACTCCCTTTGGCTGAAAAAAGAACAATCTGCCTCATCCCAAATATTGTACTTTTGCAACAAATGTTTTGGAAGTTATTGCACATTTTATGTTTTTTTATTGAAGCGGCGGTGAATGTAAACATGTTGTTTTATGATAAGGTCAGAGATGCAGTCCACTCTTTTTAGCAACTGATGATTGTTTACAGTCAATAATCAAATATAAGTCAACAGATCTTTTCTGGGGATTAAAACCTCCTCTCAGATAAATGCCTTATTCTAAATAAACTGCCTCCGTGCATGCAAATCAATAAACACCACTGCAATCGGTAGCACAAACTTTGTGATAAAGTGCTTGGTCAAACTGCAGCCACGCGTCACTAAGAGGACAGCTGCAGCCCAGATCTCGTCCCAGGCGTCCAGAACCCTTTCTCCGTGAGAGCCAGCTGTTCCAAAGAGCGTTTCTGGCTGCCTCAGCGCAATGGGACTCACATCACAGGACGATAAATGAAAACACACCAAGAGAGTGGCGAGAGGGAGAGAGAGAGAAATGGAGCAGTGCTATAAGACAAGACGAAGCTACAGAGAAGTCTTTGTTTTATTTGATTATATTTTTGTCAAATTACAATCACAATATTGACCGTCATTCTCTCAAACCTCCTCTGCTGTTTGCTAACAACAAAGCAGACACTTTTATCTCCTTCCACCTCCTGGCTGCATCTCACCAGGTCACTGGTGTACTGTATGTATGAGTGACAGGAAGAAAAGCTCTGACTTGCACGGGGGAAAAGTTGCTTACGCTGACTTTTTTCTAAGGATAACCACCGTCTTATATATGCTGTAATAAATACAATTAACGTTTGTGATCTTAGTAATGCAATCTTAGATCAGTTCACCTTGTGACTTGTGGATTCAATTCCATGAAACTTCTTAAAAGGGGTGGGCCAAAGAATTACATTTTTGAGTAAAGTGGGAATTCTATGCCGAGCCAAGAATTTTATCCACTGTTGTAGACATTGTAAACTGTTTTTTTTTTGTTGTTTTAATTTTTCCAAAATGTGTCAGTACATAACACATTAATCTTAATGACATGACCGGGGTTTGCATATTTGTATATATGTTCAGACAAACAACCTTGTAGAGCACATAACTCTTCAAATACGCTTACAAAAAAAGGGCATTGTTTTTATCGATCTTTACTTTGTAAGATAACTTGTCACTTAATTGACATAGTTAACAAATAAACAAACAAATCCTCCAAATAAGGGAATAAATAATAGTTACAAATTATATTTCAACATCAACAATATTCATTATTCCACAATAATAGATCAGCCACATCTGGCCCGCCAGATGCTTCCAAAGTGTTTAATATAAACTTTTAACATACAAGCTGGCAATGACGTCCATCTGAGACAACCTTTTTACGGTTTAAGTAGCTTTTCACATTCAGCAACCTCTACCCATGGTGCCAAAAAAAGACAAGTCCACCCATATGTGACATGCAACAACAACAACAAAGCTAGCCATTGCACCGTTGGGAGGTAGAAAAGGAGGGATGTCGACATACTCCTAATTGTGCGAGTGTAACAAATATATAGTCTGTTCCCCCCGGTCAATGTGACCCGTGTGTCAAAATGAAGTCGTATGAGGACACCACAAACCTTGAGGGGCGATTCTTTCTGCATTTCTGATTTTCCAGTTAGAACAATATTTTGGCTTTGGTTTCAGTATAAATTTTGCTTGTTGCTCACCGCCAACTCAAGTGTGTCCAGACTCGACTGCTCTTGAAGAGAGAGACATATTTAGCAGCCACCTGTCTGGGTTTTTGGGTTGTTTATTGAACGGTTTTCCTTCACAATCTTCGTAATAAAATGTTCCAAAATCCCTATTCGGATCATTTTGTTGCGAGAACAGCACTTGTGTGCAGCATTTGCACTTGGACTGTACGTGACTTCTAGTTATGAACACGCTTGTCTGACGCTCATCTGTTCCCGATGAGTCCGTGACAACAGCGCCGGCTCAGCTAACCACTTCAGCAATTACAGTTCATGGTATTTCTATCAGCAGGTTTAAGCAGTTTGCAAGCATTAGTAAAAGTAGTATTACAGGTACTGTCTTTTCTTTTGTTTGCAGGATTGCACCCATAAGATTTGTAACACAAACCACTGGAGGTTGTCTCAGGAACCACCAGTGGTCCATGCATCTGATGCATTACTTCTAAACATTCTGCCCTGCCCCTGTTTGAAATGTGAACATATAAGTGCGTGCAAAAATAGTTAGTGTTGCCACTGATGTACTGCATTTCACTGCTAATGTTCTTCAATGCCCACAAATGAACAAATCCATACAATATGAAAAACGTCCACTTGATGATTTCTTCCCAGATCCGGCAGTGTGCAACATTACTGGAATGAAATTTATTACTTTGTGGATCATCTGGCTCAGAAGTTTATCAGGTATTTGTTGTCATTCAGAGATTCAAGCAAAAAAAGAGACCAAGCAATGGTTAACAGTCGTTTGTCTCGTTGTGAAGTCCTCAGCTGAGGATGTCCTTCATCGTTTTTTCAACACAAGGACGGACAGTCATGCCGCTAACAGAAGACAGGTGCCACGCTAACACGCTCTGTAATCTGCCGTTTATGGTTGTTTTTGGTCCTTTTTATCATAATATGCCTTTGTCCGTCTAGAGAGCAAATACGAGCCGGCTTGGCGGAGCTCCGAATGGTCCAACCGGGCGGCGACACCTACATGCACCTTGGCTTCGAAAGAGTGAGAATGCACAATAATCTCAATCTCAGCACGAGCTCTGTTTGCGTTACGCTGACGCCTTGTTAACTTCTAATCTCAGGCCAGTGAGCAAATTTACTATGCGACAGGCGATGGTGAGTAGATGATTTCGGTCTATTATCTATTCCCAGTAGTTTGTTGGGTGTGTGTGGTTATGGTTGTAGTTTGCAGAAGTGTACATAATGACAGATTTCAACAAAGTAGCACATTTTCAGTGTATTTGTGTTCCAGGCTACCGCACCGCCAGCGTCATCATAGCCTTGACGGATGGTGAACTGAGAGAAAATCAATTTGATCTGGCTCAGAGAGAGGCAAGAGAACTACACTCAAAAATATTTCTACATAAACAGAAGGCCTCCTTCTCTCCTATGTTGATCACAAATCTGTCTAAATCTGTGCTAGTGAGCACTTCCCCTTTGCCGTGATAATACATCCACCTCACACTTGTGGTATATCAAGATGCTGATTAGACGGTATATGCATTGTGCAGGCTTGCCTTTGGCTGGCCACAATAAAAGGCCACACAGAGGGAGATGGTGGAGCAGAGCGACCACACTTCCTACACATTGTCTCTTACATATTTGTCTGCATGCTTTCTTCTGAACGGTCTGGAGTCCCTTTTAAACCACACCAAACATATCAAGTGTGAACACACCCTCGGACTTGGTGGTCTATGGGTGTATTCCATCCCTAAATGAGTGTGATCCCCCCCCGACCGCCTACCCCACCAATCTGCAGCTGCACTTTTGGTGATTTAACCTTTGACGTCAGCCCGTTTGATGTTTTCTTGTGCTTATTTGAACAAACCAGGCTAGTAGAGCGCGACAGTTGGGTGCCACGGTGTACTGTGTGGGAGTTAAAGACTTCAATGAAACCCAGGTGAATCAACCGGACAATGGCCATAGTGCACGAATGAATGTTATGTGCCATAGATAATTAAAATGCCGCATGTTTCTGCAGCTGTCAACCATCGCCGACAGCCAGGACCACGTCTTCCCCGTGACGGATGGATTTCACACTCTGCAAGGGGTCATTGACTCGGTATGAGAGTGAAGTTCTCACTCACAAAAGCACACTCCTCACATTTCGCTTCCACGCTAATGAGCCAATAGCTTGAGTTTTTGTTGTGTGCGGGGGGAAAAGTTGGGTGTGTCATCTTTTCGGAATTTAGTAAAAGGTAACTACTTCCCACAATGGCACTGAAGACTGTTGCTGTTCCTGTCATCCATCCATCCATCCATTTTCTGGTCGGCAGTCAATCAAACCTTCACACTCACATTCATACCGATGGACAATTTAGAGTTACCAATTAAGCTAACATGCATGTTTTTGGAATTTGGGAGGAAACCGGAGCACCTGGAGAAAACCCACGCACGCATGGGGAGAACATGCAAACTCCACTAAGAGATGCCCAATGGAGATTCGAACCCTGAACCTCCTGACTTTGAGGCCAACATGCTACCCACTCATCCACTATGCAGCTTTTCCAGTAAAAACATGAACTTTTTATTTTATTTTAAACATGCTTTTATCATACTAATCGTGAACCAGTATTACTTTTGTAGTCTTAATTTGATGTTGTCCTTTTGTGTGTTTCATACATCAGAAAATGACAATAACTTTAGATAACACTTGACAAGTGTACAGCTGGCGGTTTAGAGTTACTATCCATTAAAAAAGGCTCAACACACGGCCGTTACCGTCCCCGACGAGCAAGGCAATTGTGTCTTGCCTGCGTGGTGAAAGCATCATGGTCTGGTGTTGCACGAGCGCTGCGGCCAGCGGGTAAAATACAAATTTCAAAAGAACCTGGTCCGTATGGCAGCTTTACAACATAACAGGGAGCCCAAAAAAACCTCCAAGTGCCTTGCTGTGGAAACTGAAGGTGAAGGTGACGAAGTGGCCAAGTACCTCTCCTGCAGAAGAGTGGGAGCAGCTTCCACTTTAACCTTACAGTTCTGGTAAATTCCATGCTCAAGAGGATTAAGGCAGCGCTAGATAAGAAAGGTGTCCTTACTCAATGTCAGACTTTTGAACATAATTTGGGCATGTCCACTGTAAGGCATACACACTTGCGTTGACAGCTATGTGTTGACTTATTTGTTGGGTACAGTAAATCTAGAGTGTGTCACAACCTGACTCTAAGGCAACGGCAACCACAAAACAAGGGAGACACGACTAGCTACAATATATATAGACAATATCACATTTATTGGCAAACAGCAAGTGACACAGAAAATGCTAAGGGATGTCAGCAGCCACACGTCTCCACTGAGTGTCATCAACATCTGGCTTTAAACCCCAGAGGCTGCACACGGACCCAGGCTGAGGGAGTTCACCCTCCACTGCAGGCACTCATGCACGCACAGATTTCCATTCATCCACTTACAATGCCCCTTATCCTGAATAGGATTGCAGGGTATGCTGGAGCCTATCCCAGCTGACTTTGGGCGAGAGGCAGGGTACACCGTGAACTGGTTGCCAGTCAATCGCAGGGCAGACAAACAAACATTCACACTCACATTTTTGCCTATGCGGAATTTAGAGTTGCCAATAAACCTAACATGCATGTTTTTTTGTATAATTTATTTGAATATCTTGAATTGGAACTTGGACTGTTGAATGGATGTTTAAATCTGTTTTATGGTCATTATCATAGATCCTGAAGAGGTCATGCATTGAGATTTTGGCTGTTGAGCCCTCCAGCATCTGTGCAGGAGGTAAGAAGAACCATTGTTAGCCTTTTAGCCCGTGTGATGACCGATTCACCAATATTGTTCCTGTCGTCTGGATTCAGCCTAGATCCGTTTTCATTGTAAATCTGCCTGGTCTACATGAGGTTGCTTTGGCGAGAATTCTTGTGTTTTTTTTATTAATTCTGCCAAATAACCAACAGAGTGATGGATTATTTCAATAACTTCAATGCTATCTCAGAATCTTTCCAGGTGGTTATCAGGGGAAATGGTTTTCTCCATGCCCGTGATGTGCAGAAAGTCCTCTGCAGCTTCCGCATCAACGACACAGTGACTCTGAGTAAGTACCTGCTCTAAGAGGTCAGAATATTTTCTTGATGAGGCTCAGTGCAGCGAGTTCATACATAAAAGCGCACAAATGATTCGGCTTGGAGCTGCCAACTGTTCCCGTGTGTGTGGGGGGAAAACCCTTACAATTAAGACGCCTTTAAGTGTGTCGTATATAAACCCAAAGCCCTGCACTGTGTGTTGTGCCGAGCCAGAATTGAGCCAAACCAGCATATTTTGGCAGTGGAAATGGTTAGTTGCAAGGAATTAAGTAGCTGAAGAGCCAGATAGATTTCCCAGGAGTTTGGCAAGACGTTTGTCAAGTCTGTGATCTCGCTGCCTGCCGTATTTATTATGCAGACATGTGATTTGTTTTTGAAACTCAGCCTTATACAGCAAATAAAAAAGATGATTCACCCGATTTATTGCTGTGGCAGTCAACAAAGACACGAGGAGGAAGGAACAGTAGAGTATATGATGTCAGGGTGCGCTCACGCTTGTCATGTTCTGCAAGTTTGCTGACAATAAAGTGTTCACAAAGTCTGGTTCGGTTCAGCTCAGCTCACTTTAGCTCAAATGTGTACGCTACACACACCAGTGTTAAAATGACATCATCCAGAAATGATACAGTTTTAAGAGAAAAGGCATCGGATGTGCTGTGTCTCTGCTCTGCTTTCTCCCTGTGTGACAACGGTGCTCTTTGAAAGCATATTTTAAAAGCTTTTGGTAAAATCTAAGCTTAAATATAGCAGTCTGTCTGAATAACCAGAATATTCAACACTGCAGATGGAATTTGGGTTTAGAATATTTGAGATTTGTCACATACTTTGATCCAAAAGCTTCCCAAAGTCCATTCTCCATGTTCTTTACCATGCATCCTTTGGTCCCATGACAAAAACATCAGTTCTGCACAGACGACAAATGTGAAAGCAGCAAAAGCGTGTGTAGTAGAAAGACAATTGAATATAATAACATGGATCTGTATTATCTTTGAGCCAAAAACATCAACCTGCCATTTGTTTAAATTTAGACCAGTCTGTCTGCACGCAGGGCAATGGGTGAGGGAAAAGTGCACTGTTGTCCCCCCTCACCCTGCTTAGGATCAGCTGGTATAACACTCAAGCCTTCTCGGATGTCTGAAGGGGGGGGTGTGGATCCCATCGAGAAGGAGCGGCGTCTTTGCACGCATTTGACACCCTGCTCCCGGACCCAGGGTAAACAAACCACAGCCCTGCTCGTTGGCCTCCTTTCGCATTTGCAAGAGGGGAAGTGCAGGAATTTAGTTACAAAGAGAAATAAAACATCTCTTGAAGGCTTCACTGCTATTCACTTTAGAAATGCATCACTTTGTAAAAGTTATTGTTTTGTTGAATGAAGTTTTTTTGTTTCCTCCCAAGTCTCAAAATCAATTACAAGCTTAAGGGAGCTGTCCTGGATGAGGTACTGTATCGGCTGGGGGAGTTTGTTTGGAGACAAAGAGCAGAAGCACCTTGAAATAGCTCCCTACAAACCTAGCAATAGCTCAAATCTAGTTCAAATCGATTATCAAATCAAACAACGAAGGTATTATGTTATAAACAAATTCATTTGAGAGATTTTTGACATATAATCATTGTCATTTGACAAATGACATATTTAATATAGATTAAGTGACTATATGTAAAATTGTAATAATTGTAAACACTTTTGACATATTGAAATATATTTTTGCTTTTTGATAATGATTACATGTGTGAACTCGAACTTAGTTCCATTAGTAAGATCCGTGCATGAAACACATTATGAAGAAATTGAGGCATAATGCTCAGTGCACTACTGGGCTGCAACCAGCAGAGGCAATCTTGAATTAGGCTGACCTAGTATTTGGTCTGAAAATTAAAAAAAAACAAAAACAATGTTAAAACCCCACACACAATTGATTGTTAATTCTGCCAGTTAAGCAAGAAGAACATTTTGATGAACGACCATCTGTAATTATAAATTATAAATACTAATTATAACACCTAGCAACATATTTAAACATTAGTGTTACATGTTTGTGTTTTTATTTCCAAGGTCTCCATTTGTAAGACATGCCTGGTACTGTCTGCAGTTGGGTACCTGGGCACTATTTTGCAGAAATGTTGTACTTTCGCAGTTTAAAACAGCTTGAAAAGTTGATTTAAAAAGTTAGTGCTCAGTCTTTGTCCTGCATTACCCACAGGTTACAATGTTTCTGTCAGTTTCTTACTGCTGATTTATTATGTCTGGCATCTTTCTTTATTGATTTTTCTGTTAGTGTATGTAATTTTTTGGTATTTCCATTTATTTGTATGATTTGAGTAAATGTATTTTTTCATGATGAACTTATTAATATTTAGTTCTTTACCGTATGTTATCATAATTATTATTATTTATTTTTATAAACCATCAGTCAGTTGCTGTACATTCTCTTTTTTTCTCCCTGCCAATATGAAAATGGTCACATTTAAACACAGGAAGTGAACAAACTATCAGTAGTTAAAAGTTGGGTAAACTATGTGATGTTTGTCAGTCTAACTGGTTTAACATTTTTGAAACATATAAACCATAAAATCACAAACATGCTGACATATTATATTTGGCATTAATTATCATTGCGCAGTGAAAAGGCCTTTGGTGGTAAGAGACACCTACCTTCTGTGCCCAGCTCCCATTTTGGAAAAAGAAGGAACGTAAGTAAAATGCACTATTCCAACGAGCGTGAAACTACAGGATCAACAGTGCGGCCAAACTGTTGGGAAATGTTACTGGCATTCCCGCTTGCTTGCTGTTGTCTGCAGGGCCGCTACGCTCCACGTCAGCATGAACAACGGCCTGAGTTTCATATCAAGCTCCGTCACCATCACCGCTGTCACTTGTGTGAGTATAACCCCAAGAGAGAAAAGGAAAGTCTCACCCTCTTATTTCCAATGCTGGCCTGTTGCAGGTTGACCACATTACATCCCACTGACTCTCAAGTTCTCTTTATCTCCCCCCGATCTTAAAGTCCTAAAAGATTTGAAAACCATCTGCCATGCATACACCTTCCGCTTTATTTTACTGCATTTTGCCAGAAAAACTGGAAACATGTAAAGTATTATTTTAAACCTCATTTAAGTGTGCACAGCCATAATACACAATGAAATGAAATTAGAAGTCCTAAAAGCATTAAAAAATGTTTACTCAAACCAGACATTCTTGACACAAGCTAGGTCCACTGTCACCTTGACTGCCAAATAGGATGGAGAAACATTTTAGTCATCAATTGTCAGACACCCAAGTCAAATTCCTTGTATGTGTATCTGCTATCAATTACACACATTACTTACTTGTGAAAACACTCCTGCTCTGGGTTTGCATTCTCCATTTTTGCCTGCCTTGGTGGGGTTTAAATGTGTCCACATCATCCTCCATGGAAGCACGATAGAGGAAAAGGACGCATTTTTTGGGACATTTAGAAAAGTGACAGCTGGAAAAATGCAATACATTATAAAGCTGGTGTGTGGGGCTTATCTCAAAATGAAGTACAGTAATCCCTAGTTCATCACGTTAAACTGGTTCCAGACCCGACCATGATGAGTGAATTTCCATGAAGTAGGATTTTTTTTATACATGCAACAAATATTTTTGTATTTAGAGCATCTGTTTACAACCTTTGAAATCCGTTTAACCTTATTAGAGCCCTCTAGATATGAACCAACACCCCTACAGTCACCTTTACACTTGTCTTACCCAATATAGTAGACATAAGAGTAAATTGAATACATAAATATGACTTGTGCCCGCGTGTGTTGCTACAAATGTACTCCCCTAAGGAAGCTGAGCGGCGGGCAGACAAGAAGTGACATTGGCACTGGCATTAACACCAGCGGAAGCAGTTTGCTTCTTAGCACTATTACAACGTTGGTTCTGTTGTTTTGTGCAGTATACTCCAAAATTAAAATGACCAAATTAAAATGAATGACCATGTGAGCAAAGAGAGCGCCATTTTCCTGTCCACTTTTTCATGCACTCAACATTATTAAAGTAAAAAAAATAAAAAAAAGCACGTTACATATAATGAGTAAAGCTTCTATCCAATTATGGCCAGAATCTCTGCTATAACGAGAGCATTTCTGGTAGACTAAGTTACCAGGGTGTTTTTTTCTGACCAGTCTGACGGGACCTTTGTGGCCGTTGCTCTGCTCCTCCTGCTGCTCCTGCTCATCATTGCTCTGCTGTGGTGGTTCTGGCCTCTCTGTTGCACTGTGGTAAGACAATGCACAGTATTACCAAGTGTATGTACTTTAGAAGATCTGCTTGTTAAACACTATCCTACTTAAAGAGAGTGCCTGGTAATGGTAAAACAATAAAACAATAACCTCCTTCAAAACCTTTTATATTTGCCACCCAGGTCATTCATGAGCCACCTCTACCGCCGACGGAAGACGACTCCTCTGTAAGTGACATCCGTCTCCTAAATATGGCTCCATTCATGTCCATGTACTGTTTACTGTAGTTTTCAGTTGCATTATCCTGAATGCTAAACAACCCAAACCAAACGAGGCTATTAAAAACCTTGTAAGGTAACATTGTGTTTGTTTCTGTGCTGCAATTGTGCAACCGCTGGACTTTCTTTCTCTTCTAGGATGATGAGGATGACTTTCACAAGAAGAGATGGCCCACAGTGGATGCCTCGTACTATGGAGGCCGGGGCGTAGGAGGCATCAAAAGAATGGAGGTAAGTGGAATGATTTTATGCAACCCCAAAACTCCAGAAGGTGAGTGAGCGCCTCTTTTCTTGAAAGTGGAGCAAACAAGTGAGGGAGATGATCGATTTTTCTCACTTTCGGTGCTCATAAACAAGCTCAAGGGACATATTATACTTTTGGGTCATCATTAAAAAAAGAATTTTGGAACAATAGGTGAAGCCTTAAAATGTCTTCCACTTCCACTACGCTGCATGTGGACAACTGCGGACATCCTTATTGCATCTGGGCATTGCGATACTTGCTATGATCCTTCACTTCCTGCCTTGGCCTTTGTGCTATGTGACCACATCTGTCAGCATTTACATGCACTGTTGACAGCAGACTTTCGCTTAACAATTGCGAGATGAACCACACCAATGAGAGGTCAAGAGGGGTCCCATATTTGTCCAGGACAATGAAACGTCACGGAGACGACACGAGCAAAAGCACATCTCAGAGGAGTGGTGGAAAATACGCGTTTGTTTGAAGGCTTCGTTACTTGTTAGCGAACTCAAGGTCACTTTTCACCTTAAACGTGCTGAGTTGTTTGTTTTTCCTGTAGCTTTTGAGGACAAATTAGGAAGCCATATTTAAATTGAATCGCTTACATTTTTGTTAGTGAATTTGGTTGTTTTACTGCAGGTCCGCTGGGGTGACAAAGGCTCTACTGAGGAGGGAGCGAAGTTGGAAAAAGCTAAGAACGCTCGGGTTGTGATGCCTGAAGAGGAACCAGAGCTGCCGTCTTCATTGCGGCCGCACTACGACGTGCGAAAACCCACACACCCTCACAAGTGGTACTCTCCGATCAAGGTGCTCGCCTTTACACTACTTTCCATTCAACTGGATGCGTGCACGATCTCACATCGAACAAGGCAGACTAAATATGATAACAGTATGATGCAGTTGTAGGCCATTATAAACCACTACCACAATACTGTATATCCTGCAATTCAGCGGTCTTGCAAGATCACCCATGAATGACAAAAAACTGGCAACTGGGACACAAAATGTCTATTTTTGACACACGGCTTGTTGTTATTAATAAATATCATGTTAGATTCAGCTCCAGAACCCAATTGCATAGAAGCACAATCCAGGTTTGAGCTACAAATATGCCTCACAGTTATAAAATGCATTCGTGATTCGTGAACATGTATTGGTACTCACCACTAAAGAATGATAATGGAAGATGCGTCTGAGCCGGATGTCACATCCTTACATGGTTAAAATTGAAAGGCTCCAAAAGTGAACCAGTTTAGAGTAGCAAAGATATAGTAGATGTGTGTGTTCAAGTTGAAGAACTGGTTTTAATTATATTAGTTATTAGTAAGAATGTGACAATTAACATTTTCCTGCACCATGTATAAATTGATCGGAATATGTTGCGCGCCAAAAAACCCCCCCACCAAAAACAAACAAAGGAAAAAAAGCAAGCTGTGGGACACAAATGGCCCCCGCATGTCCTCCTCTGAAGCACAGAAAAAGCCCGCTCCTAAATCTATTGTATGCCCACCAAAAAATTGAATATATTGACGTCATAACTAACAAATAATTGGGATGCCTATTAATCTACAGCCAGTATTGGTGTTGCCGGGAAATGGTTAAAAAATGTTTTTTTTCTAACGTATCAGTCAGCAGATAACGAGAAGCAGACGTCAACTGAGCTCACTCCTAAATATGGAATCTTTTCAGCAGGTGTTACTCCTCACAAAAATACAATTCTTTCCACCAATCCAAATTTGCCATGGAAGGACATGACAGTCACACACACACACACACACGCACACACACACGCACACACACACACACACACACTGAGACTGTCAAACTCAGCATTTAAGTGAATTTATAAGCTTTGTTTTTTCATGTGTGTGTGTGTCTCATGTACTCACAGGGCAAACTGGACGCTCTGTGGGTTTTCCTGAGACGAGGCTACGACAGAGTGTCGGTTATGCGACCTCATCCTGGAGACAAGGTGAGATGTTAAATACAAAAAATTAAACAAAAAAATCCTACAGTGGAAGCTTTAATGACAAACAAATATTTGGAGGAAAATTTGCCTCTATAGTTGCATAATATGTTAAAATTGCTTCAAATCAAACATTGTCAAAATTTTTGCTATTTATTTGGCTTCCACCCCCCCAAACTAATAAAGATGAACAGCGATCATTCCAAATGTCAGCCTATGGTCTTAGCGTACTCCACTAGACCTTGGGTCTGTGTACATCACAGGAATAATAAACATCACAGCATCTAGGTATTCTGCAAATAAATGAATTTAAAAAAAAGATAAAAAATGAGTCAGAAAATCCTCTCTGCAGAGAGAGTCAAGGCCAATAAAACGACGAGCCAAGTGATGTAAACTATACTGAGCAGACAGCACTGATATGTCAACTGTGATGGGCATTTTTATGCTTAAATTGGCTACGTCTTGTTTAAATTTGACATAAAAACGACTCAGAAAAGCCACCACATAGTTTGGTATTTAAATTATTTCTAATTAAGCCTACACACGCACTCTGCACATTAGTTTTTTTTTTATTTATGCTATGACCGTTAACATTTCAAAACAATTTTACAAGTTAATTAGCCTCTCCTCTTTATTACTGGAAGAGGAGGCAAGGTGGCTCTTTTGATGCTTAAGGTTGCTGACCCCTGCGCAAGATGATTGGGCAAGCTCTGCCAAAGTGATCAGGGAAACAGACAGGACGGTGCTCGGTGTTTCATCTAGAGGAGGCTTGGTGATGAGACTTGGCGGAGGAACAAAGAGGTCCAAGAATGTATAGCTGTAAAAAGAGGGATGAGCAAAGTACAAAGACATAAGGAAAGAAATATGGTCGCCAAGGCTAAGGAAGAGGCCATTGATGGGATGCACGGGAGACGAGACCGGCTCAGGCTGAAGTTGAGTAGCTTTAAAGAGGATGACCAATGGGAAGACCGCTGGGTCTATGAAAGTGTGAGACAGGAACAACACGTTTGTTCAGTAATGTCTTAGAGTATGAAAGGGTGCCTAAGGAATGGAGGGACGACGTATTGGTGCCAGTTTTTAAAAACAAAAGTGACATTACCGATGAGCCACACAATGAAGCTCCTGGAAAGAGTAGTGGAATCAAGGAAATTAGAAGTTTCATGCCAAGAAAGATGCCATCGTCTCTCTGAAAGTCCTGATGCAGTACAGTACAGAGAAGGACAGAAGGAGTTACATTGTGCATACGAAGAAGAAGACGAAAAAAGTGTGCTTCAGGAGGAGCTGTGGAAATAACAGGAGTTGTACAGGTCATGTGTGAGGGCAGCAGGACAGCCGTGATGCGTGCTGTAGGTGTCACAGATAGATTCCAGGTGGAGGATAGACTGCATCAAGGATCGGCCCTGAGCCCCTACTTGTTTGCTATACTGGCGGACAGAGGAGGTGGGACGGGAGGCTCTGTGCTCAGCCATGTGTCAGTAGTTTTTGAGGAGAAAGATAGTGTGAAGCTGCTAAATTGGAAGCAAGCAACAACTACACAAGCCTTTCCAGACAGATGTTAAGAGTTCCAAAATATTTTGCGTATTGTTTAGCAAGAAAAGGGACTTGCAGAGAAGGGGGAACAAACACCTTCATCATAATAATGTGCCTCAGGGGACGGGGCTTTTCTGCAGAAGCCATTAAAACAAAAAGTGTCAGTATCGCGGGCTGGGTTGAAATGTTCTTTTCTTCCTTGACACTCACTCGCTTATGCAGGGCATTTTTACATGGCCTTCCATCTGTTGAAAGCTGCCAGCGGCTGGAGATAGGCAGACAGCAGCTGTTTCTTGTCTCATTATTTATTAGAAAAAAGAGTATTGTTATGCTTCAAGGGCAAGTGCATCAACTTCACCCGGACCAAGTCCTACCCGGCTCCTCGCTACCCCATCTACAAGCATCCCTCCTCGCCCATCTACACTTTGCCTCACAGTGGCCGATGCCCCCCCTTGGACGACGTCTTCGCCTTGCCGCCCTCGCCCACCTCCACTCTCCCCCCCTTGCCTCACTTGCCTCCCCCGCCCCTCAACAACGCCAGGACCCTCCCAGCGCTGCCTCTGCCCACCGGCTCCCTGCCGCCCCCGCCTCAGGGTCCGCCTCCCTGCAGAGCGCCACCTCCGTCCCGCCCACCGCCACGCCCCAATCAGGATTACGACTGGTGCTGAAAAACTCCTGCTAAGTTTTCCACTCTCTTTTGAAAATCGGGGCTGATGTGCAATGAACTGCTTTTTATTGGACTTTTTCTTCCATGTTTTTATTTAGAGAAGATTTTTCTTCATCCCTTTGTACAGGGAAACACGGTTGTTGCATAACATCGCTGTCCCCACAAAAACAGAGAATATAATTTGCTTTAAGATTTCTAATCACAATAATGGTGGAAAAGTGTGTTATAACTGTCACGTCTTCCTATGCAGTTGTGCAAATGTTACGCAACGTTTTTACATCCTTAACTGTCATGCAAGTGTAAAATAAAGTTAACCACCATAATAACAGTATGTCAATATGATACGACAGTCTTAAAAACTAACTTAAGGTCCAATTTATTTATTGTTCAACCACTTAATGTCACAAAAGTGTAAAAAGAAGCTGGCCACCAATGTCCTGTAAAACGCTTCCCTAAAATTTCCGAATAGTACTAATGTAGAGGCCTTCACAGTTTGAATTACAATTGCTGAGTAGTGATTTTATTATTTGCTTTTAAATGCTTAAAAAGAAAACAAAAAAAGACATATGCTTTTCACTGGACAGCTTTGATGCCTTTTGTGAATTAAAGATTTAGTAGTGGAGGTCAATATATGCGACGCCATCTGAACAAAACATCCACATATTCGTTTTATATTTTAGGATGACAGCAAATTAGTGTAATATTCAATAATATCTTATTATGAATGAATATTTTTATTTTTCTGAATATGCCGAGGGCCCTGGGATTGGCTGGAGACCAGTCCAGGGCAAACCCCGCCTCCTGCCCAAAGTCAGCTGGGATAGGCTCCAGTATACCCGCAACCCTAATGAGAATAACTGGTATAGTAAATGGATGGATGGATGCCAAGGGCCAAGAAAAAATTTGCTGGAGGCCAAAAATGACCTCCAGGTCAGGGATAGACAAAGCAGCGCCCCCTAGTGGTTGGTTGTCATATATATCACAGACTCCGCCCACTTTCTTTTGGCAGAGTGGATGACTGTCGGTGTGGATGGGTAGCAGGATTTTCCAACAGTGCTGCCCTAAAATTCCCCTTCAGTGACTTTTAAGTGCTTTTGCGATGTAACTGTGCTGCTATTATTATTAATAAACCTAATAATAACAGTTGGAGGCCGGCCATTCAACCTAATTCTCCTGTGCAGTAAGGAAACCAGAGAGGCAACACATAAATCTCCCCAGCTGTCAGCAAGAAACTGTGTTGAAAAAATACTGTCACCTCATCTGCAGTGCGTGAGGCTGACGTCAAAAGATTTTTGAGGTTTGTAGGGACTGGAAAACCAAGCTGAGGCTCATACGGCGGCTGGAATGCACGCATGGTTGGCAGGCCTCTGATTGAGGAGTTAAGTAAGAGTTTGTTTTCCTACCTGCTTGCTTGCATCTGTCTTGCAGAGTTTGGTGAATGATTTGTGGATAATTGACGTAAAATACATGAGTTTGACTGTTCCTAAAATAGAAATGCACGTGTAACCCAAGTTATGAAAGACCGAGGACGAGTCTGGTTGCAGGCTTTTTTTTTGGAGAACTTTGCAAGTGAAAAAATGTCATGAAGATTGTTTGTTTGAAAGTTAATGTTGCCTAAGAAATGGGGAACGTTTCTAACCATTGCATAAGCAACGTTTGGGTATCAACTGTGGACATTCCTGTTATTCTGATTTTGGAAAGATATGGCGCAACACCCTGGAAAAGTCAAAATTCCACAATGTTGTCACGATGGAAAAGAACCCGTGAAAACAGACGGACAGGATAAAAACACTGCATACATATGTCTGTCATCAGTGTGTGTAATATATATATCATATATATATATATTTTTTTTTATATTTTATATATATATTTTTGCTGCAGAAAGCACACTTTCTTCAAACTCTAGCACAGATGATGTGATATCAGGCATTATTTTTTATGTGTTTAAAAGGGAAGAGAAGAAATGTGTAGTTAATTGAAGTACACCTTAAGAGTTCATGCTACCATATGCAGTGTTGGCTTGATGGGATGATGAAAATAAATCCTAATATCTTTTCCATATGCTTCCTTTTGGAAAAGCTCTCAGAGACATACACTGCAGTCCCGTGGGAGTGTTAGCTCATGTAAGGCGTTTCTCTGTGAAGGAATGGCAGGAAACTGACAACAATAAAAGTCAAGTCTAACGATGCCATGGCGATGCGAGTGAAACATTCCGAGTGTGCCTACGCCATTGGCCAGCACCGATTGGTTAAGACTAAAAACTGTAAATGGCACATCAGTACTTGGGCCAAAGAGTGGGAGAAGCTCGGTCCCAATGTTGACAATTTCCAGATTTTTACTCCGGCTCTATCAAAATTTAACTTTTTGGGTGAATTTCCTGAAAAATTATGTAGGAAGTTTGGATGATTCTTCAAACACGCAGCTCGCAACATTTCATCAAGCACTGGGTTCATCATCACATGATCAAGTGCAGGGCATGCCGCGATACTACAAATGATACGACCGCGTGTCACCATCATCACCACAACACACGCTGACCGCACAGCGGACATGGCATCTGTGAAGCTGACATTTTCAAAGACAACGCAACGGTCGCAAACCATTTCAACGCTGTCATTTGTAGTAAAATCTCAGATGTTTTTTCCACCTCACGCTCAAAAACCCAGAGAGCTTATCCTGGCTTGTTTCTTCCTAAAATGGAGCAGTTTGTGTGCATTTATTGGGGCATCAGCTTGACATGATAAGTGCTCATGAAAAAGCAGCAAGTTAGGTTGTACTTTTTTCTGTGCCTTTTTCCATTTTATCTCTTTATTAAAACCAGGTAGTCTTGTCCCCTTTATTTTTGCGATTGTTCCCTTTGTGCTGTCTTGTTCTCACTTTCGTCCCCGCAGGACAACAATAGCATTGCCCGACAAAAGAAGCTTGTGTGTGTTTCAAAACGGTCCCTTTTAATGCAACGCAAATTGTCACTAAAGAATGCATTCAAAGCTGGACAGGATACAGTAAATGCATAAAGGTTGAATAGGTGGCAGCCCTGCTACCACGTTCATTGAGAGTTATTGTTAATCCTTGTTACAGGTGGTCTTTGAGTCATGGGGTTTAGAGTTTCGGATTCTCATGGTAACGTGCACGTTCCCATAAATTATTCAAACACTTAATTTTGTTCCGTAAAGATTGAACTCTCTTCAGATTTAGTTTCAGCACTCGCAGCGGATGAATACATGCTGCACCCTGCAAAAATGTGTCCTCCTCTTGCGCACCGCGAAAGAATACCATGGGTGCCTGATTTGAAGCTACACATAAGATTGTTTGTTAATTATCTCTTTGCACTTCATTATGTCTGCAAAGTGTAAGGTGCGCTCTTCTGGTGGGCAAGCAAAAGAAAAGCTATCACCATGGAAGTGGAAATGAACCTCATAGCTCTGAAAGAAAAGACAAACCCACCAATGTTGGCAGCAGTTTTGGTATTACAGGTTTAACTATCACGAGCATCAATAGGGATAAAGATCCTATCCATCTGCTCTTATGAAAGTGACAGTAATAACTAAGCAGCTCAGTGGTCCTTCACTGTTTCATTTGTTATTAGTATTAAAATGATGCTCTCATCGCATCGTTTGCAGCATTAGTTTCTTTGGTCTAACACAAAAGGCCTCACTTTAAAATATACCTTTCAGCTAGCTACTAAATTGTAAAATGACAACTTCATATGTACTATATGCATAAAGATTACTGAATATAGTCATGTTTTTATACGGTGGAACCTCAGTTACCGTATTTCTGGTTCACAAAAATGTCTGCTAATTTTGGGTACATTTCTCGGTTAGCAATACGACCCACGTCTTACTGCGTTAATGCACCGCAGAGTCCAACTTTCTTCAAAAGGTAATTTTAGAAGTGCTCCGATCTGATATTGATATACGGGCCAACATCAGAAAAAAACGGATTACACGGGCCTGCATCTAAAATCTCTGATATTGGTGCTCCCATACGAGCAGTCGATTCTTGACTACGACCCGGAACGCCTGTCCAGCCGCAGCCAGATTGAGCTCACGTGATCACAGCAACAGCGTGGGCGTACATTTTAACAGATGTTGCAGGTAAGTGCAAAACTTGTTATGCACAAGGTTCCCGGGGTGGCACAGAACCGAGGAGGTTTAATATGACCAACCTCATCGTGCAATTCAGGCGGTATCACGCGGCAAAATCCCACGGGACAGTAAGAAGTCATTAGCTGTAACAGAAAAGACGATCAGACCCTGTTGGTGGTGACTCAAGTCAGGTTTAAACGCTTAATTCAGCACCACAAACCTTGCTGTGCCTCGCGCCCACTACATTGTTGATAAATTTTTTTCCTTTTTTTTTAATTATTTTTTTTTTTTTGTTTTTTTTTTTTTTGAGTAATATCACCTGATTGAGTCTTTTCTAACATTCAGCACTACAAAATTAGCAATAAAAGTATGACTGATTCTTGCTGCTATTGGACTGATATCCGTATCGGCTGATATATAAGGCTGCAATCGGATCGGAGGTGGAAAAAAGCCTGCTGTTAGCATGGAAACGGGAAGGGGAAGTCATTGTCCCCCACTCTCTGCTGCTTGTCTATGATGTCATCAGCAGTTGACTCTGCAGTTCTTTGTTAAATAACACAGTTCCACAAGCCTCTGCTTTTCTTACTGAGCATGGCTGCAAAATAACCCGCAATGGAGCCAAAGTTTCATGTGCCGGCACTTTGATAAAGAAGGTGGGAGAGACTATGTAAACCATAAAATAATTTCAAGCAAAACACAAAGGTGGTGTCTGTGTGGATCTCACCTCCCCTTCTGCCTGCCGTCTTAAGTCAACAAATGAAAACTTTCATCATTTATATGCTTTTTGAATTGTTTTCTGCATGTAAAATTATTTTAAAATGTGTTTTGTGTTGAAGAAAATATGCGCTTTTTTGGAATTTTGCCCATCATCCACAATCCTCATGTAAACCTTATTCTGAGCGTTCTACTAAAGCAGTATGAGCGAGCCTACAAGTAGAAGCGACATCTTGGGGTGCACCTTTTACGAACACAAAGCCCAGTGAAAAAAACCTCTAACGATGTTCTTTTGGTTTTATATATATATATATATATATATTGTGATCATGCATTATCAGGTACTTTTATGATCAAATGTAAAACTGATTTCAAACGTTACCGGAACATCTTTCCTGGGTGCATCGACTTCACATAGCCGATAGGAACTAAGGCTACTTCAGTCAACAACAGCAGCATACACGGTGTGTCTGTGCTATTACTGATGACTAAACCTCACAAACAACACAGCTGCTAGCTCCAGTATACCACCAGTATACCGCTTGGCAGTATAATATGTAGCTCGGTTGATATACAGGTCAGTTATGGAAATGGAACATTGTTGGCTTTTTTTTGTTTGTTTTTTTAAGGTTTTTTGTTTTTATCGCCATCGCTCGCTCAATTGTTCCCGTTGTCTGTCTTTAGAAAGCACAGAAAGGGGAAAGAAATATGTGGATGATGGGCAAAATTCCACAAATGAACATTTTTTGGATGTCCGGGACGTATTGTTGTAATTGGATTTACATGATTTCTGATGGAAATATTTGGTTGGAGCGCGTGTCTGTTTGAGTTGGACCTTCTGAAACGGAATCATGACGCTAACTAAGGTTCCACTGTACAGTCATATTTCCCTTTACATCAATAAAACAACTTCTCTGTCATCTTTGATAAATTCTTCATTGAGTTGTCCCCCTCCAGTTTGCTAATGACACATTCAGGTACTGTTATTGTGCATAGTCTACAACAGGGGTGTCCAAACTTTTTCCACCAGGATTAAAGGATGGGACACTGTGATATTATTCCCACATTTAAGATGCTAAAACCAATCCAGTGCAGGTTAATTTATGCTACGCTATCTGGACAAAACATCAAAGCTTTTTTTGTTCTATGTGCCAAAGCAAATTAGTGCAATATCAATAATATCTATTTAATGTTTAAAATACGCCAAAAGGAACACAGATGTGGGACAAAAAGGGGTCACACTTTGGACACCCCTGGTCTGAAAATATCACTTAACAGAGGTAGTGAGCGTCTTTGGCCTCATTAATACTGCAGTAAAACGGTCAAAAAAGTGAATAAGACAGCAACAAAACCAAAAAAAAACCTGCAGGAACAAGCATTTTGGATTTTTTTCAAGAGATGCACACTTATATAAAGAAATAGTAGAAAATGAGAGTTAAGCACTAAATTATAAGTATGCACTCCACCAGTATGGAGGGCATGCAGTGTGATATTTGAATAGAACAGTTACAATGCATGGAATAATATTAAATAAGTAACCTTTCCTACCAATTAAAGCACATTTACAGTAGAAATGTCTACTCTACTGACCTGTAATTAAGGTCTGTTTTGAGAGCATCTCGGCTGAAAAGGCGCAGCACTAAACGGGTCGTCCAGACTCCGCCCTCCTATGGTCCACGAATGCAGCGGCCCCACCGCCACTGAGCCCACAGCAGCTTGCTGACCTATCCGGGATACGATGCGGTGTACCGCCACCGGCTGCTGGTGCAGCGATGTCCCCTGGACCGGCGGGCACCGTCGATTGGCCTGAATGCGCTCCCTTCTGCTTCCAAAGGGAGCCTGGAGGAAAATGTCGGGAGATTCGGGTGCACAGAAGGAGCTGCTGGACGGCATCTTGTTTGGTTGTGTTTTGAAAGGTGCTAGCTGGAAGACGTCAAGCAGAGGAGAGCTGTCAGCGGTTGACAGCTGTGACTGTGAGTCTATGAGTTCTGGTTCTAGGCTGGTGGGGGGTCCACTCCAGTCGTCGCTTGATGGATCCTGACTGCTCCTCTGCAGCTTCCTTTGCATCGGCGTCTCCACGACGACCTGCACAGAAGCCCCAGTCCCATCGTCCTCCTGTGTGTTACTGCACAGCGCCCCCTGCTGGTCTGCGTGTGGAAATATAAGGAGGCAGGTGAGATGGAGATGGAGCTGGAGGAGTTTGTGCTCACTTTTTTCAGCATTAAAAAATGCGAATAAAACAAAAAGGTGAGTCACATTTCAAAAGACTGATGCTTGTTCTTACCCCATTAAAATCTAGCAGCTCAACAAATCTAAAATGTCCATTATCACATCAGACAAATACAAAAATACAAGAAACAAATACCACAAAAATATTAAAATACATTGGAACTGTTTTAGATACTACAATATCTAACAGAATTTTAACTATCCCACCAGCTGTCAAATGAATGCAAAATAAACAGTAGTAAATTATTGATAATTGGCCAAAAAAAAAAGTCTCCACCAAAAAAAAAAAAAAAAGGTCATACACTAATATTTCATAGGACCGTCTTTAGCTTCGATTACGGCACAATAACACCAGCTTCTGCAATGTCACAAGATTTATTTCCACCCAGTGTTGCATTCATTTTTTACCAAGATCTTGCATTGATGATGGTAGAGTCTGACCGCTGTGCAAAACCTTCTCCAGCATATCCCAAGGATTCTCAATGGGGTTAAGGTCTGGACTCCATGTGTGAAAAGATGTCTCATGCTCCCCAAACCACTCTTTCACAATTTGAGCCCGATAAATCCTGGCATTGTCATCTTGGAATATGCCCGAAAGAAACAATCCATTGATGGAATAACCTGCTCATTCCGTTTTTTTCAGGTAGTCAGCTGACCTCATTCTTTGAGCACATCGTGTTGCTGAACCTAGACCTCACCAACTGCAGCAACCTCATACCCATTTGCTTAGTTAAATAACTATATATATATAAGACATTTGGTAAAACTGAATTTAAATTCATAAAACGGAGGTTGAAAAAAACAGATGTAGTTGTAGCCAAAAATTTTTGAGGTGGTAATTAGTGTAAAAAGTTGGACAACCACTGCTACAGACAATAAATCCAATATCCATAAAATGATGGTTATTTTTGGCATTTCCAGCACAAAATACACCAAAACTTGTGGAGTTCCTCAAGGCATGTAGTTGCAAAAGCTTCTCAGATGTTTGCAAATATCGGACTTTACCAACTTTCAATACAGATTATAATTTTGTAATATAAAGTGTCTACAAACCTTAGACTGGTGCTGCACATACACACATTACGTAAACCGTACATACTGGTAATATTTTTTTTTACTTCCGCACATTATGCAGCATTGTCCTGTACTTCTTTTCTATTTTAGTGGCAAGGATTATTTTTGTAATAACCAGTCAACACGCTGACATTCACATTTGTATTTTATTTGCCATCCCTTTTAAGAATGTCACAAAAATAGAAGGAGCACAAGATTACCACATGTCTTGACGCAGGTTTGGGCCATGAACACAACGAGTGGCTTGAGAAAACACATTGCTAGTATCAGTATCATGATAAACAGCAGGGGCTTTCTGCTTTGAGTACTGTAGATTGCACTACCAGCCTGCTTGCTCGCTTTTAGCGCCAAGCTTGGGAGTTGCATAGGTTCCAACTGCAAATGACTGATCAGAATAGGGGAGAAAAATGGGAAAAGAAGGTCTCTGCTGTTTGTTTCTTTTTCATATTGTGAACTCTTTCAGCAGGTAGATGCCATTTCAAAAGGAGCACCATATCTCTTATTAAGCAGCAAAAAAAATTATATTGCTAAATGTTTGCTGGGGATGCTAGCAGGGGTATGACTTCATTATTTCCCTTCTTAAAGAGTTTCCAAAGAAAGCGGGCGATGGAGGCAACAAAGCTGTGTGATTCTCAGAGTAGCTCCAACCTGAGACAACGCTGTGCTTTCAGGAGTCGCTGCTGCCCCCATTTTGCAGCAAAAACAACAACACATCTGGATTTACTGGAATACACACCTCACAATTCCGACATTCATGTACATTCATACACACTATAGACACCTACACAAACAACCAAGGACACCGTCATGCATTTCCACGAGAACTGTGTGGCATGTCCGTAAAGCAGAAACAACAGCTTTACAAAGCCCCAGCGGCACATACGACGGCAGGGAAATGACACAAACCTGCACACTGGTGAGAAAAACCTTGCGGAATAAAAATATAGTCCTTCATATCAGTCCATGTGAACACATGAAAACACTTGAACGTTTGTACAGAGGGAGGAATTGGATAAAACATAAGATAAAACACAAAACGCCGCCTCGCATGATTTGAAGTCATCATAAGGGTGCTGATGTCACGTTACGTTTTGCCAAAAAACAGAAAGTGTAGTAAAGTGGTGTTTTTCATCAATTAAAGTCTCAAATCACCACAGCAGAGCTTTACATCTGCATGGAAAACAGCGTACCTTTCGCTCCCCATTGTGTGACATTGACAAATAGCACTGGACGAAGAGATGAAGAACTGCCATTAAGCTTTAGTACTGAGAACAAATGTTGGCAGTGTAAAAATAAAGTAAACCGCTTTGAAACGATTCATTTGATAAACTACTCTATTATGCCGTGCTCTTCAATGCCAGTCCCTATTAGAAACTGGAAACACTTAAACACAGGAAGTGAAGCAACCAGGGATGGGAACGATCCGATCCAGTGTCGGTTTCGGCTTCGGATAGTGTAACCCACATAACGGAAATTGCCGACACCACCTCTGAAGATTTTCGATCCATGAGCCTTGTCTGTGCATTACTGTTGTCAGTAAATTGAAGCTAGAATCATATCGGCAAACATAGCCAAATGTAGCTGCCTCCTCATTCACACACACACACACACACACTCATGCGCTCCGCCTGACGCTATCATGGCCACACAAAACAGTTGGACATTTACACAACACAAAACACCCAGGTTGCTATAATATCATACTTGTCTGCGGAGAGGAGTTTATTGCAGCCTCATGTAAAATTAACAATGTCAATCTAGTGACCCAATAGTTATGTGCAATGTTGTGAGTTCTGTGTTCTGTGTGTGGCGTGGCTATGTTTTGCTGATATTCTTCTAGCTACGTTTGCTGATGTCCTTTTGGCGAAATTGCAAATAAAAAGAAACATCCAAATTCAAGTATCAGGATCGGATCATTCATTCATTCATTTTCTATGCCGCTTATCCTCATTAGGGTCACGGGGATGCTGGAGCCTATCCCAGCAGACTTTTGGGCGAGAGGCGGGGTACACCCTGGACTAGTTGCCAGTCAGTCGCAGGGCACATATAGACAAACATTCACACTCACATCTATGGACAATTTAGAGTCACCAATTAACCTAACATGCATGTTTTTGGAAGGTGGGAGGAAACCGGAGTACCCGGAGAAAACCCACACATGCACGGGGAGACACATGCACAAACTCTACACAGAGATGCCCAACGGAGATTTGAACCCAGGTCTTCCAGCTCTCCTGACTGTGTGGCCAATGTGCTAACCACTCAGCCACCGTGCGGCCAGAATCGGATCAGAAGTAAAAAAATAATAAAGTGGATTGGTGCATACCTACAACAAACTATGAGTAATTGCTGAGACATGGAGAAGGGGAACTCTTAAACAGGCTCTGCCTCTCCCTCCTCCTTTTCAGATATGCTGGATTGTGCAACGTAATATCTTACTGTAACTTGATCACCACGTCCAAAATAAATGAAACCATAAACATGGTGTTTATATTCAATTTTCATTTTTTGACGTTCAACTTGCAGCGCGGTCTTTTGGCATGTAAGGGAGGAGCTAGGAGCTTGGAGAAGGGAGCACAAGTAGAATGACAGTCACATCAGTGGACTTTTTTTCAATGCCAATACAGCTTTTTCTACAATGCCAAAATGTATTTTCAATCGTAAACCTTAATGACAGTGTTGCCGTGGTTTTCACTTCAGGCTTTAGTGTTAATTCATTCTTTTTTCATTGCAACCGATCAAAAAGATGATGAAGTAAGAAGACTGTATGATGGCCAATTACATGAGATCATTTTGTTACATCTTTGGAAAAAAGAATTAGCTCTGCTGATTTCTTTTTTCATATTTAGGGCAAATTTACAATCAGCACCCTCCAATTCAAAAGACACTCCACGCTATCTAGCCAATAAACTTTCAAAATGCATGCAGCAGGTGGCGTTATCCAAGTACCGACAGAGGGGAAAAAACAAGAGAACAAAAACAACTTTTCCCAACACACAATCCTACAAGGAGGAATGAAATATTTATATATTCTTTCAATATTATCGGATGGATATACATCATTATAGATATCTGGACTAATATTCATCTCTTACATTCATTCTCTAACACCCTATTCATATTAACATTTATGGACAAGGAAACAAAGTCATATACATACTGTATATATCATATATGTAAAATATCCACAAGTAAAGCTATATGACATGGGACATCATTATGTACACGGGAGGGACAGAGTGGAGGGTGTTGACGGTATTTACACTAATGGGGAGGGATGTCGGAAATTTGTGGCATGGGTTAAAGCAAATGGGAATGGATGAGATTAAATGTTTAATTACCAGGCTGGAGGTGTGAGAATTTAGTAGCATTCTGTACAAAAAGCCCGATGCACAAATTTGTTAACATTTTTCCCCCATCAGACTTATGGGAAAAAAAACTAAATATGTGGCTGCATACAAAGCATCCTGACATTTTCTCCCTACCATATCAGTGTCCAAGTTAAAGGACCTACCATTTGTAACCACACATTGAGAGTAATATGATGCACAGATGATAACCCATAAATCCTATATTGACTCGATTCTCAAACTGTGGGATGAGTACCACTGGTGGCACGCTGGCTCCATCTAGTGGTACTAAAGCATATTACAGGTTATTTGTTTAAATTGATTTAGTCTGTCTCAAAAATGTATTCTTTTCCTTTTGGATTATCCCTGCTCATCCCTTCAGGGTTTGCCACAGCAAATTAGTTTTCTTGTGTTTGATTCGCATGTTTTGATTTGCCAAAAGTTTTACGTCGAATGCCCTTCCTGACACAACCCTCTGTATGAGGGACATGATCTTCGGTTAGAAAGAACGTGTTAAAGACCTCCACCTGTTTGGCAAGATCTCATCAAGGAAAGATCTAACCTCACGATAGTAGTGTGGGGGTGCCATCCTTGATGAGATCTTGCCAAACAGGTGAATGGCACAGAGGGGTTTTGTTGAATACCCTCTACATTCACCAGACCTCACACCACTAGACTTCCTTTTGTGGGGATACCTACAGTATAAGAAAGTCTACCCAATGAGACCAGCAACAGTCACTGTAATATGAAATAATTGTCTATTGACCAAAGATTCGCTAAAATTGAATTGAAATTCATCAAGCGGAGGATGAAAAAAAACTGTTGTAGCCAAATATTTTTGTGATTGTAATTAGTGTAATAAGTTGGGAGTAGCACTGCTACAGACAATAAATCCAATAGCCTTAAAATGATGGGTTATATTTGGCATTTCCAGGACAAAATACACTATACTTAGCACAATGTGTCAGCCATGTTTGTAGATATAATAAAAATAATGTCCAATTACAATATTAATATAACTTATTTGTATGTATTCCTACTAAATTCTCACAGAACTCATTGAACTTTTACCAACACAGTGAAGTAAAAATCTCTTAATTTTAATAAACAATAATAATAAATAAATATTAAATGCTATTTAATATCTACGGTTCTATTATTATTATTCTATTTGTGCGTAAGCAGAAACACTATGTCGATTTCATGCTTTTTTTTCTTCCTAAGTGATATGGCACACTGCTAACCTCTATTACATGACCTGCTTTGTATTTTAGAACTCTTTATAACAACCTATTGCTTACCTTATAACGTAAGATGTTAATAGCTGAAAATGCAATGGTTTCGGTGTAGTACAGTAGATTTGTCCTACATATTATTTCATGGCACGAGGACAACGGTTTGTATTTCCACAGTAACTTAGCAAAAGCAGGATATGTGACATGGCATATATTTTTGAATCGTATTAAAGATAAAAGCTCCAGAAGGTTATAGATGTCAAACTTTTGTTGTTTGGACGCCTACACGACAAACTAAGGTGCAGAACAAGGCATGTGTTTGTAACAATTTGGTCCCCTCTTATTTTCGACTAATACAACAATTAATCGCTTTGTGATTTCTGCAAGGGGGACAAAAAAACACATTTAACGCAACTGATTTAACAAAACTCTGTTTTCCTTTTTCGGCCTGGATATGTATGCTGCTTCAATTCAAACTTAAAAATGTGCAAACAAAATCAAGGACGAGGGGAATTTGATCAAGGCAAACAACGACAAATTCACTTGTGCACAATAAACTACAACCACTTATCATTACTAATGGTATCTACTGTACATGACAACAATGATCGCCTATTGTTTGCATCAAACATCCTGGTATAGTCAAAGGTTTAAGCTTGATATTAGTTGTCCGAAAATGAGAGGAAACATGAAGGGATGAGAGGAATCAGGTGATGCTGAGGAGGAGCAGGAATGGAAAAGCAGCGCATGGCGAAGGACGATGACATGAATACAGATTTTAGTAGCAAATGACCTATCATATGACTGCTGTTATGTTATGCTGCTCTTTAATCCAGCGTTACAGCTTCTACAGAGGAGAGAGGAGGGGAGGTGCGGCCTACAAGTCGATGAGCTGGTCCACCAGCAGAAGGGAGCGGGCCAAGCTGGGCAAGCTGGATTCAGAGCCGCCACTGTTACTGCGTGAGTGGCCTCCTGAAACTGGCCGGACAGACAGGGTAGGTAAAAATGTAAAGGGAAAGGAGGAGGAGTTACATAGAGCAGCAGGCGAGGAGGGGAGGTAAAGGAGAAGAGACAAAAAGAAGGCAGAACTGATGCTTTTAAACATTCTCACGTGAAGATGAGAGAAAAGCAGCTGATCCCATAATAATCGCTATGCACCTGACTGTTTAGCCAACATTAATACGAGAACTTAACCAGGCCACAGTGGCTTACCTTGGGAGTTCTTACGTCCGGTCACCGGGATGGGATCAAAGTCGTCCTCAGTGGCCACCTCGGCGTTTGTTTGCTGAGGGGGCTCAAAGTCTGAGATGAGGAGAGATGAATCTGCAGAGGACCAAAGACAAGTGGCTGATGTTAGATAACCACAAGCCCTTTTCCACGCAGAGAGCAAAATAGCCACATCCGGAGTTCCAGTCAAATGTCGGGGCCTTTCACACAGTACCCAGTGAAAGAACGCTGCGACACGGCATCACTCTTAGCGATAATTCTTTTCAACACAAGGCGGGAGATATGAGCGCATAGTGTAAAAGTCTGCATGGCTGTCCCGGCATTGCAAGCCAAGTTTATTATAGAGCAGCATTCAAACACCAGGTAATTCAAAGTGCTTCACCGAACAGATGGGGAAAATCCTTTCATAAAATCAAAACATTAAATCAGGCCAAAATCATCACATAAAATTCCACAGACCATTCCATAAAACCAACTATTAAAAATGAATGGTGCAGATAAAATACTTTCAGTTGTCAAATGCACAGTTGAATAGAAGTGTTTTTAGCCTGGGATCGACATTGCCAAAGTTGAGGATTGTCGCATCTTCTGGAAGACTGTTCCAGATTTTGGCAGCATAAAACTGAAACGCTGCCTCACCGTGTTTAGTCCTGACTGTGGACACCCGCAGGAGACCACTCCCTGAGCGTCCCAGACCCCGAGATGGTTCATATTGCATAACATATCAAAGATGTACTTTGCTGCAAGACTGGCAGCAGAGCTTTTTTACAGTCAATTTTTCCTGAGCGACAGGATGCCAGAGCAGAGACCTGAGTACTGAACTAATATGGTCCTATTTCCTGGTTGTAGTCAGGACTCGAGCAGCCCCACAGAGCTTAGTTTCTGTGGGGCAAAGACAATGATTTCAGTTCTGTCTGAGTTTAGCTAGAGAAAGTTGTTTTGCATTTCACAGACTGATCTGTTTGATGCAGTGACAAAGTAAATCTGCAGCATTTGCTTTAGCATTGGTGTCTTCCTGCTCCAGTTACGGCTCTTATTTTACTTCTGAAGGGCAGGATTTTTAAAGATCACTTGCAGATAGGCATGGGCCAGTATGGCCCTCTGAGGGTATGATAACCTTGGGAAAAAAATATCACGGTTTCACAGTTTCTATGATTGCAGCTCTAAAATGTGTTATTTTCAAATGACTGGAGTGGACTGACAGATCAGATTGGCAAAACAATAACAAATTTAAACAAAAGCCAAAAAAAAATGTGGATCAGGACATCTCTACTTTATACCAATTATCCTCAACTCCTGTCTTGTTCCGAATCACATCTTCACATTTGGACATTTGGTGACCTTCAATGCTAGTAATATGTTGGCCCACAATGGTTACAACAGCACGGCCGTGGGGGTGCAATGACAATGTGTGTGCATCCCTTTTGAAGCAATCTTTAATGTGAGTTCAGTGTTTGCACTAAATATTGCTACATTTGTGTATTTTGTCTTTTACTATACATTTTACGCTGCAACGTGTGGTGTCAGTATACATACACGTTGTGGTTTTCAACCCGTAAATTATTCACACTGTGCTATACTTTATGCCGACTTGCAGAGATGGGCATAATCACCCAAATCATCTCGGGGTTTTTTTTTCCCCCACAGGTATAAAAGACTGTCAGACTTTGTTCAAGAAAAAAAAATGGCCGCTGAACCGCAATTTGGACATCCCAGCTTTCATAGCTCCTTGTCAGGGTGGGGTGCATGGCATGATGTCAACTCTGTGAGCAACAACAACTCTGTGCCTCGATCTGCAGTCATCACAGAGAGTGTCTGTTAATTATGTTCAATATTTTAATGTAATTAATTAAATAATATAGTTACTGACTTTAACTCCTTATTTTTGAAAGCCTGAATTTTCTGACATCATTTAGTTATTTTAGCAACTCATGCACTGTACAGTCTGCAATTACAACATCTTCCTTCTTAGTGTCATCCACACCAGGGTCTCAAATAAGCGGTGACTGTCCAAACATGCACACAAAGGCGGTTTGATGAGTTGTCGCCTTGTCAGCAGCTCAAGTACATTTAGAATCATGAAGAAGGTGGGCATGCAGACACTTCTAGTCATCACAGCTGCCCCAGTCAGTAACAGTCAAAATGCTTTCATTTTAAAGTCGAGGACTCAAAATGCAGCTGCACTCATTTTGGGATGTCACGCTGATGACTCAGTTTCATGTGACAGGGACCATGTTTCCAAGCTCACATTAGTACGATACTTCCTGCTTAATTATGACTAATTTGTAAAAGGTCAACGCATTTTGGAATGAACAGTACAGTATTCCCACATTGCACAGCTTTGCCATGATATATTAAATGCCGTAACGTATGATGATGATATATTAAATGCTATATTGCATTTAATAATATATCATGACAAAGCTGTGCAATGTGGGAATACTGTACTGTTAAATCTGAAAGGATTAGTCATCCACTGGATACGCCAATAGGAGAACTTCTCATGCCTACCTGATGTTTTGCCCTGTGCAGAATCTCCAGACAGCAGACTGAAATCATCCAAAGCTGCGGAGGCGGATGACACTGAAGAGGCAGCGCTACTCGCGGCTGCTGGAGGACCACACGGGCCCGAGATCAGAGAGCAACCTAACAAAGACGAGTCTGCAGTGATGGGGTCTAGATGAAAACAGGACAATACACATTGCTTTGGTCAAGGAGTTACTAGTATCCAAGTGCGCAGGGATGAATAAAAGCGTTTTCTGCACCTTTTGCAGACTCCTCTACAGAACCACCAAACGGATCGGACAAAGATAGCAGGTCGGGGAGCAGGAGTGAAGATACATCTGGAGATTTTAGACCTTCTATCAGCTTCTCTGTAAAACAATAGGACAATAAATATAAATACAAAAATGATACTAAGTGTCATTGTATGTACTTGTTGGTAGAAGTACACTGCTTCATTTTATCAGTTTCTAAAAGTAAAAGTATGAAAGTAGTTACCGGGTGCATTGGACAGTTCAAGGGTGTGAAATGGATTGGGGACTACCAACAGCGACGCTCCTGAATCAGCAGCATCACAAATGGCTGACGGTCTTTCAGCTAAGGCAAAGTAGCAACGTCACATCATAATAAATAAAGTCTCAGGAGGAGTCTGATGCTATTGATATGGGATGGCGTCTAATGTGTGATGTGACATACCTTGAAAGTCTTGCGGTGTGGTCTCCCCAGCTGAGCCCTGTAAGCCTGGTATCAATTCTTCACACGGGGTCTCACACCCTGAGGGCAAGTCTGGAAACCAAGTCAAGCAAGGTTTACAAGAAGTACTGAAGAAAGCAACACACAAATAAGTGAATATCTTACCAGCAGTCATTGCATCCTCTGGTTTGACTTCATCCGCTGTGAAGTTGGAGAAGCCCTCGTCATCAAATGGGTTCCATGTGGGTGCCATGGAGGTATCAGAGCCTTTGCTTTGGTCCTGGGCAGGCTGGATGGAACCAGCTTGAGCTCTAAAGAGGAACAGTTATCTAACTAAATGTGATGTCATTACATTATTACGTTGTATTTAGGAAACAAGCTACTTACTGGACGACGTCTGCCTCTGCTTCCTGTGATGAGTTAGCCACTAGGCCTCCATTGGTGGCGCTCGCTGTGGCATCACTTTGGACGAGCTTGTGGCTCTGCACCTCCACCGTCTTTGGGGAAGCAGGCGGGGTCTGATCAAAAAAGTATTTGCATTGCAAGCACTGCTATCATGTAAAAACAGTGATTATAGTTGAGTATGTGGACATGCTGTTTACCGTCTCTGCTGCTATTTGGCTGATTTCAGTGGAAGCCGACTCAGTCTGGACAACCGATGGCTGACTCTGCTGCTGCTCACCCACTGGTGGCTGAGTGGGGGCTGGTTTGTTTTGTGATGGCTGAGCGGCACACGGTTGAGCCTGGACCGGCGGCTTGCGTCGAGCAGGACGCTGAGGTGCGGCCGGGCTGGACGGAGTCTGTGTCACCTGCTGGGAGGTGGTGCTGGTTGCAGAGGGATGTGAGGACTGTTGCTGAGCTGTGGACGGCTGCGCCTGAGCTTGTGGTTGGACATCTGGCTTAGACACGTGCGTCACTATGGCTGCTGTAACTTCTGCTCCTGAAGCAGGCTGCACAGCACATAAAGACAGATTAAAGAAATAACTCCTATGTCTTAAGAACAAATAACACGCCATCTGTTGGTACCTGCTTCTGTGCAACTACAGCAGGGCTTGCGTTGTTTTGTGACTGGAGAGGCAGAGTGGACGTCTGTACCTTCTGTGACTGTAGAGCTGCAGCCGGCTGCGAGAGGTCTAAGCTGACTCCTGTGGAGTGAACATGGACTGGTCAGCAACAGCATCATACAGCAAGTGAGGACATATGAGAGAGTTAAAGTAAGAAAAACTGGAGGCAGTGACAATACAAAAGAACAAACATTATGAAATACATTGAGCCTGGTGGGACTCAGCTGATCATTGTCAGAAATCATTTAAGTTTAGAATAATCTAACTGATTCTCAAACTGATACTTTAATCACTGGTAGTATGCGGGCTTCGTCTAGTGGTACGCAGGTATCAAAAATGATGGTATTGATGAAATTTTGCGGTGGTACTTGGTGTAAAAGAGTGGTCTATGTCCCACTACTCTACCACATTCAGTCTCTCCTTTTTAGAATACAGACTATGCTTTCAGTGTAGGTGAATCACTGCCTCCAACGAGCATATTTTGATGACACCCGGCAGATATGTGCCCCATATCACATTTATGTCAGTTCATATAGTACAAGAGTCTTGCATAGTCAGGAGACGGGACAATACACAAGATTGGGTCTACAAAAACAAGATGAGAATTTTTTTTTTCTCATATTTTAAGAATTCTATAATAAAGAAAAAAACAATATATTGCAATCTACTAATATAATTGCGACTACTTTACGCTCCTCTGTGTGTGTATGCTAGAGGCCCGACCTCCACCCACTGAGACAAAGAGACTGTATCACTGACAAAAGGGATCACTCCATTTACGCTGTTGTTCTCTGGAACAAACACATTAAGGTGCTGAAAGCAATGCACAGAGTGGATCGTCGCATGCACATGCCAATGTTTTGAGGCCATCAACACATCACACACACAGACAGCAAGCATCGCTGTGTTTCACTCACTCAATCGCTGCAAAAACAGACAAACTGATTGATACTTAATTAATCTCCAAGAGAAATTGCAAAACAAACAAACATTTTTACACCATGGTAAGCTGAGACTTTGTAAAACAATATAACACAACACTTTAGGCCACGCTGTCAGCGGCCATCGAGCAGAACATTGTAGTTTTTTTCATGTACGTTTTAGAGCGTGTAGTACAGCATCTTTTCTTATCTCATACCTATAGAAGCAACTGTTAATCTAATGTCCACCATTATCTAAAACTATTATACAGCGTTTTAAGTGCATTAAAGGCCAATATACAAGTCCCACTTCACTTTATACTTCAAAGCAGAGTTTCGAGGGGCTCATACATCCAACTTAAATTAAACATACAACATTTGTTACTCTTATATTAATCTAAAATGTGGTATCAATAAAGCAAAGTCAATGTGTGCGTATGCCACTATTTATAGGTCTAAATATTTTTGTCCATACGCACATTTCGGCACACGCAGCACCGATGTAATTTCAGACATCTTCATTCATACACTCGATGACGGATAGGAGTGAAATGATGGGAGTTTTTCTACTTACCGACAGGCTGAGTAGTCCCACCGGCAAGATTAGCTCGCTTGCGAGGGGTAAGGGCTGCCGGTTGGATGGGGAGGATGCCAGCAGTTGGCTGGGTATGAGCCGCTTTGGGCCTCTGGCGAGGGGTGATGGAGGTTTCCGTGGTGGGGATGGGATCGGTCAGTCTGGCAATAAGAAGACAGAAACTTCGAGATCATGAAATAGCCTCCATTTATCCATCCATCCATTTTCTTTGCCGCTTATCCTCATTAGGGTTGCGGGAAGCCTTCATTTAAATGTATTTTTTATACAAATAGCTACCACAGCTTAAATGTTAATGAGATTCAGGGACTTAAGGGTTTACCTGGGCTTGGTCTGGCTCTTCTTGGCCGCTGCAGCTTCGCTCGCTTTGATTGGCTCGGGAAGTTTGGAGGGAATTGTCAAATTCTTGAAAATGGAGACAAAAATACAAGGAAATTGCATTCTTCTTTTCTTTGCAACTGGATGGTGTATAAAACATAGTACTGGTGCCTTTTCAAAATGCCACAGCTAAGATATCCGCTTTAAAGGGTCAGCCAGCGACTATTGGTATTAAATCAGTTCTTCATGACAGAACGAAAAGAAGTGACAACAACAAACCTTCGCATTCTGAACTGGGCAAGTCCGCTGTGCCAGTTTAAAGGCAAAGTAGGACACCTGGTAGATATCTGGCCTTTTGTCTGGGTCCGGCTCCAACATGTAGCCTGCGAAAACGCACAGCAAAGAAAGTCAGAGAACGCCACTGTTGTGTAATTTATGTGTCAGTAAGTGCATGCCTTTGTGAGAGGAGCACAATAAAAACTGTTTAATAAAAGTGTTTAGATGGACTAACGAATGAGGCAGTGGAGATCGTAAGAGTAGCGGGAGTTGTCTGGAATGGTGAAACTGCCATCGCAAATGGCCACCTGGCTTTCACCAAAGGGCAGAGTGAAGAAGCACAACTTGTACAGCAAACAGCCCAGCGCCTGGAGAAGAACACCACACCCATGCACACCCCATCACACCAAAACCAAAACACCAAAAAGGAAAAGGAAGAGAGGAGCAATCAAAACAATTAAACACAACAGACCAAAACATACACATCATTTAGTGGTGAGCTGGACCAACAATGTCACCTTCTTACGCTTCTATGCTGTCTATCATATATGTTTTAAATCCCTGCAGTTCATATAAGAAGCAAAACAATTACTGTTGGCATAAATGCAGGCTAAAGTAATTAACTTGACAACATTCTGAAGTGAAGCAATTTTTATAGACGTGTACCCCTATTGACTGACGCCATGAACCCCCTACTCCTGCGCACTTAAAAAAACAACCCTTTTCATATTAATGAACATGACATATTGAATATATTTTAATTAATTAATTCTCGAATAATTTCAGGTCAAAATGTTGTATTGCATGGTCACATATTGATAAAGTTCGACATGACCACTAATAGATATTAATCATCCTAGATATCTTTTAACCCAGTCTGATGTTGGCATTCTTTTAAATCTGAGCATCGTTTTTTTCTCATTCACAGTGGCTATGGTTTAAATCTGCATATTAAATGTATTACTAAATTTAACGGGAACGTTAAAACGGGTTTGTTGAAAAGTCCATGGTGTTTGCACACAATAATCATCTTTACTCACCCAGATGTCTGCTTTGGTGGTGATGATCTTGTTGTTATAGAGGTTCACCATTTCAGGTGCACGATATGACAAAGTGGTGTACCTGAAACCAGGAAGAACTTAATGAAGGGTTGCCCAGTATTTGCTCATAAAGAAAGTTTAGTGGTTTGGTTCTGCACAATGATCCGTTTCAATTGCCCAGGTGGGAAAGAGAAAATGAACTAAACAGTTATCTCGACTGATACTAAAAAAAAGTAAATCAAAACTGCAAACCAAAGGAACCAACTAACTTTTTAATCTCCTCCTCCACGGCAGCAACGCCTTCCGTCTGTGGAGTCAGGGACTTGTTAGTGGCGCTGCCAAAGTCACACAGTACATAGTGACCCTTGTCATGCAGGAGGATGTTCTCCACCTTTGGAGAGATACAAGAAATGCGACATACTCGAGAAAACAGCGTAAAGAGTAAATGGTGCAAGTCATTGACCTTTTTCTGGCATGTTTCTTTTGAAATATGCACTTCACATAATGAGGGGAAAAAATTCAAGTGACTCAGATCTCGGTAGCACACACACCTTGTTTAGTTAGTGTAGTTTAATAGGAAAATGAAGAAAAGCGGTATTTTCTAATATGACAAATTGCCTCTGCTAGTCTAAATTAATGTAAAGGTGTCACCTTAAGGTCCCGGTGGACGATGGGTGTCTTGCGCTGGTGCAAGCGAGACACGGCGTCACAGGTGTCGCAGAAGATCTCTAGCACCTCCGCTTCTGTGAAGCCGGTCTGGAGCCTTTGATTCATCAAATTAACAACCTGGCCTCCTGCAAAATAATCACATTCAGTGGAGTTCACCCTGCACTTAAATGCATGTTAAAGGGATGGTTGGGATTTTTTGACATGAAGTTGTATGACATCTCCATCATTAGTGTAATACATCAACATTGACTTACCCTCGTCGCATATGCATCTTCAGAAAAATCGGACCGCACAAATCGCTTGGCTTTACTTTTCTTTTCCGCCTTATTAATTAGCTGTCCATTGTTGTGTATGTCAAAAGATGGCCGTAACACAGTTGTGACGCGAGCATTTCCCGCCATCTTGTGCACGTATGTGTTGCACAGAGGATGGAGATGTGAGAGTCGCAGGCAACAACAATAGACAATCAATAGCGCGCATTAAAAAAAGAGAAAAGTAAAAATGAGGAATTTGTGAGGTCTGATTTTTTCAGGGAGGGGGTCTGGGGCTGCAGCACTGTGTCCAGCAATGTCATGCTGCGGTTCGTTGAGGATAACATGAATTCCAACAAGCACTGTAAAATAAGCAGTGCTTGATCTTCTCCCTTGGGAAACTGGGTCGCATGGCAGTTTTCCAACATGATAAGGAGCACAAACACCTCCAAGGTGACAAGTACCGCGCTAAGGAAGCTGAATTTGAGGTTAAGGTGATGGAGTGGCCAAGTACATCTTCTCTGCGCCTAAATTCACTCAAATTGAGGGTCTGTGGGCATCCTCAACCGAAGAGAAGAAAGGCGGATGAGGGTAAGGTGTCTCACATCCACTAGCTCCACCAGTGATGTCATCATGGAGGAGTAGAAGAGGATTCCAGTAACAACCTTTGCGGCTACAGTGAATTCCATGCCCAAAGGGATTCAGGGCAGTGCTATATTACAATAGTGCTTACACAAAATAGTAACTCTTTGGATAGAATTTGGACATCCATGTTTATTAGTGTTGCCAGTCATTATAGACAATAAATTTACAGTGGATAGAATAGCTATACAGCTATACAAGCTGTACAGTACACAGACTACTGTAAAGTAAATTCAATGTCATTGTATTGTCCCTTGAGACAATGTACTGTAATTATAATGGTTTCTGAAATATAAGGGGCGTATTCAATTTTGTGAGCTACTTCATATATTCTGTCACCAAAAGCCTTTCAGTGATTATTAACATAATGTTACTACAGCCACACCCGTTCCCTTGAAAGCTCTCAGTCACTCACCCTTGCAGTAGTCCATCAGTATGAAAACCTCCCACACATCCCTGGATCCCATGGCTGTGATGCTGGAGTCCAGATAACCCACAATGTTCTTGTGCCCGACAAGATCTTTCTGCAAGAAAGACACAAAGCTAAACTATTCGAACAATGCCCGTAGTGGTCAGCATATTTTGAAATGCATGAGTGAGGAATTGTAGGCGTGGCACCGGAACACAGAAAGGGAGTATGGCATGGAGCAGAGAGAACACGAGCCACAAACTGCAAGAACAACACTGCCCAGTGGATGTTAGAATCAGTGTTCGTTTAAAGAGGAAACATTGGCAGGGTGGAACCCGGCAAATGACTGCCGTGATCTGATCTCAACAGTCATTATAAGCTAGTTATAAAACTATAACAATACCATGAACCAGGCGAATAAACACAGAACAACCTGTGCGTGTGTTGACAGAATTATCACGTATTTTTAGGAGCGCTGCATAGCACAGAACATAAAGCGGCCTTTGCGCTACTGGAAGCTGTGCTTCAAACAAACACCATTAACAAATAAACGCCGCATAGCCATTTGCTTTTCTCCTCAGGGAAAAAAACTTTGCTATGACTAATACATCATGCATCATCATCATCATAGAAGTCCCAAAAGGAATTTGGAATTTGGAAAAACAAATATTTCAAAGTTTTGTCTGCTGACAAGAAGAGACCACATATTGTAAGGAGAGGTTGTCCATACTGCAGCTCATGGCCACTTTCAGCCCACAGCTCATTTTATTTGCCCTTGTTGTAAAGATGAAATTCATTACTAATCCTAGTGGATATTATTAGATATTAAACTAATTTGCAACACAAAGATAAGATGTAAATGTTTTGTTCTGGTGGCTTGGCCTACGTTGGCCTCAACTGGATTCGTTTAGCATCTTTATGCACAAAATGTGTCTAAGTTGCACCCCGCATCCCAAAAAAATTAAGGGGACACTTAAACAACACAGTAACTCCAAGTCAATCACATGTCTGTGAAATCAAACTGTCCACTTAGGAAGCAACACTGATTGCCAATCCATTTCACATGCTGTTGTGCAAATGGAAGAGACAACATGTGGAAATGATAGGCAATTAGCAAGACACCCCCAATAAAGGAGTAGTGGTAGCATGAGACGGAGTCTACAACCCACAGTGGCTCAGGTAGTGCGGCTCATCCAGGATGGCACATCAAAGCTGTGGAAAGAAAGTTTGCTGAGTCTCCTAGCGTCATGCCCAGAGCGTGAACGTGCTACCAGGAGACAGGCCAGTACATAAGATGTTAATGAGGCCCGTAGGAGGGCAACAACCCAGCAGCAGGACCACTACCTCCGCCTTTGTGCAAGCAGGAACAGGAGCACTGCCAGAGCTCTGCAAAATGACCTCCAGCAGGCCACAAATGTGCATGTGTCTGCTCAAATGGTCAGAAACAGACTCCATTAGGGTGGTATGATGGCCCAACGTCCACAGGTGGGGGCTGTGCTTACAGCCCCACATCGGGCAGCCATTCGCCAGAGACTGCCCGCCAAGACTGGCAATTCGCCACTGGCGCCCGTGCTCTTCACAGATGCAACCAGATTCACACTGAGCACATGTGGCGGAGTCAGGAGACACCGTGGAGAACGTTCTGCTGCCTGCAAAATCCTCCGGCATGACTGGCAGTGGGGCAGTAATGGTGTGGGGTGGCATTTCTTTGGGGGGTCGCTCAGTCCTTCATGTGCTCGCCACAGGTAGCCTGACTGCCGTAGGTACCAAGATGAGATCCTCAGACCCCTTGTGAAACCATATGCTGGTGCGGTTAGCCCTGGGTTCCTCCTAATGCAAGACAACACTAGTCCTCTTGTGGCTGGAGTTTCAACAGTTCCTGGAAGACGAAGGTATTAATGCTATGGACTGGCCTGCTCGTTCCCCAGACCTGAATCCAACTGAACATATCTGGGACATCATGTCTTGCTCCATCCACAAACACCACATGGATGCTTTGGTATAGGTCTGGGTGAACATCCCTCAGGAGACCATCTGCCACCTCATCAGGAGCATGCACAGGCGTTGTAGAGAGATCATGCAGGCACGTGGAGGCCACACACACTACTAAGCCTCATTTTGATTTCAAAGTCATCCAGGACATCAAAGTTGGATCAGCCTATAGTGTTTTTCCACTTGAATTTTGAGTGTGACTCCAAATCCAGACCTCCATGTGTAATAATTTTGATTTCGATTCATCATTTTTGTGTGATTTTGTTGTCAGCACATTCAACTATGTAAAAGCAAAGTATATATATATATATTGTGTATATATTGTGTAATTATGATTGTTTGTTTTTTATGGAAAAGATGGTGTGATATACTGTATATGCAATATTATACTGTAAAATGCATTCCCCCCCTTTTGGTAAACATCTTACCCTTAACAGATGTCTAGTTCTCTGTGCAGTACAGTACATGACAGCACTATACGAGTATACAAACTACAAAGTTTTGTTTTGACTTGGCCTGAGAAGAAAGGGAAATACGGTTTAATTTTTAGCCACTCACCATTATTTGAATCTCGCACTTGCAAACCTGCAGATCGTGCTCGTTGTTGACATACATCCTCTTCAGGGCACATCGCACACCCTGGTTTGTCCGCACAAGGAACACAATTGCAAAGCCGCCTGCCAAACACAGAAAAACAAGAGAAGTATTTCACAATGTTTATTTGGGATGATTTTGCCGTCCAAATTGTGCTCCAGTTCACTAAATGAAATGGTCAGGACAAATACCAAACGGCCTTACAGCGTTATGCATTAGTCATGTCTTTGCTGCAGGGTTGATAAAGAGGCCTACATAAAGGCCTTGCCATCTGGTGCAGCTCGGACCACAAATTCACTTTGCGGGGCTTGGTTCAGATGGGGGTCTTCGATTTCAGGCTTAAGCCATGGCTGATGTTACAGCCTCACAACGGCATGCAATATTGATATACTATGTGACATTGTGCCCCATTAAATCTGCATTAAATACCTATGGCGACCTGAGGGTGAGCGGCCACATGCAAATGTTAAAGCACAACATTAAGTACACTTCAATGAAAAAATCTAAAAGTGGAGTGGTATTGAATTGTCACATGTTACAGGTGCACCACAGTTTAATGGCGCTGTATATTCAAGAGGCAGCCATACTCCTGACACATCAGTTTCCTGTTATCTGATCTATGTATGATGTAGAGGAAGATAAGCACACTAAATGGTAATTAGATAAATCATTTATTGCATTTAATGTGAAAAAATAGGTTTTAAAATAGGCCCAGTGCATTTGTTCATTACAGCTCTACTGTACATGGGAAAAAAACGCAAACGCTCCGGAGAGTGCATTAGTAGAACAACTATGTAATGAGAACTAAAAAGTATAAAACATTCTATGTTGCAGCAAGTCATATGTCCGGCTCTATGGTTGTCACTACACTTGTGCCATAACACTATAATTCTCTAAATGCTAAGTGAGCTGATGTCTTTGCATGACTTTTGAGGCATATTTTCCAGAAAGGATGCACCGTGGTCGAGTGTTTAGCATGTTGGCCACACAGTCAGAGGATATGAAAGACCTGGGTTTGAATCTCCACTTGGCATCTCTGTGTGGCGTTTGCATGTTCTACTCGTACGTGCTTGGGTTTCCTTCGGGTACTCCGAACAAACATGCATGTTAGATTAAGTGGTGACTCTAAATTGCGCAGTTCAGGGTGTATTTCGCCTCTCGCACGGCCAGCTGGGATAGGCTCCAGCATACCCCCACGACCCTAATGAGGATAATGGCATAGAAAATCAATGAATTGGCATAGAAAATGGATTTTCCAGAGAATGCTGGCTCTTCCCCATATTTTGGGGGTCTTGTTTGGCTTTGGAGGTTCCACTTAAACTGATGGTGTAAATAGTCAAGAGCAAAGTAAAGACATAAATGTGGTAGCAGTGTTGGTGTTGCTGCATCTCTGCAAACGGAAGCACCTTGTACATGGAACGGAATGGTGAGCATCTTACAAATATGCCATGTGGATGTAAACGGATAGCCATAAAGGGGAGGAGAGAGGAGCTCAGTGCGCCAATGGAGAAAACTAAAGTGTAGTGTTGCAGTGGAGGTCTACAATCATCAATAGAGTGGGTGGTAGAACTCTGAATAATAAAATCCTCATCAGGCCTTGAAGGCACGCATGGAAGTAACAACAATCAGGCACCAACCAGCACGTATCTGACCTTCAGCAATGATCTCCTCCACGGTGACTTGGTGCTTGCCGACTGTGAAGTTTCTTCCAATGAAATTCCCTCCTGCATGACTGGATCCGGAGCCGCCGCCGCCGCCACCGCCACCTCCAGAACCTGGCCCAGAGCTTACCAACTCCCGACGGGAGTCGAAAAACTTCCTCATAGTATGTCCCCACCAAAAAAAAAAAGACCAGAAAATGTGTCTTCAATCACAGACAGTAGCGATGCTGTGTGCAATGCAGGTCTATTTGCAGCATCCGAAATCAGTTGTAACGACGCTGATGGAGGTTTTTATGGGTGGCAAATTTCCCATTGGTGGCGGCCAGAGCTGTGGCTGTTATGTAAGTGAATTACAGCAGCAGGAGGCTATTGCATCTCTGGGCAATTTCTTGCAGCGACGCACCTTTTATCTGTGCGTTTACACTAGGCAGACCGACGGCTAACGACAACATTGGCGTACTAGCTTTGCACCCAGCTAGCTTCAATGCTAGCCACTTCCACGCTACGACATTTCGTGTGAGGTTATCCAGGTTATCCTCTTGACGATCATGTCTCGGAGTGCGATGTGTCCGAATGTAAAACAGCCCCCCTCGACGACTATTCCCATTCTCAGTCGAGTGCCGTTCCGGTTGCATGCCACATAGCAGCGCCGTTCGCTATTTATTCACAGCAGCTGACAATAAAACAGATTCTTTTTTTTACTTAGCTGAATGCAGTAGCCCGCTATCTAGCCGTTTACGTCAACGCAAGAACCACCGCCGTGTCTACCTCCAGCCAACGAATCGTTTCGAATGTCGCTCAAAATGTGACCCCGCTCCTCAAAATGCTACCCATTAAATATATACATTTAGGTCCTCGGTGCCAATCAGAGCAACCACAGATTTCTCTGGCCGCCAGCGATATCGCAACATCCTAGCTGTTGCTGATGAAGGCGCGCTGAGGGTTATGGGTAATGTAGTGCAGCAACTCTCCACCTCCGTCGAGTCTGGCAATGGTGTTGCATTTAGGGACGGTGGGCAGGACCAAAACACTACCGTGAAATTGTCTTCTGGTATGTTCCTAATTCTGACAACAACGATCGGTTGTAAAATACATTAATCGAAACGATACAATTTCCTTATAGGCTTTGAAGACAAAATGATGTTAAAATGCCAGAGTTGCTAATGTCGGATACATAGAAAAAAAACTAAAGGGCAGAATTATGTTTAAATAATAATAATAATCGTATAACTTCAGTTCACATGCGTTCACATATTTAATTGAACACGGCTTTTATAAAAAAAACCTCGTGTCGCTATTTTGTTGTAACTACAGCGAACATGCTACTTTCCGATTTGATGTAGTACGTGAACGCAGCAGCACATCTCGAGGGGATTATGCAAAAAAAAAAAGGTGGGACGGACGCAAACTAACTTAAAAGGTGTCGTCTCGCGAAAGACTCCTCTCTTCTGGTCCCGTAAAGACTCGGACAAGGTAAGCTTTTTGTTCGATTTTCAACGACATATAGTAGTTCTGTGCCGCTTGAGGCAGTAGAGTTGGTGCTGGCATATTTGGCTGTGCCCAACTTCATTGCGATTTAACGGTTAGCGTCTAACAGTCTGCGAATGTTCGACTTAACATTTTTGGACGCGAAACGCCGACTTTGGGAGTAACGTTGTGTTTGTGCGCGAAAGAGCAGAGTTTGGTACGACTGCCCGATTCTTGGCAAACTATGCTATATTGTTCTGGTACGGTATAGACAGGTGTTCTTAGGACGTCTCTTACCTATGACATTCACCCTTCTGAGTTTTCCCCACTACCAATGCAATACGACTTGTCATGTGCCTGCATTCATATTTTTCCTTGCATCTAACACATGCAACAAACCAGGTGGTCTGTATTTACATCCCCAGGTGGTCTGTATTTACATTCCTAAGCATAACACAGTGCTGACCTCTTTTGTAAATACCGTTTAGCCCCCACGGTGCCGGTGTTGTGCATTTAACAAACAATGTACGCATGTTTAACTATAAATATCATGCATGCAGGCTATTAATAGCCATATAATGCAGCCACGACAGAGTGGAAGCTGAGCCAGTGAAGCCATAGGTTGATTTAGTTACAGGTGTGTGCAAAAACAGAAAACAATGCTTAATGGGATTAGCCTGGACACAAGAGAGGCTATGTGTGTGACTGACATCCTCTATAGTTCATGCATTATTGACAGGGGGTCAGTAAGGGTTGAAGTTAAGGGTAATACCCGATGCCGCCTTTTCAACGTTTTAATGATAAATACTGGCTTACATTTTTCTTTTCTAGCTGTCTTCAAATCCAACTTAAGATATCACCACTTATCCCACAATGGCAGCGGTAAGTGTATTCCCGGTCTTTTCACATTTGATGTACTGTATTCACACCTCCTTAAAATAGATTTTGCTGAACGAAAGCTGTTGCAAATAATGGGACAACTAGCAAGAATGTTTAGCAAATCATGGTTTAACTTTTTATAATGCAAAAAACATATTTTGTACCCTAAATTCGGATTAAAATATTATCATGGGATGAAAGAAAATAAAATAATATCAATTGGTATTATTAAATATAATTATCATTATTGTTTAAGTACAATAATGTACAGTATGGTCATGTATTAATTTGGGGGGGTTAAATTTTGACTTTTAAACATAATAACAATCTTGGATTAAAACAGCTCAATAATTGGTTTTATTTTTTGTTAGTCTACATTTTTTTAATGGGGACAATGCGATGTTATTTAAAATCCCCTCTGTGTAGTTGCAGAAATGATTAAAACTTTAAACACCTTTGAGCAAAATGTACAAAAATATATCATGTATTGCAGTAAAAACTGAAATAAAACGTACATTACTACTACTTATTGCTACAAAACGTGTACAAACTGAATCAGCCGACTTAGCAGTTTTAGCTTTTTCTTTTTTTATACAACTATGAAAGCAACAAGAGGAAATTGCATCATATACACAAAGAAATGAAAAATATAACATACGACGAATGATGCACTCTGATGGAACAAAACCATCAGTAATCGACTACAGCGGGACAATAACGTCATTGATCGGGACACTAAGGTATTTTTCAATTTTAGCGAAAACTAAGCGCTGTAGGAAAATGGATGAATGAATGTTTTTACTATAATAAACACACAAAATACAGACAAATGATAATTTAACTAAATGATTTATTATTCAGCTCAGCAGCTGAAAGCATTAATGCCAGTAAAGTATCTATGTAGATAGCTATCTATATACTGACCATGATCAGTAGGTTATTGTTTAATTCACATTCAGTATTAATTTGTGAGTCACACATTTTCCTCCAGTATTTCTTTATTTGCCTTTAATCTTGCTGCGTATTTTAACATTTTTCATTTTCTATAATATTTTATTTACACTTCTTATTTACATAACCATTTTTATGTTTATTTTTGCCCTTTTTTTTTTTTTTTTTACTCTATTGTGGCTTTCTCGCAAAGAGATGTACAGAGGCACTTCAGATGCTTGAAAGGAAGTTGCTCTTTTTTTGGACAGGCAGCAGACATCATTTGTAATGATCTTGGCACACAAAAGAAATGAAAGTGGTCTACAAAAAAGACAAAATAATGGCCATGATGTCAGACAAAGATAAAAGAAACAAGCCCAACAGTCTTCCCTTGCTACTTGGCGGTTTGAACATCGCTCAATTATATAGATGATCGCTGTTTCATTGTTGACTATGAGGCTATTATCAGTAAAAAATATTGAAAGACAACTCCTATGTAGTATTGTGGTCACTAGGTGTCATTAGTGTTAGATTGATGAGATATTACCAGATTGATGAGATATTACCTGCATAAAAGTCAAACATGAATGAAGAGACTGACATGACAGTATGAAACAACGTTCTCCTCCTGTTTTGTGTGGCAGTGGTATGTTCTTGGCTTCTTACTTAGTACTCCTTCCCCACTCAATTTCAAACTAATTAAGTTCAGGATAAATAAATTGTAGGCAAACTTGTGTGATTTTTATGCTAAAAGAGACATAGTCTCTCCAACGTGTCTTTGGTCTTTCCCGAGGCCGCCTACCGGTTGGACGTGCCCAGAACACCTCCCCAGGAAGGCGTCCGGGAGGGATCGTAACCAGATGCCCGAGCCATCTCATCTGCCTCCTCTCAATTTATTACTATTATTATTATTATTATACAATTTATTATAATTTATTATTAGTATTCTTTAATTCTACTTCGCGAAACGCGGTCGGAGCTGGAACCAAATGACCACGGTAAAAAAGGGACCAGAAACAGACACACACAGGGCAACAACAAATACTACACCTTATGACAAGACTCAACTTACATAACATCTAATATTCACAAGTATTTACAAAGTAGTGTAGCAAAGCATGCTGGGATGAATGAAGTGCTGCCAGCGACCATACAGTATTTAATTTTTTATTCTCTTTAACGCGTTTTCGAGTTGCTTTGTTAAACATGCCTGAAAGAAATAAGCTATACCATACCGACTATTAAAACTGTAGAAATATGCATTCAGTGCTGATGTTAAGAAATATTAAGACATCAGCACAGGAGTATATCCAATTGTGGAATTAAGTTGGAACCTTGGTTAGCGGCCACCCCAGTTAGCATGCCTTTTGGTTAATGTTGAAAACGTTTGCCAAAATTTTGCCTCACTTTACATGCATTTAGCCTACAATGTTGTGCACGCCTTGTTGTGTTATTAATGTACTGTGAGTCTGTGTTCTTAAAGTAGTTTTATCAAAAAAATGTCCCGTTAACATCCTTAGCTACTAACAAAATGATTTCCTCAGTGGTTGACTCGCAAAACACAAGTTTGCAGTTTTACATTATTGGTTTACATGAAATGCAACTATTCTAAAAGCATGTAAATGAGAAAAATAAAGGGGTAAATGAACGTTTTAGGTTACTTTTCCCTTCACCGACGACTACTGTCCCCAAAGACACGATGTGGTAGCGAGATGCCACACAAACACTTCCTGTTTTGTTGTGAGTTGTTTCTTCAATTTAATACTGTTTCTCGCCTTCTTTATCAAAATGCTGGCACTTGCAATTTTCTTTGGGTTAGTGAGTTGACGAACATTATTATGTTCAAGAAATAACTCAAGCAAAACACGAAAGCGGTGTTAAAACGCAAGCTGTGGATGCCGCTGTGAGATTGTGTCTCCTGAACAGTCACATGAAAAATCACATCGTCAGTGAAGGTAAAAGTAACCTTAAATGTTCATTTATCCCTTTCATTCATCAGTTATATGTGTTTATATGCATTTCAAATTGTACAATACAATTGTAAAATTACAAAAACATGTTTTGTGATAAAATATTTGGTTTTGTGGATTAAAGAACAGATTTATTGGATTTACATTATTTCCTTCAGGAAAAAATAGATTGAGGTAGCGTCCGTTTTGGTTACAGACTTTCTGGAACAAGTAATGACACTAACCAAGGCTTCACTCTCTTATATTTTCCTCACGGCTGTAATCCTTTTTTAGATTGGAAAGCGTGGAACAGTGACTGAGGCGTCTGGGTTTGACCCAGAGGCAGACGTTCAGAAACTTCGCGGCGCCATGAAGGGAGCTGGTGAGTCGCCACGCACACAAATGCACACATGGTAACGCCTCCATGGAAAAACAAACTCTTGCTCCTTCTCTACAGGAAAGTAAGTTCCCTTTTGCTTAGGTTGTCCATTCAGAGTCTATTCCTGCGGATTGTTGTGTGTGCATTCTAGCAAGCATGTTTCTAACAGCAAATATATGAACAGGAATGTTACTTTTGTTAGCAAGCATAATCATCTTCCCGTGACTCTTGTTGCAGCTGTATTGCAAACAGATGCTCTTTATGTGGAGGCTAACTTAATTTAGCTGGATTCTGTGCCCAAATCATGAGACCAATGCAGTAAATAGAATCCTGATGTTTCAGCTGTTCCACAATAGTGTTTTGGCGGTGTCTTGTCCCCAATCTAGCCTTGATTTTGGAAAATTGGATGTTGAATGTCTTTTTTAAGGAAGCACTTTTGCACAAAAACATAACTTGGGAGGACACAAAAGTTTGCAACACTAGCATAGATAAGTGAGCTACACTGCCGACATTACACACACATTTAAACAGCAACATCATGCTGGGGTATTGTATTTGCTGGAGAAACAAAAACTCAGCAAAACTTACAGTGCCTGCGCCTATAGCTAACTGACGGCTCATTGGCACAGCTCCAGGTTTCATTTTAAGATGTGTGGTGATTTCTCCCAAATGGTGGGTGTGCACATGGAACAGGCTCATCTGGCTAAGGGTGGGTCAGAGGCGACATCAGGTCCATGCGGAAAATGTTTCCTTCACAACGTGTCATGTACACACAAAAGTCTCTCAAAAGCGGAAACAACAACGAGGGGAATGATAGATTATTCTCATAGTTGGTGCTCATAAAAAGGCTCTAATGACACACAGTAAGGCTACAACATCATTAAAAAGTAAATTTTGCGAAATACAATAACTGCCTTGCAGGCACCGATGAGGCCACCGTCACCGAGGTCTTGGCGCACCGTACTATTGCGCAGAGGCAGCGCATCAAGGAGGCCTACAAGCAGGCAGTGGGGAAGGTGAGAGGTGTTGTCAATGTCTCTTATTAAAACTTGCAATCAAGCTCTTATTGAACAAAACTGTGTGGAGTAATGTAGAATTTAAACCATCTGCTCACATCCGCTGTGCATGTCTTATACTTTTGTTCTGTGCGAAGCTGGAATGGCCTTTGTTGCCATGGCGGCAATAACGTGACTGTTAATCATTAGCTAAAAAGCAGAAATGGAGAGTAAGAACAGGAACAAGTGAGAGCTTTGTACTCGGCTGCAAGGAGGAGCGCGCCATGTTCTTCACTAGAAGATAACATGTTTGCTGCCAGGTTTCTGTCAGTGTGATCAATATTTTAACTCAAGGGGAAGTCCACTGGTGTTTATCATGTTAGCATGATGAGATAATAATCAGCCAGTGGTGCCATGGAGAAGTCAGCAAGGTTATCTGAAGGACAGTGAGTCATGCGGTGGACAAGTACCGCACCAGATACAGCATTTTTTCTTCCAACGTTTTTTTCTCTAGTAGTCTAGTTTATATAAAATACAGAGTAGTAAATCATTAGTAACTCCAGGGGCATTAATGTCCAGGGGCATGATATTTTACAATGAGTCAGAAATCTTATTTTGTTGTTACCTAACACACACTAAAGGAAGAGTTTGCCATCCAAATGAACAGGCCACCCCTCCAGAATCATAAAGGCCCCTGATGTGTTTTTCTTATCTATCCTCCATGAACCAGGAAGTAGCATGCTAACTAGACAAATAATTTATATTGCATGGAGGCGTGTGCTGTACCGAGTAACATTCTAGTTAAGTGTGGTCATTACAGTATCTAGGTATCTACAGTATCCAGTATCAGTATCTCAGACTTTTGCCTCAGACAGTAACGGGAGTACTCTCCTGTGTAGCTTAAGTAGGTGGCACCTACCTCAATCATTTTCATATAAGAACCACTGGAGTCTTGTTACTCATGGCTACACCCTTTAGTGGTCACACGTACAAGACAGGTCCCAAAACTAACACTGACACCATAAAAGCAGAACATTTAAAGTCATGCAAAGTAGAATTATTTCAAATGTTTGTCCTCAGGACCTGCCAGACGACATGTCCTCAGAGCTGAGTGCGAACTTCAGGAGTGTGGTTTTGGGTCTTCTGATGCCGGCGCCGCTGTACGACGCCTACGAGTTGAGAAACTCAATGAAGGTCAAGAGTCGCTCAAGCTGTTTTGACGTTATCCATGACATCTTGAGACTCGAGCAATTGGATCGGGCCAGCCAGTTCATCACAGTGTTTTAACATACTGTATCATACCATTTTCAGGGGGCTGGGACAGAGGAGGCGTGCCTCATTGACATTCTCGCCTCCAGGTCAAATGCTGAAATCAAAGCCATCAATGAGTTCTACAAGAAGCGTGAGTGTCAATAAACTTTCTAATTTCACTGGCATAACATTGGGCATACCTGCCTGCACAAAGAGAAAAATGTCAAAAATTCAAAAGAAAAACTGCACTTTTATTGGAATTTTGCCCATCATTCACAATCCTTGTGTCTTTACGGTGCGTCCTAGAGAGAGAAAAACAGTACAAGGCAGATAACAATGCATGTAATGGGATCCACCTATTTTGACACTAAATCCTTCTAAAAAACCTCTCCAAAACATCAGTGATGTTCTATGTACATAACACGACCTGCATATTAATCACGTTACAGCGACATTGTTATTGCAGGAGCCAAGAAGTACTTTTCTGGCCTCGCTCACAGCGCTATTCACAACGTTTAAGGCAACCACCGAGAGCTGACATTAGCTACCGGATTTGGTTCAGCATCGCCTGTGAGTTCGGAAAAGTTAACACTAGATTATAAATAATGCCTCGCACGTGTATAGTTGAACGTTGTGGCAATAAGCTGAAAAGTTGATCAAATAGTGGATAATGGCTCTCTACATCACTAAGAACATTTTTTACCTGATTACGAAATTTACCAGCCAAAAGTGCAGCGATCCCATCAGTCTGCAACTCAGTGAGAGCATAAGTGACTGTTTTTATTTAGCTCTTATTTTGTCCATGAAACATTTAGCACTAGTGCTAAAAGAATGGCTTAGTGTTTCGTTATATCTGCTCAGCACCCACAACGCTATTTGGTGCCTCGGGGAGTAATGGCATAAAGTAGTAGTAGTAGGCTCCAGCATACCCTAGTGAAGATAAGTGGCATAGAAAATGGATGAATGGGTACCTGTTACTACATGGTCATAGCATGTACTATATATAAAATAAAATGACAAATATTTTGGGTGTTTTTAAGGTGTTTTAATAAAGAGCTTTATAGGTGAACAGGGTAAATCCCATTACCTGCATTGTCAGCTGCCCCGTACTAACAGTTTTTCTCTATTTGGAACACACAGAAGACACAAGGACATGTATGTTCATTCCATTATTTTTGCACAATGGTACTTACAGTTGCGTTCAAAATTGTTCAACCCTCACTGCAGTGTGTTTTATTAAGTGTGACATTGACTTTTTTAATCTTAGACCTTATCTTTGATATGACTTGTAAATTAGACAAATGCAACCTAAACCACAAGACTTTTTTTGCAATATACCAACGAATGTCCTTTCTGTGACAAAATTATTCAACCCCTTGGCCACATATGTCCTTAGTACTTATTAAAACTCCCTTTGGCAAAAATAATGTTTGTCAGACGCTAAGTTTAACACTGGTGCCTTGCAGTGATCTACAGGAATCTCCGCCCATTCCTCATAGGCAAAGCCCTACAGTTCATTGACATTCTTTGGCTTGTGTGCTACAACTGCCTTCTTCAAGTACCACCAGAGATTTTCTGTTGTCAGGCAATTGTCATGGCCACTCCAGAATCTTGCAGCCCTTCATCTGCAACCAAGCTTTGATCATTTTGAAAGTATCCTAAGAAATATTTTCCAGTAGGACGGTTCAACGTCTCCCAAGCTTCAGCTTTGTAACTGACTGCATGACATTTACACGAAAGATCTCCTGGTAGTTAATTGGATTCATGTTACCTTGCATAGCCTGGAGATGCCCTGTACCAAAAGAAAAAGCCAAACAGCCCCAGAGCATTACTGACCCTTTTGAATGTGCCACTGTAGGCAAGGTGTTCTTTTCTTTATAGCCCTTGTTCTACCCCCACATGACATATTGTTGATCCATAGGCTCAGACTTCCAATTTTGTCTCGCCGCTCCAGAGAACAGTATCCAAAAAACCTCTGTGGTTTGTCGACGTGTGTTTTTGGCATACTGGAGTCGACTCTTCTTGTGCTTTGGAGTCAGCAGGGGATGTGCCTGGGAGTTTTAGCACAGAGGTCTTCATCTCACTGTGTGTGCTTGTAGTCTGGGCCGAAACCTGGGTACCTCCCTCTGACAAAGTCATGTCGCAGATTCTCAGCTTGCGCACAGGGATTTTTCTCCACCTTTCGCAGATTCTCTTATCTTTCTTATCCGAGGTCAGGTCGCGGGGGCAGCAACCTAAGCAGAGAAGCCCAGACTTCCCGCTCCTCGATCACTTCGTCTAGCTCTTCCCAGCGGATGCCGAGACACAGTCTCTCCAACGTGTCCTGGGTCTTCCCCGAGGCCTCCTATCGGTTGGACGTGCCCTAAACACCTCCCCAGGAAGGCGTTCGGGAGGCATCCTAACCAGATGCCCGAGCTACCTCATCTGGCTCCTCTCAATGCAGAGGAGCAGCGGTTCTACTCCGAGTCTCTCCCGGATGACAGTGCTTCTCACCTTATCTCTAAGGGCGAGCCTAGCCACCCTGCTGAGAAAACTCATTTTGGCCGCTTGTACCCGCGATCTTCTCCTTTTGGTCACTACCCAAAGCTCATGACCATAGGTGAGGGTAGAGACGTAGATCGACCGGTAAATTGAGAGCTTTGTCTTTTGGCTCAGCTCTCTTTTCACCACGACAGATCGGTGCAGAGTCCGCATCACTGCAGACGCTGCACCAATCCGCCTGTCCATCTCGCGTTCCATCCTTCCATCACTTCCAGACCCTGAGGTATTTAATCTCCTCCACTTGGGGCAGGACCTTATCCCCGACCCAGAGATAGCACTTCACCCTTTCCCGGGCGAGAACCATGGACTCGGACTTGGAGGTGCTGATTCTCATCACAGCCGCTTCACACTCAGCTGCGAACCAATCCAAATCATCATAATCAAAAACCAGATCATCAAAACCAATTTGGTGTAATGGATTTAGACAGTGTAAGTACACCTGATGAAGCGACCCATAGCTAAATTTGTTGGCTGTCTGCCTGAAATTGTTGAAAAATTGAATGAATGCAAATGCATCACGCAACATTTTAAAGTCATGTTTTCATGTTTGTTTGGTTAGAATACGGCAACAGCCTGGAAGATGACATATGTGGAGACACATCCGGAATGTTCCAGAGAGTTCTGGTCTCTTTACTAACGGTAGGTATAATTAAACAAAGCCATTTCAATGAAATAATTAAGTCGTGTTGCATGAACAATTGTGTAGGCCGGACGGGACGAAAGTGACACCGTGGACGAGGCCCAGGCTGTGCAGGATGCCAAGGCAAGGACGGGGTTAAGGGGTGTAAACAAAAAAGTATATACTATGAAGTATTTCATCGTGTATGTCTGCAGGAAATCTACGAGGCTGGCGAGGCTCGGTGGGGCACGGATGAGGTGAAATTTCTGACCGTGCTCTGTGTCAGGAACCAGAAGCATTTGTTGCGAGGTACTCTTGCATGGACGTGAACGTTTAGATGTCCAACTCTGTGCATTTGTTTGCATTTCACACATCTTTTTTTCAGTGTTTGCCGAGTACCAGAAGATTAGCGGGAGAGACATCGAAGAGAGCATTAAAAGGGAGATGTCAGGCTGTCTGGAAGATGTCTTTTTGGCAATAGGTTGTTCTCTTATATTGATTTAAACATTCTGTGTTGTGTTTTGCTGCAGCTGCCTCACTTTTTGTTTTGCCTCTCTCTCTCCAGTGAAATGTCTCAGGAACAAACACGCCTTCTTTGCAGAACGTCTGTACAAATCAATGAAGGTAAATATTTAATGCTTGTATTGCATAGATGCCGTATGCGGTTCACCGTGTAACCATGAAACATTCAAATGGTTGAAAGAAAAGCTGATACCATCTTCTAACTCACTGTGTGTGTGTGTGTGCGTGAACAAGGGGCTGGGGACCACAGATAGCGTCCTTATTAGAATAATGGTGTCCAGGGCTGAGATTGACATGTTGGACATCAAGGCACAGTTTCTGAAGATGTATGGCAAGACTCTTTACTCCTTCATTAAGGTGAGACACTTAATCTGACAACTGTTTGAATGCTAACTGTATTGCATTAGTGCTGTTTGGAGTGGCCTTATCTATCCCCATCATAACAGTTTGCTGATGGATAACAAAAGTTATTTATAACAAAGCTATAATAATTAATTTATAATTGTTGTTATTGTAATAATTTGTAAACCCTAGATACCCTGATTATACATGCAAGATTCCTACTGTGCATTATAACTGCATTAATTGATGATAACATATTTATAGCCAAATATTGATAATTTATTAGCCATTCATAAAGCTTCAACACCCTAATTATGCAGGCATATGCTTTTTCAAAGAGTGTCCAAACTTTTTCCAGCAAGGGCTGCATATTGAAAAATTAAAAGATGTAGGGGCCACTTTTTTTTTTTAATGAACTAGGTATACTGAGACGTTTTTATATTTAAAGAATAACATCTTGTCTACTAGTATAAACTTTTCTCCTTACATTACCCTTGTTAGCCCTTTTTTTGTTTTTACAAATATTTTAATTTTATTCTTGTATCATCTCATCATTCCATATCATTTTTCTCGTAATATTTTGACTTTATTATCGTAATATTAGAACGTTTTTGCAAACTAATTTTCCCAAAATTGCAACTGTATTCTTTGTTTTTTTCTTTTTTTCTTCATTTTTCAACGTCATGCTATTTTTACTGTTGTTTTTTTTTTAATTTGTTTTTGTAATCATATATTTAAAATGTGCCAATAAAAAAATGGCCGGCGGGCCTCACTTTAGACACCCCTGTTGTAGCTAATTAGCTATAACCGCTTATTCATTTAATGACTAATACTGTATAAAACAACTATAAACAATTAATAAAGGCTATAGTTCCCCTATTAATGCAGGATTACTTGTTATGTAAGCTATCTATGTCATATTTGTTTATTAAAAAATGATCATATGTTTTAGAGCCAAAACAATAAAACCAATAGCTGACCAAATTCTTTTGGCATACATTTTATTTCATCCCCATAAAGAGATTTATATCTGTTTATTTTTATTTATTTCTAACAGTTAATGAGTTTGTTTGTCTATATGTGCCCTGTGATTGACTGGCGACCAGTCCAGGTTCGCTTCTCGCCCAGGACCCCACCTCTCGCCCAGTCAGCTGTGATAGGCTCCAGCATACCCGCGACCCTAATGAAATTTAGCGGTATAGAAAATTAATGAAAGAAAAACTGTTAATGAAAGAATAATGCTATTTATATCTAAATGTCATGTATGAACAATTGATAAACTTTTAACTACTCTAATTATGCAGGCACACTTACTATGAATTAACAAATAATAAAGTGTTAACCACACGAAATAAACATTTATAAGAACAATTTTTAGGTTTAAAATGGTACCTATTTTTGTTCCTAATGTTAGAAATGACAATAATGTTATATGCTAATGAATAATACCTTCCATAGCTATGCATTGATCTACTTATAAACAATTAATAATCCCAATATAAGGGTAGCTATACTAACTGTAAAGTGCTTTGCATTTTGCACTTAATATTACATATTCTAGTAATGATGTTGTACGGTATGCATTTTTTAAAAATGAATTATCAATAATGAGGTAAAATTGTAGCTTGGACCTGTTGAGGCCATTTCCATTTATTGCCTCTTGTCTTTTCTTTTTCCCCCATCTTTGCACAGGGAGATACTTCCGGGGACTATCGAAAAATCCTGCTGGAGCTGTGCGGGGGGGAGTAGAAAAGATGAGAGACAAATCATCAATGCACATAATGTTGTTCTTCCCCGAAGCACATCATTAACCCTATTGTGGATGACGTCTTCTATGGCCTTTTACATTTCTACATTTGACAACAGTGCCTTGTTTTATCTCTCAGATCCCGATTAAAGCCAAAGACCAGTGACCTTTTACACATGTCAGTGTTTTTTCTTACTGATTTGTTGTTTTAGGATTTACTCATGGAAATTGATTTAATATGCGCCTGTCGCATCTTTACAGACACACAAAAGACAAATGTTGGCTTCCTTTCTTGTGAACGCCCATTGTGGTCCATTAGTTTAATTGGGAACTATGTTGAGTCAGCCGCCAATTACATTAACACAGGATCCTAGCTGTAATTTTGTGGCAGTAAGGTGTACTCTAATCAAGTTAAGGAGGATCCCTGTACTGAATGGTTAATTAAACTCCCATCTCAAGAGTTGCCCGGGAAACGTGCTGAAATAATACCCCCATGTAGACCACTGGGCGGCACTGACATTACACTAAAAAAAAGACTTGGATGCAACAGTGAGAAAAAGAATCTCTTCTTGTCTTTTGTGTTTGACTTAGTACACTAGAGGTATCGATCCAGTACTGCGAAAATACAGCGCCAATATCGCTGATAGTGATACTGTTGCTTGGGACAGTTTTCCAGACCATTGATTTTGTGATTTTTGTCGTTAATTTGATGATCATCATAGAATGATACATAAAGTAATATTTTGGGCAAATTAATTTTTAATCAACAAACGTGAACAATTAAAAATTTTGCATATAACAATACAAGGTGATTAACATCACCAAAGTAATATTAATTTTAATTTTACATGAGATGTATATGCCGGGAAACCTAATTTTCTTTCAATTAATGTTACACCACGCATTCTGAAATTAAAAATATAACACTCCTGCTCCACTGCAAGACTGCACATCATTCCTCCCCCGCAACCATTTCAACACAACAGAGGTGGAGCAAAAGCAAAAGCATGTTGGAATAATAAAAGCATGTTTTTGTAATGTGGGAGGAAACCGGAGTACCCGGAGAAAACCCACGCACGCACGGGGAGAACATGCAAACTCCGCACATAGAGATGCCCAACGGAGAATCGAACTTTGATCTCCTGACCACTCAACCACTGAGCAGCCAACTTGTATTCGATTTTCTTATTTTTCTTTTTTATCTCGCATGTCTTGCCCTGGTTGTTTTCTCTAAGTTCTTTATGACATTTTTGGAGAGCTGCTCGAAATGTGCCCCGCAACCCTAATTAGGAGCGGCATAGAACCCTAAGCGGCATAGAAAATGAATGGATAGATGCTCGAAACATGCATTTCTCCTAGAGATAAAGTATGTATCTTATCTTGTGGATACCCGCATGTTCTGGTAAAAAAAGCATATTCAATTTGTTTGAGATGAAATAAGCTTTGATAATAAAAGTTAACAAAAATTAGTAGCTCCTGACCATTTTCATTTTCATTTTGGTTAACTTTTTCACATTATTAAAATTGAGGGGTTTCAATCCAATGAGGATGAAGCTGAAATAACATATTTGATTAGTTGTCAAGTTCCTTGCGCTGAGAAAAATATTTTCTGGAGAGCATGTAGAAAAGCTGTTGCACAAACCTGCAATAGAAAGTAGCTGATTCAATTGTATTGTATTTTGTGTTATTTCATCTTTTTATATATTCTTGACGATGCTTCTTCTTCCCTCTTCTTCAATCTAACACATGGGTTGATGTGGGTCATGTTGAAACCTGACTGTAATGCGCAGTGTGTGGGGGGGCTGAATGTCTTCTACACTAGTCCCCGTGTTTCCAAACGAAATGAAAGTAACACATGTGATGCGCTATGGAAGAAAGAGGCAGGGTTTTTACACCTCAGCAGATATAGTGAATGTAATATTAGTGGAAAGACTGACGTGATGCGAGAAGTAATGTGTTGTGATAAAGAGGACAGAAAAGCCTGAGCAGGATATGTGGAATAAGTATAATGGAATATTGCTAAATAAATTCATCCATAGGTCACAGTAGAGGCTAAATAAAGCCTACTACTGCTTTGACTGGTCGGTAGTCAGTTACTGTAACCAGTTACTGTCAGTTACTGTAACCAGTAACGTGTATGTTTTTTGGAATGTTGGAGCAAATCAAAGTACCCGGAGAAAACCCACATGCAAACTCAGATCAAGCGGAGATTCAAACCCGGTCTTCCAGAGCTCCTGACTGTGACAACGTGCGAACCACTATATACTGTGTTTTATGTGATGCAAATGTAGGGTTTTGCAAGTATTTCACGTTTTGCAAAAGCAATTTAGCATTTAGCAATAACAATTGAAGAGAGAGTGGTCTGGACTTTTATTGCAAATATTGCGCTGAAAACAAAGAATGTGTGTTAGAAATATGACATTTCAACATATCAGTTACTAGTGAATTGCCATTCGCTGGTAGGCACTGAACATAACTCCTGTGTAATACATAAGTAATAGACAAGTAATATATACAGTACAGTAGGTATAATATATGGACAAACTGGACCATCATGACCGAATGTGATTTTATTTCATTACTTTGCAACTTTATTGTTTTCCAGCAAGAACAAGATGACAAATTGTGACTGGCACGTGACATGTGACATGTCACAACACACAATGTAACCTTAGGGCAAGGGTCGGCAACCTAGTGCTCAGAAGCCAGATGCAGCTCTTTTGATGACTGCATCAGCTCTCAGACATTTAACATGATAAAAAGTATTTTTAAAATCTATTTATTTATTTTTCCAGCTGACACTTTGAAGTAAAACACTACAGAAAATCACAGTGTTGAAAATAACGTTCAAGCATCATGTTCATGCATCTCATGCATTTTAACCCATCCATCAGTTTTGCACCGCAATGCGGGGGGCCACAGCCAATGCCAGCTGTACGTAGGATATTTTCCAGGTAAGACAGCAAAACCGGATTAGTACTATAAAATGCGTAAGGCTTCCTGGGTCCCTGAGAAGTCCAGAAGGAAACATCCCTCATTTATTGAAGTAGTCAGATAGGTAATTATGTAGAGCCAAACCTTTTGATGAAGAAGAAAGTTACAGCGCAAAACCACATAGCATTAGAAGTATTTTATTTATTACTGGATCAATAACAACGGTATTAAAAATAAAACACTCCGAGACTTATTCTTTGTTGGTCATGCTTAGAAATGCACACATTTGGTTGCATTCAGTGTTGAAAAAATATGCGGCTTTCATGGCGGCGCCACACATGACAGTACTGTATATTACTGTTGTGTATCGTGTGTGTGTGTGTTTGTTTCCTCACACAGAGGGAATATAATGGAATGTGCTGCCTGGTAGTTTACCTTAAGTAGGAGAACACAACAACGTTTTCCGATGTTCCGCCCGCTGGAGAGAGAAGAAAAAAGCATGGTGACATTTATTCTGCAAACACAATGAAAAGTTCAAACGCTGTGTAATGGCAGTGGGGAACATTAATACAATCACAGGGCAACTGCTGGGGTTTTGCAGATGTGTCAGTTGAGCCTTGAAAAACATGCTTTATTTTATCTCAGTTTTGGACAATTGTAAGTGTTATTTAATTGTTGTGTTGCATTTTATGGGCGATAAGCTAGAGAAACAATGTATCATCTTTATCCTCCACATGTGAAGCTTTCTTCGCACACACAACAAAGCTTGGTATGCAAGACTGAACAGCCAGCAGGTCAGTGGCAAGTGTGTCTCATCTTTGTGCATCTTTATTCTGCAGATCTCACCGCACTGAGCAACAAATAAGGGTGCAACACCAATGTTGGGTGCGCACATTCATCTTTTGAAGACCTGCCATCTTATTAGCGAGCTGTCATTCCCCTGCATTTCTTCTTCTTCTCCTCCCTCCCTCCCTCCCTTCCTCCCACATACTGTACAGGCTCCCCTCTTTCTCAGTCTCATTCATAGGCAGCATCGGAACACACCGAAAAAGACGGTCGGCTCTTCGGACCAAACACAGGTAAGTTACTGAGTGCTGCCATTTATATACTACTACTACTATTACTCTTTTTTTTTACGTATTATTATTGTATTTTTTTCCAAGGGCCAGAATTTTTCTCAGCAAACAATGTGAGGTCCAGTTGGTAACATTAAAAACATAATAGCGTTTAAAAAAATAAAGATGTATATGGAGATACTGTATTACATATAAACATATATGAATTGTGTTGATTTGTGCAAGTGTAAACATGTGATGTTCCTGAGTGTAACCAATTGAAGCATTACCATTGACACTAAGGTTTAAACATACTGACTGGATGAATTACACATGCACTGAAACAACTAACTACTGTAAGAAGGGTTCAAAATACTATGTAAAACATGAAATACAGGTATTTCATGTGATATTAATATTGGATATTGGGAATATTGAATGTTCACATTGTCCAATGAGAATATAATACGCAGTAAATGTGTTAAAATATGACAAATGTGCAATTATTAAGATCTTTTTCCACAGAAATTCATCTCAAAAAACAAAAAGCCTGTAGGTTTTTTTTGTTTTTTGTTTTTTTAAATCCCCAAGAAAGTCTGTATTTTTTTGTTTTAGAAAAAATGTACATTGTTATTTATTACTATTGTAATTGGACAACAATTATGGAAGGGTTGTACAAAAGCATACGGTATGTTTTTTTTTTTAGTACCCTGTTTATTTATTCAATAAACCATTTATGTATAGCCATTTTAAATGGATCCCCATTAGTTGCTACTAGGGTTTGATTCAAATCTAGATACACATTCATATCTAGATACACAGGTGAAATATACGATATACTTTAAAACAGAATAATTCAATACAGCGTACAAGTGCTACTATTTAACTTGATTCAATCAATTCTATAAAAGTGGCATTCTTACAGTGATTTCAAATGTACAAAAGCACACAACCGCCCAAACTTTCAGGCGTGATGATAAAAAAATTCCTCAAATTTCATGAAATGTAATATCAATTTTGGGAACATGTCCCGCTTTGTTCGACGGCCCTTGAACACACCGTCTAACTTTATTCCATAGTGTCCTACTATACTCTATTTTTCCCCTTTTTCTTTCACCTCATGTTTGGTCCCAAATGCTGATACTATTGGTGACCTTTTGGAGTGCTAATGTGAATATTTGTTGGATATGTGCACAACCTCAAGTCACTTCATCATAGCAAACAGTGATGTATAATCTTCTCTCATACTAGTGCATGGTGGATATGTATTGATTGAGTGCTTTTAATTTGATGTTGTTCCTGTTTTACTTTTACACAGTAGATAATATAAGATAAATTAGATTGCTATAATGTACGCAAAGCTACTATCTGCGCCACAATCCATTCACGTTGCGCCCCTCCTGTCATCATAATGCAACATTTATTTCAGTGATGGCATTGGTAATACATTTAGCCAAAGTCAGTGGCTCCTAAACCTTTTTCCTGAGCCCCCCTTTTGGATATAAAATGATTTTCACCGCCCCCTCCCCCCTGCAGGGTTCTAAGGTATAAAAAAAGTAGCGACCTGTAGTCCGAAAAATACGGTAATTATTAAAAATCCCCAGTACCACCCAGTTTGAAAACCACTGGCTTGGAGCAAGAGGACTGGTTTATGGATCGGCCTCTGTGGGTAAACTGGCTTGGCGAGACTCCTCCTTAGATCATTGGGTTTCCTTTACCTTGTACAATTCCAATTTCCTCAGAAAATGCTTCTCCTTGAACAAGTCCTATGTTCGCTTGTGAAACAAGTCCTATGATTTCTGCCTTGGTTCTTTTTTGCAGACGTGTGTTCCCCTTTACTTGGGTGGTGCCAAGCCCTTCACACATCGTCTGGCAGCTTTGACTAATTTAGCTCAGATGGAGAACTTCAGAAAATGGTCAAGCAGTGATCCTTCTGTTGTCTAAGTCTGGTGCACTAAAGATTTAGGAACCTCTTGGTCATCAATAGCAATTTCTCCCACCTTAATGTCTAAAGGAAAGATTATCACCCCACAGGAACTATGGATCAGTACACCAGTCGGAAGGAATATGGTCTTACACTTTGAGGGCTTTCGCTCCGTAATTTACCGGACTTTCTCAGACTTTATGTGACCCTGCTGAGCTTGATTGGTATGGTCCTTGATTTGCTGCAACAACGTGGAATCTTCTGGCATCTCCGTGAGCTGTTGTTTGTCTCGTGAACTTTCAGTGATCTTTATGAAACGGTTTATCTCTCTCAAATCTTCTTCTCAAGCACTTGTGATGATCTGCACATCATCTGTTAGTTGGCAGAATTGGTTTGTCTTTTTGAAATGATAAAGGCATTTCGCAGTGACCTTCTGCACTGACCTTTATTCCCTTTGCCATTATCGATATGAAGAGCAGGTTGTCTTGGGAAAAATGTGCCTCCTCTGTCCTTTTCTCACAGAAACCACCTTTGTCACATCTGTCGGAGCGACTACCTCTTTGACTTGCATTTGACACTTGCGATTTCACTTGCGAGGTCAATAGCTGATTGAGAACACCGTGTCATATGCTTGAGAACAACAGTGTGGCTTCCTCCGATTGCATCTCCATAATCAACACTGGGATTTACACAGCCGACGACGCTCCATCCCAGATCTGTTCTTACAGCAAACGGCTCATTATCTCTGCCTGACACAACCTGTCTGCGTAGAAGAGAACAGTTGATGCCTGTAAGCAGCCCAACTTCACGAGGCATCCAAGGGGCAAGTTTGTCTGCAAGGTGCTTTGCAGTAGATGAGCCCGTGCTCTTTCTGTCCTGGGGGTAGGAATGTGAGTCACATTTGCAGGAGCAAATTCTCTCGAATAAGCTACTGGGAGAGGGATCCTTCTTGACACTTGCAGCCCAGTTTCCCCTTGACTTGGAATGATTGTGCCTTTGGATGACAAGGTGGAACGTTTTATCCGCACAAGCTCCTTCCCATGACCATAGTTTCGGGTCATGAGCTTTGGGTAGTGACCAAAAGAACAAGGTCGCGGGTACAAGCGGCTGAAATTTGTTTTCTCCGTTTTCTCCGTAGGGCGGCTGGACTCTCCCTAAGAGATCGGGTGAGAAGCACTGTCATCCGGGAGGGACTCGGAGTAGAACCTCTGCTCCTCCGCATTGAGAGGAGCCAGATGTGGTGGCTCGGGAATCTGGTTAGGATGTCTCTTGGACGCCTCCCTGGGGAGGTGTTCAAGGCCCGTCCGACTGCTAAGAGACTTTGGGGAAGACCCAGGACACGTTGGAGAGACTATGTCTCTCAGCTGGCCTGGGAAAGCCACGGGATTCGCCAAGAGGAGCTGGACGAAGTGATCTGGGAGACGGACCTCTGGGTTTCCCTGCTTAGGTTGCATCACGCGACCCGACCTCGGCTAAGCAGAAGAAAATGGACGGATGGATGAAAGCTCCTTCTGAGTGTCCAGACTTTGAGCTTTGCCCGTGCAATTTCCTCCAGTAATTGTTTGTCTTTCTGTCTTTGTACATCGATCGGACAGCTTTTCCTGTATTGTAGCGTCCAGCGTATAATAGCGTCTTCTGTTACAACAGCAACACTAGAGAAGATTGGTTCCACTTTAGCAGCACAACTGGTTTTTAGTGTCAAGAAGCTGATAAAAGGTAGTGGATGTCGGTAATTTAGTCATCATTAAAAGTGTTCTCTCCTTTTTAGACTTTGTTCAAGGAACACATCATATTTGTCATATCAACAGACTTAGCTTGGCCACCATGGAGGCTAACCACAGCGGCCCGTTTGAGAGCGCACCCAAAGAGGTGGCAGTGCACGACGACGCCGCTGGCAACCACAGCTCCCAGTTTGCAGACGTGGCCTTACTGCAGACGTTCAAGCCCCTCATCATCCCCTGCTACGTACTAGTGCTGCTGGTGGGCGTCTTCGGAAACTACCTGCTCCTCTACATCATCTGCAGAACGCGCAAGATGCACAACGTCACTAACTTCTTCATCGGGAACTTGGCCTTTTCGGACATGCTCATGTGCGTCACGTGCGTGCCCTTTACTCTTGCCTACGCCCTCAATCCTCACGGCTGGGCGTTTGGACGCTTTGTGTGCTACCTGGTGTTCCTCATCCAGCCTGTGACGGTCTACGTGTCAGTCTTCACGCTCACTGCCATTGCTGTGGACAGGTGAGTGTCTCAAGGCTCAAGGCGCTTTGGATCGGTAAATCCTGACAAGGCTTTTTGCTTTATTAGTGAAGAATATGTCTGGCTATTTCCTGCTAATGGTGACAGCAGCATTCAACCACATGAAGACTAACCTTGGTTTTGCTTTCCGCTACCTCTCATCTCAGCTTTATGAGACCTGCCTCCGCTAATTAGAAAAGTTATAAACATGTCAGTCTTTCATTTATTTATTTTTTGTACCTAGATGGATAATTACCGCGGAATGTTTATACAAATTGGCTTTCTCTAAATGACTTGGAGTGTCAAGTAAAACTGCTAGGCGTGCTCAACAGGATGTACTAAAATGTGAGGAGATTTTGCATTCAAAGTGGACTATTTTGCAGCCACAGAAGCAGCATTGTGCTTTCTGAGATTCTGTTTATCCGTTTTCTGTGCCGCTCAGCTTGACATTGTTAATTATCACACAAGTGTAAATAGAAACAAACTAATTTCACCTTCCCATGTATGTTTGTCTCCCTTCCTGACGCTGATGCTTCTATTTGCAAACATTGCCAGGAAAAGCCAAACAAAAAGCTAAACACGTGTGGAGCTAATCTTAGAAGCACTGTATGCTATCGTGATTTTAGAAGGTTTGAGCAAAATGGGCTTAAAAACAGCAGAGCACTCCTGTCACAAGTGAATCTCTGACTTGCGTTTTTGCAGTAGCTTGTTAAGTAATTGTTGTAGGAAGGCCATTTGACCTTTGGTATACTGACCTTATTATTTTAGATACTACGCAACAGTGCACCCCCTCAAAAAGCGCACCTCCGTGGCCACCTGCGCATTCGTCCTGACCGGAATCTGGCTGACGTCCTGCGGCCTGGTCGCTCCTGCGGTGAGCCACACCTATTACGTGGAGTTTAAAGAAGAGGGCTTCACCATTTGTGAGGAGTTCTGGTTGGACCAAGAGAAGGAGCGACGGGCCTATGCGTACAGCACGCTGCTGATCACCTATGTCCTACCCCTGTCTGCCGTCTTCGTTTCCTACTTGTGCATCACGGTCAAACTGAAGAAGTGCGTGGCCCCTGGTCAAAGGACGCAGGAGAGGCCCACTGCCCACCAAGCTCGCAAGAGAAAGATCTTCCGCTTGGTAGCCCTCCTTGTGTCGGCCTTCGCCACGTGCTGGCTCCCTATTCACGTTTTCAACATGCTGCGGGACGTCGACATCACGCTCATCAACAAGCGCTTCTTCTTGCTCATACAGCTGCTTTGCCACCTGTGCGCCATGAGCTCCTCCTGCTGCAACCCCTTCCTGTACGCGTGGCTGCACGACCGATTCCGCGCAGAGCTGCGGAAGATGCTCAAGAGCCGCCGCCGTATTGGAGCGCCTGTCAATCACTGCACCGCGGGTGTGGTCTTATAATGGCGTGAAAAAGAATGAATGTCCTTCTTTTTGAATGATCTGAACCATAAAGATCCCTCATCACAAACGTGTCATGTGGCCACAATGTCAGAAACACAAATCTGTTATTGGTCAAACTTGCATACATGTTTTTACCGGATGCTTGGGTAGAGAACATTGAGTGACGGTGCAGAAAGTCTAACTGGCCCGCAATGTAGTCCCACCCTGTAAACAAGTGGCTAACTGGAATCCTCGCCAAGCACAAGCCAGAACTTGATAACCGTCTTCCATTGTTAGGGGATACTTGGCCTTCCCGGTAAAATACGTACCCAGATGAAGACAAAACCAGTGTGCCGCCATTGGTGCGAATGGCTACAAGCTGGAAATATTAATGGGCACTTCAGCTAATGAGCAACTTCCCTTTTCGAGTTCTAAAATAATTATTCAAACTCTTCCTGTTGCACTCGTCTGCGTGAATTATTAACAGTACTACATTTTGTTTGTTTACTGTGCAAAAAATGTACTGAAGCGTGACCTTAAAACTATGGCACGAACCGAACTGTGGTTATGGCGTACTTACTCAGACACCCCTAATTTTGAGCCCTAGTAGTCTGCCTAGCAACAAGCAGCAAGGAAAATATTTCACCACCGGCTTCTGCTAGATTGTTAATGTCAGCTGTGAAGTTGTGTAATGATTGCAATTGATTTGTGTCTCCTGTGTGCTTGGTGCCCCGTTAATGTGGTTTATGTGGTCTTGTTTAAAAAACGATTATTGTGATGGCATTGAGTAAAACCATTACACTACTTTGTTGCAGGGAGCTCTGTGATTATGTATATGTAGAGTTAATATTCGTCATTTGTCATCATTTTTTTTCCGGACTTGATACTAAATAAGGGCACCTATGTGATATAGTATAGAATGCATGTAAAAAAATGGAACTAAGAATGTGTTACTGATATACTGTATGGTGCAAAATATGCCGAGCTGATTTATGTGTTTCAGGTGGAAGTTCTGAAGACCTACATTTTTGTGTGTGTGTATCCACAGAGTGTGTATGCATGTGTTTTCATTTGAAGATGAACACATTTTTAGATTCTGGTCATTATTCTCATCTACTTAGTGACTTATTTATATTTACTGTTACTATGATAGATGTTATGAATAAAGAGAACTAATTGTCTTTAAAAGCTTGACGTGTGTAATTATACTCTTTGATTGATCCTTCCTCAAAGTCTTTGTGCGGCTTTAGTCTTGAAATAATTTAGCCGTATTGGACTCCAACACTGCATTCACAAATCATTCTGGCAGCTTGTATATGTTCTTACAAATATTTTATTGAATATTTACATTTGCATTCACTTTCATATTCATCCAGCATTTACAAAAGGTTGCATTATACAAAGAAAATGAAAAAACCCCCACCTCTGCTTCATTTTGCAAAAAATACTATCTTTGTAAAAGCAACTCTTTCTGCTCTTGTATTTGATTGCAATAATTTGTGCAAATTCTGTGCAATCGTTGTATGAACACTTAAGTAACGTGTAAAACCTCATTTGGTGGTCTCCCTCTGCGTTAAAAAGGCCGCCTGTGTCAGAGCAAATTCCCTGACCTCCCGGGGGGTGCGAATGTACGACTCGATTTCACTGTCAGAGATGTCCTCGTCACCCGTCACGTCTTTAAGCCCTTCACGGCGCACTCTCCTTTTCTTGGGGTGAGTCACGCACGGAGGGGCGAAAAGCGCCCTCTTCCCCCAGTTTGGTTGTGGATGTTGACCAGCTTCACCATTATTGTCTCCTGTCTGCTCAGCCTTTTCACATGTTGTCTGACATTCAGTGTCAGAGGGCTCGTCACTCTCCTCCTGCAAAGCCACCTCATGGGTCCTCCAAGCCCTCCGCAACAAAGCGTACCTATTCTTGACAATATCCTCCACGTGCTTCACAACATTCTCTGACGTCACCGCATCCGTGACCCAAGGGATCTCCTTGCCTAGTTTGCAAAGCACCCGCTTTATCTCGGCCACTCTCGTCATCGCGGCTCTGTGCTTCCTCACCTTGGCAATGCGACAGAACTTCTCCAGGGTTATTTTGAGACGAACGTGGTTGGGGTTCAAGGACTGCCAGGCCAGATAGACCATGGCCATCATTAAGGGGACAGGTCTGCGTCCCGTCACAATCCAGGACTCGGCAGCCAGCTCAACCAAGGCCAAGGCTCGTTTGTTCAAGTCTTTGTAGTCCTCAGCAAGGTCTTCATGCACATCAAGGGAGGTAATTTTGTATCTGATGGAGAAAAACAAACCCACAGAGTCCAAAATCATTGAAAGGCGTTTTTAAAAACAAAATTATGATTGGGTGACAAAAGAAACAAGGTCAAAGTGTCACCATGGTAAAACCTTAATTAACAGTAATATAGTCCCTAGTTTAAAAGAGTAAAATGAAAAGTAAAAAAGAAGAGTTGGTCATTGTTTATAAAAATGTAAAAAGAACAGCGAAAGGTGGTAACTTTGCGGTCGTGTCGTTCTCTTTCGATGTCAACTTATTGTTGATAAGTGAGCGAATACGCTACTGTCACAATGCTATCGTCTCAGTAAGTTCAATTTTGGAGATTTGCTTAGGTCTTGTGTCAAATGTGTCCGTCTTGCATGAGGACAGCTCGATGTCAAGATTTTTGGAGGGGGTTAGTTTGCAAACATGGATAGTTTCATTTTGAGGCACTACTGCAGTTAATAAAAACTTAAATTACGTTTTAAGCCTTTAATCTTAAAAGTGGAAACATGTGCGAGAAATGACTTTTCTCACATTTGGTGCTCATAAACATGCTCCGGGGATATAGTCAATAAAACACAATTTAATGCCACAAAAACACCCCTGTTGTGGTACTACTTACTCTTGACAATGCGCCTCCATCACGTCGGTGACATTGACAAGTGGTGCCTCAATATTGAGAATCTTGATCATCTCCTGGTAAACGGTCCCCATCATCACCGTGTCAGCCTCCAGCAGGTAGCTGATGGTTCCCATGGTGACAGGCCAGTTGAGCTGCCTGCAGCTGGCCAGCACGCAGCAGCCAGCAAGGTTCTCCTTCTTCTGCAAGCTTACCCTAATGAAACTCTCGTGCTCATAGGCCTGCGCGAAAAAGGTGCTGGACAGGGTCTCAATTTCGGCATTGACCCGGAGGGCTCGGCATATGGCCTTGACTCGCTGCTGGCCTGCACGGGTGGGATTAGGATAAAAGTGGTTAAGAAATCAAAGCAGTGAATTTGAGCAAAGATATGTGTGATTAGCTCACCTTTTATCTGGTTTGAACAGGGCTTTTTAGTCACGGCTGTTGTTCGACTGTAGCTCACATCTATTTAGAAAAAAAAAAACGGTGAAAAGGTCATGAGTTGGTTTGCACCTCCCATAAAGGTAATGTGATACGCGTCACATGGTATGGTTTTATTTGTTTCAAACATGCTTAACAAATTACACCAGAAGTAGAAAGAAGCTGAGTTTATTTAACGCTAAGCTGTTATTCATATGTATCACTGATGAGTCACTCCCAGTCTCCCACCCTATCTTATATTTTTGTGAAATAGAGAATGTGTAGCAATTATACATAGCTTATAGCTTGTGCAATGCAAATAAAGAGAATAGTAAAAGAAAAAAAATGACCAAATAAATAAAATAACAGTACATATAATAAACATTATAAAACGAAATGATGAGTAAATATATTACAGACACATTAGTAAAAATAAAAAAAAGCACCAAAGCGACTGACATAATCTGTTCTCTTCCTATGATGAAAATTCCTGTTTATTTCACATTCCGGATCAAAGTATCCGTAATTATATTTCCCAAGTGCCATACCATATGCTAGCTCCATTTACCTGTGCCTTCGAAGGTGTCATGGGTCAAAGCCCCCTCCGACACCACAGTGCCGCAGTCCACACAAATCAGCTGCCTTTGGGTGTGCAGGTCGTCCTCCACAATGTTGGAAGAACCGCAGCCGGGACATTTTAAACCCACCGTGGACATGTTCAGTATCCGTAAACTACCGCCACCAACGTAGCGACAACGTTCACAGACTGCCAAAACTCGCGCCGTCAAACCAGGAAGTATAGCGGAAGCTATAATGAGACAAAACAATTCCGTGTGGATATAACTTGTCCAGAACAAGAGTTCCGCCCGCGTTGCCGCCACAATTCAAAGATTTCGAAGGAATAAATAATACAACAAAAACCCCAAATTAATCAAAAACACACAAGAACAAAAAGTATATTTACAAAAATATGTTATCTGTAATATTTTATCGCTCTTTTAACACTTTCAGCTTCACCCATTAAAATGAAATCACCAATAATAATTGTTATTTAACAATGTTAATGTTATTTTAACAATTAAGTTAATTATTAAAAAACAGAACTCACCTGAACTTTAAAAAATATATTTTACTGGGTTTTTTTCAGTGTGGTGTCCATCTATTGACCTAAAACATTTCATGTCAACATTTAAAACCTCTGTGACCTTTTTTTAAGTACATGCTATAAAATTGCAACTTTCTCATATTACTCTGAATGGGAAAATGTTCAAATTGATATATATTTGCAGCATGAACAAAAAGACTAAAAACATGTTTTAATCTATCTGAATGGTTACAAAGTAGTTTTAACAGTAGTACAGTTATACATTCAGTATCAAAATAAACAATGCAAAACTACAAAAACACAGTTTTAGTAACACGAACATTAAATACATTGGCACTTTCACTTTGGTTTTGCATAGTTTAATACTTTATCAGTGTAAAAAAAAGCAATTTTGCAAACTGAGTAAAGTGCTTTTTTTGGGAGATCATCAAGTAAACTTTTAGCGATCAGTGCAAGAAGACATGTATGTAACATCTGCATAGTTTTAAACATTCAAAAGGCAAATATTACATTGAAGACAAACAATTGCAATTTAAACACCTAATATTGTTGGCATCATTAAACATGTCATTAAATCAGCACTGCTTAAACATAGCAGAATATCTGGAATGTAACTAGGAATTAGAAAAAGGCAGAGTATCTTTGGAACTGATTCTATTATGCATGTGTACAGTAGAGTATGACATTCATGTGCAGGTGCTGCAAATCCACCTAAACGACTTTCTTCAGAGACATGAGAATGCTCGGTTTCTCTTCCATGACACGCACGAGTAAATTGTCGATGTATTTCTCCAGTTCCGCTATTTTTGTATCCTTCTCCTGCAGCTGGCTCTCCTGTTTTACGACCAGGGAGATGAGTTCATCCTTGGTGAGCATGGAGTACGGCCCCTTTGCACCACTTTCTTTTACCTGCAGAAACACAAAATACAGACAGGCAGTCCATCTTTTTGTCCGTTTAAAAGGGTACAACCATCGCTTTAGGAACCAGTGAAGGATACCTTTGTTTTCTCCTGACCATTACCAACAAGTCCTGTGCTTTTATGCGTTTCTCCTACAATGGCTGAGACAGGATGCTGCTCCTCAGGAGTGAGGGGTTTCACAGGATGAAGTCTGCAAAAAAAAAAAAAATCAAGAGCACAATGAACTTTTTATGAAGCTTGACCATTTTGCATACTATGAACGTGTAGATTTTAAAACATAAATGGAAGATTAGCCAACCCCATTTACTAAAGATGTATCAAAATATTAGACTGTTACAATATAAAGTTGTTGTTTTTTCATACTGACAAAATGATAGCAATTCCAGAAAGAACTGACCAAGAACTTTAATATAATCTGTGGGTTGATAAAAATAGGTTTTTGTTTTTTTACTTGTTATCAACTTTGACCTTAGGAACTTGAATATATTACTACACATCAAACAATTTTCAGGGACAAATGAATAAAAATCACACACTGGCACTTCGGCAAATTAATAAACCCATGCTGATGAAACCCATACCTCGGCGCGGGTAACAAATCCACCTGCTAAAATTGGGTTTTCATTTAACGGCCCGAACTAAAACAGAATATAATAAAACTGAATATAAGACAGTATCTGTCCCCTAGAAAAAGGTCTGACAAAGACTGGTGGTCTTGTATTTTTGGTCTAGAGATTTAAACATCCAAACAAACATTGGATACCAAACGACTTTTCTTCCCGTCACACACACACACACACACACACACACGACAGTGACAAAAATACAATCAGCTTTTATTTCACTGATATTGAAAACATGGTTGTCTTTGATTTTGTTTTGTGGTCTCGAAAGAGTGGGTTCGTCTTATACGGTATTTGGGTCACTACTATAATATAAAGATACATTGCCATAATGTCAATTTAGTACAAAAATATGACTCATGTGGTGATGCAATTAAAAATAACAAGGGTGGCATTTTGACTGCCATTTCTTAGTCTGGGAACCCCTGCCCTCCTAAAGCAAAGCATACCTCACCTGCGTAATGCTGCAGGAGGCACTTCCTTCTTTCTGGTTGCATCCTCAGCTACAGGCTGCTTTGGTGCACACTCGTTTGGCAGACTCTCCTGGTGTGACAAAGTTTGGTCGTCCTCAGGTGTAGTGTGGGTGTGGTCAGGGTTCTGTTTGTTTGGTGTGCTTTGTACAGCAGCAACTACCTTTGCAGGTGGTGCAGGTGCCCGGGCCTTGGAGGATTTGACTTTGGTTTCAGAAGCTAGATCGGGAGTTTGGGACATAGGTGGAGGCCATAAAACGGAGGCGCAATCGTGTGAGGTTGCTGCTGCATCATCGTCGTCATCATCATCTTCAAATGGATTTAAGCCAACAGGGAAGGTCCTCGGTTCTGGGTTAGGTATTGATGGAGCTGGACGCTTGGTGTGTTTGCCTACTGAGAAAATCCCACTTGTGGCGTTTTTTGCATCTGTGAGAGATCTGCTCTGAGGTGGGACACTGACAGTTTTCACCTCCTTGTCTTTACTCTGCTTGGCATTCAGCGCCAGATGATGTGTAGGTCCATCTCCTTCTCCTTGATTAGGTCTCTCCCCTTGCGTCCTACATGGAGGCTGAGGGGCTGGCCGCTTCTTTTCATCCAGGGAAATGGTTTTACTTCCCATTTGATAACTGGGAAAGAGAAACAGTGTAGGTTTTACATTTAAGGTGTGAAAAAGTCACGCCCAATCATGATAGGCTTGTAAAAGTACTTTACCACAGCCTTCCATACAATCATATGGAAGGCTTTGATAACTTTGTGGCCTTTTTTGAGTCTGCTTCACTTCAACATGTAAGGTGGTGGTTATCATCAATATCTATTGGAAGGATTCATCATATGACAAGCATGTTGCGCTTGTACTTGTATAATTTAGGGGTTCACTCATACAGCTTTACTGCATTTGGTGTGACATCACTTGCGGTTTTATTTCCATTGTGCAACATGGTGGTTGTCATTGATAAACAGGCAGCAGTAGCATTTATTATAAGATACTGTATGTGGTAATTCCACGACAGGAGATATGTGATGTTCATTCTGCTTTATTTCTATCGTGCAAGGTCATAGTTATTCATTACTGTTGGGAGGAGAGATGGTGTTTATTAAATGAAATGGGCGTTGCACACGTCATATGCAAGGTGACGGTTATCATGAACACCTGGCGGGAGGAGTGATTGCATGCATTTCTGCTATTTTTGTCATGTTTAAGCAGCTACCATGAGAGGTGCAACATGTTAGAACACTACCAGTGTTGATCAAGTGTCAATCACAACTGAGCATTACTAGTCCCTTTTGAATGAAACACTGTGCAAAATCGTACAGAATATTGTACAAATAAAATTAAACATGGGGAAAAATAGAGCAAAAATTATTTAAAAAAATGTTATATATAGGGCTACGGGTTCCAGTATTTTCCGGCATGCAAATGATGGCCTCATTAAACCGCCTCTGGAGCGTGTAAACAACCAGTAACAGGCTTGCTGCTCTGTGCCTGACTAAGGTTATGTCTACAGCATCTCCTTCGGATATTAAACTTGGAATTTGCACGACTGCAGAGCGTGGTTATGCGAGGCGGAACCAAGACTTCTTCCTTCAATACCAAAATCATGAGTATCGCACTGGATAACCAGCCCTTTCCTGTCATGCAACACGCCGGATACACCAAAATGATGGAGTTCCTTGAGCCACGCGTTGCCATGCCCAATCGCAAGTTTTGTTTCACAAAATTGTACAATGTTGTCTACAGCCATGTCAAAAAGCCAATTGCTTCACAACAGATATATGGTGATTCCATGACAGGAGATATGTGATGTTACACATATCGATAGATATCGGAATCGAAAGTTGTTAGCCAGTATCGGCATATGGGATATTGGCAGAAAAGCCAACATCGTACATCCTCATTATCACACATATATACATATTTATACGTATACACATACGTACACATACACACACTTAAATAAATAGGCGGCATCTTACAACCTTTAATTTTTCAATGGAAAACTTGGGCCTGCCTGCAGTGAACAAACTTTTAAAATAAAAAAATAAAATCGTATATCAAATGAAAATATATTTTAAAATTTACTTTGAAAAAATTCATTTTATAAAACACAAACATAACATTAAACATAAAAAAAATAATAATACATTTCTATATAACACAATTGCGTGTCAGAGGCCAGTGTTTTGCCCTGTGTCGGACTGCTCAGGCGTTTACATGACACCTCCACGCGACACTTGGAGCAATGAGGTCAGACAACTCACCGAGCCACCGTCGGGGGAACACACAAACCCATGCACACTCACATGCCAACACAGCTACGCAACTGTCACCGAGCTGTCAAGGTTTGGATTACGTTGCTATGGTGACATGATGTCATCTAGACCGGGAAGTCAGTGCACGTGTAAATGATGCAGATACATCGCTTTCATCCTGCATTCACTTCACAACAACTTCCTCCTGTCCTCATGTTCCTGTTCAAGGAGACATTAACGAGATTAAATCTACTTTGATTCACTGATGTCCTACCCCTATTATAACTAACTGGAGGTTGTTTATTTACCAATACGACTGTCTATGAGGCGATTGTGTTCAGTATAATCACATTTAAGCACTATACTGGGTATGTTTATACTGGTTTTTAAACATTTATGCAAGGAACGATGTCCATTAGTGCAAGGTTCTAACATGCATGTTATGCTAGAATTACGGCTGAAACTGACCTTTCCAAGATGGTGGTGTCAGTGTCCAGCGTGTTGCCCTTTGACCCGGAAGGCACGTTAGTTATGTCATCATTATTAGAAACGTCTTCATCAAATGGATTGGTGGAATGTGTGTCCTCCATCATTTCCATCTTTTGTTCCTCCTCTCCCATCGTCTCTTTTTTGTCCATCCCCTTGTGCTCCGCCTCCTCCTGTTTCCTCTCTTGTTCCTCCTCCTCAGTTGTTCTTCTTTGTTCCTGTTCCTCCATTCTCTCTCTCTCCTCTACTTCCTTACTTACCTTCTCATCTTCTCCCCTTCTACTTGCTTCTTCTATCTTTTTCCTTTCATCTTCTTCTGCTAATCTCTCATCTTCCTTTTTCTTCCTTTCTTCCAGTTGTTCCTCTTGTCTCATCCTTGCTTGTTCCTCTTTTCTAGCTTTCTCAATCCTTCTCTCCTCTTCCTCCAGTCTCCTCTTCTGTTCTGCAAGTTCCTGTTCCTGTCTTCTAATCTCCTCTTCTTCATCTTGCTTCCTTTTCTCCTCCTTCAACCTTTCCTCCTCCCTTCTAGTCCTCTCCTCTTTCTCCCTTTGGCGCCTTCCTTCTTCCTCGACTCTGTGATTCTCCTCTAATGCTATTCTTTCAAGCTCTTCTCGTCTTCTCATCTTCTCCTCTTCCTTCTTCCTTTCCTTCTCTTCTTCCTCCAGTCTCCTCCTCTCCTCGGTCAATCGTTCTAGCTCTTCTTCCTGCCTTCTCATTCTCTCTTCTTTCTCCTTCCTCACTTTTTCTTCATTCCTCATCCTTTCTTCCTCTCTCGCCCGCTCTTCTTCCCTCTTCATCCTCTCTTCTTCCACTTGTCTCCTCTTTTCCTCTGCTAGTTGTCTTAGCTGTGTTTCTCGTTTTACGATTCTCTCTTCTTCCTCCTTTCTCACCTTCTCTTCATTCCTTTTTCTCTCTTCTTCTACCCTCCTTTGTTCCTCTGCTAGTCGTTCCAGCTCTTCTTCCCTCCTCATCTTCTCCTCTTTGTTCCTTCTTGCTTTCTCTTCTTGTCTTCTCCTTTCAACCTCGCCCCATCTCTTCTTTTCCTCTGCTAGTCTTTCCTGCTCTTCTGCTTCTCTTCTCTTCCTTTCTTGCTCCTCCTTCCTGGCCTTTTCTTCATTCATCATCTTTTCTTCTTCATCCTTTCTCATCTTCTCTTCATTTCTCTTCCTGTCCTCTTCCTCCAGTCTTTTCATCTCCTCTGCTACCAGCTGTTCTTGTCTTCTCATCCTCTCTTGCTCCTCCTTCCTCGCCCTTTCTTCATTTATCATCTTTTCTTCTTTGTCCTTTCTCAACTTCTCTTCATTCTTCTTCTCTTCCTCCAGTCTTTTCATCTCCTCTGCTACCAGCTGTTCTTGTCTTCTCATACTCTCTTGCTCCTCCTTCCTTGCCCTTTCTTCATTTCTTTTCCTTTCTTCTTCTTGCATTCTTCTTTTTTCCTCTGCTAGTCTTTCAAGCTCTTTTTGTTTTTGTCTTTTCTTCTCTGCATCCTCCTTTGCTTTTTCTTCATTCCTTTTCCCTTCTTCTTGTAGTCTTCTCATCTCCTCTGCTACCAGCTGTTCTTGTCTTCTCATCCTTTCTTGCTCCTCCTTCCTTTCCTTTTCTTCATTCCTTACCTGTAGTTGTTGTTCTTCCAGACTTCTCTTTTCTTTTGCTAGTCTTTCCTGTTCATCTTCTTCTCTTCTCATCCTCTCCTCTTCCTCCTTTCTCAACTTCTCCTCTTTCATCATCCTCTGCTCTTCCTCCTGTAAGCGTTCCCGCTCTTCTTTTTCTTCAAGTCTCATCCTCTCCTCCTTTTCATCAAACCTGTCAATCATTTTTCTCCTCTCCGTCTCCTCCTTAGCGTTCCCATCTTCCAAATCCTCCTCCTCCTCCTCCTCTTCCCAGGTTGTGTACTGCCTTATTGCAGGAAGCGAATCAACGGACGGCGGTGAGCTTTCGGGAACATCTTCCATAGACCCGTGGCCTGAGCTGGCCAGACTGAAGTTGGATCCAACGCGAGCGGTGCGAAGCGGAGGGTCGTCACAGTAAACATGGCTGCCGTTGATGCACAGGTTGCTTTTGTCAATAGAGGAGTGCTTCTGACTGGATGGATCTTTGCTGTCTGAGCTGCCTGAGCGTTTATGTTTCATGAACTTGAACTTCTTTTTACCTAGAAGGAGTTAGAAAGGGACAAACTTGACTAAAAGGTACAAGCAAGAATGGAATTAATTGTGGTGCAGACTACCAAGGCCAGACAATCACAACATGTACAAACAAATAAATACCAACCTGTATTTCAGAGTCATGCCACTATGCAATATTCATGAAGAAATTTGGGGCAATATTACAAAAATGTGCAAAAACAGAAGGACGTGCAAATAGTGGAGTCTTATCTGTGTTTTCATAACGTCAACATTTTCCATGAACAAGGAAGTAGCCTCCCAACATAAGAACAGACAAATACAAACAGACATGTCATTTTTTTCCCACTTTTTCTATTACTGCTGAAACTGAAGCTGCAACAAAACTGAGAGCTGCGAAGCATACAAGCATATTCAAGAGTCAAATTGCACGAATAGCTAAATTTGGAGACATTGACAGGCCTGTATTAACATTGCAAATAGTCCATGCCTCTCATGGCCCCGCCGACAGTTCCCTCAAAGTAATTTACTTCCTTTTTTGCAGTTTGAGTCCTGAAGGAAACATTCATCGCATCCCAGAAACCATAATGGTAACAGTGGGTCTATCATATCAGGATAAGGGGTTGCTAACAGTGAAGAGAGACATTTTTTTGGTTTATTTTCTTTTTTCTCCATGACACAATGGAAGGTATTCCCGCCTCACAATCAAAAATGGTACCGACTTACGTGAAACAGGAAGTGGTGCCAACATAGCTAAAGGGAGTCCTTTCAATGTCAGTGTAAACATGTCCAAATGCATCATACTCAACATCCAATTTGACTCTTCACAGCTCTCCATTTTGTTGCATTTTGTACAGTACAGATAAAGAAATAGATATTAGTTGTCCATATTATTTCCATTGGGGGGCATGACAGAAAATAAGTAAGAACCACAGCTCTATATTGTTATAACCATGCAACCAGTGGTGGAGGTCTATGCGCTAATCCTAATAACTACTGTAGAAATGTCATCATAATATCAATCAAAAAAGTGACTGACCTTCGGAGGCATCGACATTAAGACCAGAGGACAAGCTGCCACTCAGTGAGGAGTTCTTGGCAGGCAGCACCAACATAGACTGAGACATGTTCCTCTGCAGGTTGGACTTGTGAGAAAACAAAGACTTTAATTTGAGTTTCTTCTTCTTCTCCTCCTCTGTGCCTGCAGCTGACTGGCCGCCATCCTCCTCTTGCTCTTCCTCGCTGTCGGTCAGAACCTGGGTGAAGGACGGCCCCGCCGCCTGATCCAATTCTTTTTTCTTCCCCCGGACTTTGTCCTTCAGCTTGCCAAGGCGGGATCGAGGTTTGCCCGCGGATGAGAGGTCAAACATGCTGGCCGTCATGTTGTTCCTCAAAAACTGGATGTTCACAAGGACCTCACCTCTGTCTTTGTCCACCTTGCCCGTCTTGTCCAATAACTTGAACCACCTTGAGAGCAGACATTAAAAGATAGAATTTATTAGTATAGACAGCAAGCAAGCTATCCTAAATGCTCCGATTAAAATAAAAAAAAAAACATTGGCATGAATGACTGTGGCTGATGTAGTATTTGTTTGTTTGTTTCAACTCCAATAGCTGCATATGAAGTATCATGAGTGGTCAACTATCAGCTGCTTTGTCTATCTCTGAAAGTGTTTTAAAATATTGCCACTCCGTTGTCTGTATTGTTGAAAATGAACTCATGAGTGGCATTGATGCTGGCTGAGCAGTTTGTTCCTTGGCACAATTACAACATTGGCTCTGTTGCTATTTTGTGCAATATACTTTGTTCATAAATGACCATGTTTTCACAGAGAGCAGTACTGTCCTTTCAACTTTCACATGCACTCAAAAAAGGTTGTGCACTTAAAAACCTTTTTACCTTCCAGGAGGTTTTTGGAAATGGCGAGCAAGAAATGGAAAATGACTTCATAGGAAAGTTTTACAAAATAAAAATACATCCGACCTGGAAAGTTTTGTATGAATGCTTTGACTGTGTGGCGACTGTCTCGAGACAATCTGCACTAAAGTTAATGTCAGTATTTTAAAAACAATACAGGAGTAAGAGAAGGCCTCCTGCTTAAGAGGGGTCTCGGAAAAACAGTAACAAAAAGTCAGAATCAGCATTAATAGTGCTTATCAAGCATAAATCCGGGGTCAGCACTGAGCAAAGTGAAATGTGGATTCCTGAGGAAATGAGAAAGGCACTTTTTGTGGTGTGTGTGTGCGCGCATGTGGGTGTACACGCCATGTGTGTCTATGCAGGGGTCTCTGGTATTTCCATGCTGCAGGCCATCAAACTGCCTTTTTGGGAAAAACAAACAGATGCGGATCAAATGTGCAAAGTACACAGTATGTCAAAAAGTATACAGTGGTGTGAAAAACTATTTGCCCCCTTCCTGACTTTTCATTCTTTTGCATGTTTGTCACACAAAATGTTTCTGATCATCAAACACATTTTAATATTAGTCAAAGATAACACAAGTAAACACAAAATGCAGTTTTTAAATGAATGTGCTTATTGTTTCGTGAGAAAAAATCCAAACCCACATAGCCCTGTGTGAAAAAGTAATTGCCCCTGCACCTAAGAACTGCTTGGGCCACCCTTTTTTGGTAGACAGTAGAATTCATGCTTCCATCTATCACAGCAAGCCTTCCAGGTCCTGAAGCAGCAAAACAACCCCAGACCATCACACTACCACCACCATATTTTACTGTTGCTATGATGTTCTTTTTATGAAATGCTGTGTTACTTTTTTGCCAGATGTAACGGGACACGCACCTTCCAAAAAGTTCAACGTTTGTTTGTCAGTCCACAAGATATTTTCCCAAAAGTCTTGGCAGTCATCATTTTGTGTTCAATTATGTTATCTTTGACTAATAGTTAACTATTTTTTATGAGCAGAAACATTTAAGTGTGACAAACATGAGGAAGGGGGCAAATACAAAATTCACACTACTGTGTGTATACAAATATTAGGGGTGTCACAAGATTTCTCGCTCAGAAAAAAATGTCTTGTGGCCAGTTGGCCATAAGTTCTTGAATTTGTCACATAATAAATGAAAATGAACTCGATAGCTTCAATCGCTTCCCATGTGCATGTGTTTTCCTCGTCTATCGCATCCAAACAGGCCGGTAGAGAGTTCACTCCGTGCATTGCTTTCAGCACCTTGTTCCATAGAACAACGGCATAAACAAAGTGAGTCCTTTTGTCAGTCATACACAGTATGTCTCAGTGGGTGGAGCGGGGCACACACACGCACGCACACGCAGAGTGCAGACAAGTGCAACATAGTAGAAATTAAATCAATAGATTGCAATATATTGTCACAGCTTGACTTCTTTTCATAGATCCAATCTCATGTATCGTCTCGTCTTGTGAACTGAGTGTTTTGTGACACCCGTATTAGATATTGAGAAAGAAATATTCATAATTATATAGAACTGTGCGATTTGCCCTCACAAAAACTTAAAACTATACAAACAGTGCTTCAATGAATGCAAAAAACAAACAAAAAAATTGGGAGATAAGGAGACACATTTTATCCAAGAAGAAACTACAACACGAAAGCTGAACATGACAGCAAAATGGAGCTGGTGCAATATAATACTGCTGTGGCAGTGTAAGCCAACATTAGCATGTGTGTTTATTATTGTTGTCATTTCTAGCCATGTATACTCCAACGATGAATCCACAGGACCAACAAGTTAGCAGCAGTGGTTATTAACAAGTATATTGCACAACACATCAGCAACAGAACCAATGTTGTAACAGTAGTAAGGAGCAAACTGTTCCGTCAGCATTAATATCACTCAGGAGTCTATTTTAAACATACGTAACATGCGCAAGTTTCAAACCAACAGCCAACATAAACAAAAAGACATCAGGAAGTTGCCTACAGCAACAGCCCTTAATGCCATTGTTTTTGACTGCCGCTAATTAGAGACGCCGGCGGCTTGAAGAAGGGCGTAGCTACAGGCTGTAAACACTGAATGTGATGATAGTTACAAAACTACTACATACATCCCGCATGGACACGACAAAAAGAGAAGTGTACTCCTTCCGCTAAAGCACAAAGGAAGTTACGAAAATGTCCATGTACTGTAGTCTTCACTTGACGCCTGCCAATTGATAATGCCTTGAAGCGGACTGATCCCACTCAACTTTGTCAACATGTATTCCTTAGTGCGCACACACACACACACACACACACACACACATCCTTCCCTGTGCACTACAGATAAGACAATGACGACCTCTCTTATCACGTCACACAGCTGTGTGAGTGGGAGAAGAGCGAGTCAGCAGTGAAACACGTCCATGCAGCACCAGTGGACGGGGCTTATCAGATCATCAGCATTTGAAGTGAGGGCCTGGTCACCGGAGACAGGGTGGGGAGCTACAGAACATTCTCAAAAAGCACTGCTTGAGCCTAAAGGTGTGGAGGCATATGATGCACATCACTATCCAGCTCACACGTTCTCCTCGCGTTTAACAATGTTAATAGAGGGCCTACAGTAGCGTATTGGATGTGCGTTGTCCAAAATCTAGCCTTGATGTTGAAATGTAGTCATTTTATTAAGTCCTACTGGGAACTCGCCTCTCTGTGTATAAATAAATGCCATATATAGCAAGAACGTAGCATTAAGGAGTGGGGCAAGAAGATACCCAGACCTGGTTTCAGGTCTGTCGCTGATTAATGGACAGTTGGCAGAGTTCTTGGCTTTATTTTAAGATGTGTAATGAAGCCTGCTTTTAATTGTACATTGCTGTCCTCCATCAACTGATGAGTGTACACATTGGGCAATCTCATCTAGTCAGAGGTGGTATCATGTCCATGAGGAAGGTGTTTTTCTTTCACGAGGTCATGAAAAACTGGAAGTTCTAAAGCGACGGTTTGAGGGCCTTTCCTCTCAAAACTGGACCAAACAAGTGAGGAAGGGGTTACATTTTTGTCACATTCGGTGGTCATAAGCAGGTTCTATGGACACATGTTACTGTTAAAACAGCATTAAAAACTTACTTTAGTCTAGCATAGTGGGTGATCACACAGCTATTTTTTGCAAACAAAATGGATATTTACTTTTACGTTTTGCGAAGTGCTGATAGGAAGAGGCACATCAACATCAAGCTATGTGAATAAGGGTCATAAAATATGCTGATAGTGGACATTGACCATATTATTGCACCTAATGTCAAAGTCCAGCATTCAATTTAACACAACAGTTAACTTGTAAACAGACCTACTCTCTGTAATACCAAAGATTTCTTTCATGTTGCATTGTAAGGCGGTGTGAGTGCTAGCAGCACCAAGGAAGGTCTGCTGTTTTTTGCCAGAGAACTTGACCTTGCGGGCCATCATTGTTTATTTTTCACTGATAAAGCGGCCAGGAATGCGAGGCCACAGGCAACTTTAAACCTCGCAGGAAAGGTGCACGCACAGGAGAGAAAAGGTACCAAAAACGTCAGCATACCAGAAGTGTAGCTAATGCCTCACTAATAAAAGAACTTGCAAGTAAGAATGAGAAGGGAGGCTGGTATGCTGCAGGTCACATGGGGAGAATAAACTACTTAGAAGCAGCTTAGCATAACAACACATAACACTCTCCATTCTTGACTAATACAGACCTGATCAAAATCTTAAGAGCAGTTGAAAAAATGCTAAAATTTACCTTCTGCACGTTTGGATCTTAATGAGGTTTTAAGGAGAGTGTGGCAAAAAGCACTTTGAAAAAGTCCTTTATTGAAACCAACAATTAAATGGAAAAAGGCTCTTTATCAGCTGATCAAAAGTTTAAGACAATCGCTCAAAAAAATGACAAAAAGCTCTCCAAACCAGAACAAAAAAGCTAGTGGGAACATTGCTCCAAGTGGTGAAGATGGCTTCACGAAGGGCATCAACTGTCTGGAACCGGTGGCCATTTTTATTATAAACTTAGAATATAAACTAAAGAATATAACATATCATCTTTACGGAATGTTCCCGGTTTGAAAAACTAATGATAATTCTAATTGACTGCCCTAAAATATAGATAAAATATATAAAAACCTAAAAATTTTATAATTGAATAAAATAAAAATGTGAAAAATATCAAATGAGGTCCTTGTATCAATACTGGCAGGCTCATTTCTCTGATTGCTGTTTTTAATATGAACGTTATGAACTATTACAAACTTGCTGTACTCAATATAAGTTATTTGGAACTGATGGTCATTTTTATAAACTTCCTTTGCCANCCCTAAAATATAGATAAAATATATAAAAACCTAAAAATTTTATAATTGAATAAAATAAAAATGTGAAAAATATCAAATGAGGTCCTTCTATCAATACTGGCAGGCTCATTTCTCTGATTGCTGTTTTTAATATGAACGTTATGGACTATTACAAACTTGCTGTACTCAATATAAGTTATTTGGAACTGATGGCCATTTTTATAAACTTCCTTTGCCATCCATCCCCAAATGTTATCTAAGGGATTTAAATCAGAGGAATTTGCAGGATGGTCCAAAGGAGTGATCTTATTCTCCCTGAAGAAGTCCTTCGTCAAGCGAGCATTGTGAACTGCAGCGTTGTCCTGGTGAAAAACCCAGCTGTTACCACACAGACAAGGTCCCTCAGCCATGAGGGTTGCCCGCTGCAACATCTGCACGTAACCAACCGCCGTTTACACTCTGGGAGATTGAAAGGTGGAAAAAAAAGTTTTATTCTCAGGCGAGAAAAAATGTAACCACGACGGTCCAGATGGCTTCCAACGTTACTGGCATGACAAGGAGATCCCACCAGTGTTCCACTGAAAGAACACTGGAGCTTCAGGTGGTGCAGGGTCATCAGACTGGTTACGTGCGGATGTTGCAGCGGGCATCCCTCATGACTGAGGGCCCTCGTCTGTGTGGTAACAGCTGAGTTTTTCAACAGAACAACGCTGCCGTTCACAATGATGGACCATCCTACATGTTCCCCTGATTTAAATCCCATAGAGAACATTTGGGGATGGATGGCAAAGGAAGTTTATAAAAATGGCCATCCGTTCCAAATAACTTATATTGAGTACAGCGAGTTTGTAATAGTCCATAACGTTCATATTAAAAACAGCAATCAGAGAAATGAGCCTGCCAGTATTGATACAAGGACCTCATTTGATATTTTTCACATTTTTATTTTATTCAATTATAGAATTTTTATGTTTTTATATATTTTATCTATATTTTAGGGCAGTCAATTAGAATTATGATTAGTTTTTCAAACCGGGCACATTCCGTAAAGATGATATGTTATATTCTTGTTAAGCTTTTTAGATTCGTATACGGTCATTGTATTTTGATGCTTGTTATGTTCTATTCTCAATAACTCTGTGTATAAATATTGTGTCCCTTTATGGTCCTTACTCGGTCTTGTTGCGGGTCTTGTCCTCACTGAGTTGCAGCAAGTTGATGACGGCCTGGCCCAGCAGCTTGTCCGGACCCACCAGAGCCCTATGAAGGACGTGGACATGCAGCGTGGCTTTCTCCCCTCCCGCGCCGAGCTGCGGCAGCTCGAAGGCGGCTTCCTCCTTCCAGACCGGCGCCACGCTCTTCTCCACCACGGAAGTCTGGTACTTATCCTTGCCCACTTGCATGAGCGCGTAGGCATCGTTGGTGCCGCCTTTGCCCTTCGCCCTCAGGCCGCGTGCTTGAAGGACCGTCACCTGGACGCTGGCGGGACACCACGGCTGATCCAGGAAGGACATTCTGACGTCTCAAGCCACGAGACTTCAGCTGAATGGATGGATGGGCAGCCGCGAGGAAGACTATTACTCCTGCTGTAAACCTGACTGGAGGGGACCGCCGAGTGGGCGTGGTTAAGGACCGGGGGGTTGGGTTTAACAAAGCCACGCCCCCAGCATTAACAAGTTACTTCAATTGGAATGAAATACACCTGACCCTAGCTAGCACCTCATCACTAAGATAGATAGATAGATAGATAGATAGATAGATAGATAGATAGATAGATAGATAGATAGATAGATAGATAGATAGATAGATAGATAGATAGATAGATAGATAGATAGATGAAGGAACAGATAATTACATAGCTTGACAGGTAAGATGGACAGCAGCTAATTATAGTAAATAGCAAAATAATAAGGGGAAGAAAGAATGGATGGCTAACTAGCAAGTTAGATGAAAGAACAAACAATAGATGAAAGGACATGTGGATAGCTTGCCAGTTAAGGAGGATATAGAGCTAGTTTTCTAGATAAATGAAAGAGCAACAAATGATAGCTAGCTAGCATAGATGCATGAACCAACAACTAATTAAGTTGTATATCCGGAAGAACGGCAGCTAGATGACTTCCTAGCTAACTAGCATAGCTAGATATGCAGAGAGATGAAAGAACGGACAGCTCAATAGCTTGCTAGCTAACTGGCGCAGCTAGAACTATAGGTCTTGCCTGGGCTATTGGCTTGCGATGCAGACGCGAGGTGCGTGCCACGTTTCTGGGCGACCGTCAAGCAAGAGTGGAGACGCAACGTGCTACCCATCCGACACACAGCTACTGATGTCTGCTGGAGAACAGCGCGTTGTAAAGAGACGGCATCTCCATGCTGCAGCTCACGTTGTGTTGAAAACATTCCTGCAATTTGGGTCACCTTTTGACACTGAGGCAGCCAAACACGTTTAAAACCACTAAACTAGATAAATAGAATAAAACAAAAATTTAAATAAAGAAAAAATAATATATGAAAAGTAATACAGATTTTACAAGTACATAACAAATAGAAATATTTCATTGCACGTTTGATATGGCGCGGGTTTAGGACCATGGTTCTTATGTACAGTCTTGACCAATGGATCAGATGAAAAATTGCAATAATTGACAATTTGCACTGTTGGATCTTAAGGAGGCTCCAGTAGAAATTAAAAATGCGAAAAGAATAAATGGGAATAAAAAAAATAAAAAAAGTACACTATTTATTGCAAACAGTTGATCTCATCAGCTGATCAAAAGTTTAGGACCACAGGCCAAAACCCTCCTAAAACACAAATAAAATGTTGAAAAAAGGACTTAGTAATGAGTACCTGCCCCATTCTTGTCAATAACCTCAAAAATAGTTTTGGACTTGCTCGATGCGAATGTTTCCAGGAGAGTAGTGGGAATGTTACTGGAGGTGGTGAAGATGGCTTTACGGAGGAGATTCACTGTCTGAACTGATGTCCACTTTTGTAAAGTTATCTTGCCATCCATCCCTGGAAGTTCTCAATTGGATTTAGACCAGGGAGCACACAAGATGGTCCAAAACAGTGATGTGATTCACTGTTTTGAACCTCTGCGCGCAGTGTTGTCCTGTTGTAAACAGTTATTACAACACAGATGAGGGCCGTCAGTCATGAAGAAAGCCCATTGTAACATCTCCACATATCCAGCTGCCATTTGACACCCGTGCACAACCTTGAATCGTCATTGTTCCATTGGAGGAAAAAGCACCTAAAACCATAATGGCACCCCCACAACTGTGTCTTATGGAAAACACCTTAGATGGGATCTCGTCAAGCCAGTAACGTTGGAAGCCATCGGGGCCGTCAAGGTTACATTTATTCTCATTAGCAAATAAAACTTTCTTCTCGCTTTCAGTGTTTGATACGCTTGTGTAAATTCCAAACGGGCAATTTGATGGCCCTTCAACAACCTTGAAGACAGACAGCCTGTCGGTGCCTCCGGCTCAGGGCTGATGACATTTCGGGTCTGTCGCTTGACATTTTTTGTTCCATAACCCTGAGGATCTTTTAAGAAGTTTCAAATGTCTCGGGAATGAGTCTTTTTGGCTAATTGTATTTCTCTCTTAGGGAGGGAGCCGTTTTTTTTCACTTTATTGGTTGTTTGCAATAAATTGCTGATTCCAAATTATTTTGTCTCACTCCCATTTTGAAGCTCTACTTAGAACCTCCTTAAGATCCAACTGTTACGGTTCGGTGTGGCGTGCGTCTGGACCCCCAGATGCAGAGGCGAAGAGGCAGGTGAGTGAAACAGTCTTTAATAACAAAAAGCGATGGTGAAAAAACAGCACCATGAACTAAAACGCAGAACCTGGTGGGGACAGGAAGCAGCTGGAGACACTTGGAGAGACGCGAGGAAGAAACAACACACGAGCCATAGCCTTGGGTTCTCGGAGGAATAATCCCACGACTCCCAGCAGACAGCACACATCTTAAGTAGCCGGAGCTGATTAGCGACAGGTGTGTCCAGCAGCTCCGCCTCCAGCCGGCCGGGAAAGACCTGGAAAGATTGAGCGAGGAGAAGGCAGGAAAACCAGGCAGAGAAGGAGCGTGCACGTAACACCAACAGCGCAAAATGTCAATTCTAGCGATTTTTCAATTGGTTTTAACATATTTGCCAACACAGGCTAAGAAGAAAAAACAAGCAAACACAAACAAGACCCAGCCTTCTGCCTGTACGATATGTAATATTTATGTACTGTCTACAATCAGTGGGATTTACAATGTTTACGATACTACTACTATTAATAAAATATTAAATGCAGTAGTGATGTTTGCCACAGTTTCATGCTCTGACAACAAATCCAAAAATAATAATTTAGTTTAAAAAACCAAAAAGTTTAAATAAACAAAAAAGAACTTGTTGTCCTGCATTTAGTCACCTGTTTGCTTCCTGGGCAGCTTCACAGACGCTTATATATAGAAGTCCTGAGCTAATTAGTGGCGTGACGTAATCGCGTGATTACTCTACTGTACTGGCCTTTAACACAACACAAACAGGAACATGTTCAGTTTTGTTGATATAACTTTAATATTAATTTGTATAATTCACATTTTCTTCACTTCTTTCCCCCGGCTCACCAATGAGAACTTTGCTGTAAAGTTTTTGTTGTTCTTCTCTCAGAGTGTCCTTCACTTTGGCTCGTTTCAGAGCCCCGTCCCTGAAAAATAAAAACACACTTGAAACAAATAGTATTGTGTACAACTACATAGTACTACAGCGATATGAATTATAAGTGCTCACTCACCAAATGAGATCTACTAATCCTCCTTGTGCAGCGATGGCGGCCTTCACTCTGTTGGCAAACTGCACTGCATCTTCCTTTTCCTTCACAAGAAAAACAATACTCACTGAATACTGTAGCATTTGCTCTGCTAGTACAGTTCATTTGGTCAAGTGTGAACTTGGTGTGCACCTAATGCATCTGGTGTGGTGCGGTTAACTTGCACTGGAACGAACACTACACAGACCAAAGACAACGACCAGTGTTAAGATGACAGCATGACAGAGATAATGAATTGTGTGAGCAGTGCTATCTTTCAGCTCTGCTCTCTCCCTATGTGATGTATGGCGCTCTTTAAAAGTACATTTTGGAAGCCTTGGTTTTAAATCTAAGCTGGTAAAAAAAAAAATTGCACAATAAAAATAATAATCTATGTTCAAACCAGAAGATGGCATGTTGGTTTGGTTTGTTTATAATAAGTAAACGTAATAAGTCACAAAAGCCGCTCTTTAAAAGTATATTTTAGAAGGGTTTTTGTGAAATCTAAGCTGGTAAAAACAGCAAAACATAACAATAACCTATTCAACCCAGAAGACCAATTTTGGTTTGGAATATGTGAGGTGAGCCATGTAGTATGCGACTGAAACTGCCCTTTAAAAGTATATTTTAGAAGCTTCTGCTGAAATTTAATCTGGTAAATAGAACTGAATCTAAAAATAACCTTCTTATTGCAATCCAACAGACAGCATTTTGGTTAGGAATATTTTAGCTATGTCACATAAGAAATCATAAATGCTGCCCTTTAAACGTATATTTTAGTAACTTTTGGTGAAGTCTAAGTTGGTAAGAATAGCAAGAAATACATTTGGCTAAATATATTTCATAATTTCAGTTTTGGCATCGAAAATGAATGAATGAATGAGTTTTAATATGATTTTATAACTGATCATGTATTTTGTTTTAGTTCTTAGCTCTGTGGCACCTGGCGAGATTGCAGAAATGTAAAGCTCAATACAAGTATATATTTATACAATTATCATTATTAATATTAAGATATAAAAATAACCTATTATTCAACCCGGCAGATGTCAGTTTGATTTGGAATATTTTAGTTAGGTCATACAATATCCCATGAAAGCTAACCAAACAAGTCCTTACTTTATGTATACGTCCTTGCAGCCTTTGGTCCCACCACAACACTACCGGTGTAAATGCTGAGCAAACCACACAAAAGTGCACGCCAAGTATCTTTTGTTAAATGTTAAGTTGCGACCAGAGTATCGAACCACAAGTTTGAAGTCAGCCTAAGAGACATTTTGCATGCATGTATCGTACCTGTCTGTTCATAGGCGGCAGGTACCACACACTGCACACAATGGCCCAGCTACTCATCATCCTCAGCAGATAGTTGAACAAACCAAACTTACTGCTGTTCCAGAAGGCGTCCCCAAAGCGAGGATCATACTGCTGAATGCATGTATTGTTGTTATTTGGTGTCATGTGTTAAGCACGGGCTGGGTGCAAAAAGAACCAAATAATAAACCAGCCTTGATCGCCACTGGATAGACAGTGCAGCCCATTTCAAAGCTGCCCTTTTTGAACATCATCACTGCTGTGTTGTTGATGCATGTTCCTGTAGTTGAGAAACAAATAAGATCTTGGATAAATGTACATAGGCTGTATATAATGCATCTATTATCATACACACCCTCAGGAAAAATCAGAATGGGCTGTTTGGTTTTGTCAGCAACATGCTCTCCCAGCCTGGAAGAGTCCAAATACGCTTTATTTGCAGACACTGTGGATTCCTTTACATTTAGCATTCTCAACCCCGAAAATTCAGGGATTTTTTTTTTTGTCAAAATGTATTATTTCCCCCCAAAATAGGCTTTTTGTCTGCAAAAAATAAATTACCATCACCCCAAGCCAATAATATGTAGCTTCCCACCGACTATACATACAAATAACTTTGCTCTTGTTGACAGGCATATGCCTGGGCCTTGAAGCTAAAGTTACCAATCAAAATACACTTTTCATTGTCCATTTCTGCTCAGTATTTTTCTGCACACGTTCATCGCGCGTCAAAAAAAATACAGGCGTTACAAGGGAACTCATCAATGGGTTAACTTTGACACACCCCGCACCCCTGCGCACACACACACACACACACAGTTCTAAGCTAAAGTTGGTTTGAAAGGACAGAATAATTACAAAATATAAAAGTCAGCTGGGATAGGCTCCATGGAATTTGGATAAGCGGCGTGGAAAATGAATGGATGGAAAAGTGTCATTTCAAAAGTAGCTGCGCGTGCTGCTGTTGTAGTTGCACCTTTTGGCCACTAGATGTCTGTCTTTCATTTGCGCTCTGTCAAACCAAATGTGTGGTGAAGATCTAACCATGGCTTTCTGGATCATTCCCATCAGTCCACCATGGAGCTGTCCAACCTGAGGCAGGTTTACACAATGTTCAAACTGGCGCACACGTGCCTATGAATTCATATAGACAAAGAATGTTGTACCAGGGAGTAGCATCCATCATTGGCCAAGATGATGACGTCAATGGGTGTCGTATGATTGGCTACACAAATAGCCCCACTCTTTGGTTTGTTCTGTCTGCAATGCAACACACGCACGCATTATACATGCATAGCATTGGAGTGATAGTGCTACATACACACACACATTGTATTGCTGTATAGTGATAGTGACACTGCAAATACACACATTGTATTGTTGCAGATGTTTTTGTTGTATGTGAGGGATGCTTACCTGTTGTGATAGGTGACAATGGCTGTGATGGATCTAGCACAGATGTGGTAACACAGTCCATGGACCTTCTCAGTCAGGTAAACCCTCAACCTGAACACACACGAAAAGAGTGGCAGCATCTCAGCTTAAAAAAATAGCAATACTTATTAATTATGTGTATGTTGCAATGTGAATGACCTTCACAGCAAGTGTAGTTGGCAAACACGCTTGAAATGTAGGTAAAGGCGGAGCCACAACGACCTCCTGTGAAGATGGAAGCGCGGAAACCGAAAGAAGCATAAAATGTAAGTAATTATAAGTAACTATTTGCTGGGATTTGAATTGTTGTTTTTTTCGCTAGTTATAAGGAGCTTTGACATACTGTATCTCCTGGCTACAGCATCATCATCATGGCTGTAAATGACATTGTAAATCATCTGAGAAATACTTGTGACTGGGCGTGGCTGGAGGATGGTTGGTGCATTGTTGTGGCGTCTTGAGAAGAGCTGGTTTTCCAGTGCGATGCAGTCTATGATTTTCCAATTGATGGTTTTCGTCCTGGGAATTGGAAGTATTGAAGGATTGGTATTAGTTCCGCCTGCAACAATCGCTACTTAAATATCTGACGTGCCTTCTCGGCAAGTCAAAGTAGTCCATGACAATCCAAATCACAGCGAAAGTAGACACAAACAACTTTGTTCTTGTCGCGAGAGCCTTCTGCCAGAGCTTTGAGGATAAATTTACCAGTCCAAATACTCTTGTCCATTTCGGCTCAATATAGGTTCCCGCTTTTGGCTCCATAGTTGCAGCTGCTTCCTCAAAGTATAGTGTGGGGCGAGGGTCAAACAGGACACGCACATGTTAATTGCGTGTCAAAAAAAAAAGTGCAGTTAAAAGGAAACTTCCGTTAATGCGTTGTTAGGATGTTAACTTTAACAGCCCTAATTTCGACATTATTTATTGTTATGTATTATTATTATTATTATTATTATTATTTATTATTATTTATTGCCTGTAGAACGCATTTTTACAAACAGTGACATTTACTGCAAGACAACAAACTCCAACAAACGTATATGAAATAGAAATAGCAATATAACGAACTTCATCAACAAATGTTTAAACTTTTTGTTTTAAAGCTCTCCTTCTCTCATTTATTTTCTCCCTCAGATTGTTTTGTAAAAAAGTCCAGAATGGGATTTTATTGCATGTGACGTTTCCAGAGGGGGGTAGCAGCTTTTGATTGGTCCTGGAGTCCTGTGTGGTGCAGCAGGGGGCTGACTACACTTGGCTCGGCATCTCCTGCATGAATGACACATATGCATGATTGACGGGCTTCAACTATTAAATCTTTGTAAATATAGTAATAGTAGTGTAGTAATAGTGTGCTGAAAACAAATATGTAGTGATGGTTAAAAAATAGATGGGACGACGTTAGATTCCAAAAGTTTGATGGTGTGCTGTTCACATACGTATGGCCGCGTTGTCTACATCTTTTTTTTAGCTCACTTCCTGACCGTCCATACTGTATGCGGAATACAATAAATATATTGTGGAGCGGGGATAGCCACCTGCCCTGCCTGGGCCTCCGTGCTGCCACTGAGTTCGGGAGAACCATCGATAGAGAATAGAGTGGGGGATATCCACCCGCTTCAGTCGGACACAAACAGGGCACTTTTTCAGCCAGTTCAGTAATGTAGATTCCTCTCTCTAGGGAGTGGTTTTAAAATAGTGACAGTACGTGTAGTAGTAAATGATTGAATATAATACAAAACGCGAGTGACGTTACTGTGAAATTCAGTAATTTTGCATAATTACTTACATTCTATGCTTTTTTCGGTCTTCTCAGCAGGTCGTCCAAGTCTGGTTTCCTACCATACTTTGTTTTCAAGGGCTGTATAACCCTTTTGCATTTACTCCTTATCCCTCAATTTAAGGAGAATTGGGACACCACTTGATTTTTGTGAACACACAAAACCTAAGGGTAAGAGGTAAGATTCGGGGCAAGGGGTAGAACTGGGATTCAGCCTTACTCTCTGTTTGGTAAACAGGCCACCATGGTGGTAAACAGGAAGAGCAGATTAATGCCAGTCACTGCGAGAGTCAACCTGCAGAGAAGAAAACAACTTTTGAATCAAACTCTTAAATTTGGTCTTTGGACATTCTTCTTCCTAACCTCAGAGGCAGGAGGACACCGTAGCGGACGAAGATGCCGACACCCCAAAGGATGCTGAGTCTCGTGCTGATGTTGTGGAAGTTGTAGCTGCTCCTGGTCAACAGGTTCCAAGTGTCCAGCTTCTGGGCCGAGAAGCGCTTGGTGACGTCGTCATCCACGATGCTCTCCACGCCTCGCCGACAGAAGGCAAGGACGTCAGCCATCTTGAACCCGGGGGAGCCGGCGGAAGCCCTCAGCTGCTGGATGTCCTGCTGGAAGGACGACTCTTTGGCGATGATGCCGACTGTGAGGGATGGAAAGGAAACATAACCGTTAGGAACGAGAGATTAATATGATATTGGAATGACAGGATCTTATTGTTACTTACCATTATCAAAGAGATGTGTTTCCTTGGCACCCATCTAAATGAAATATAAATAAAATAATCGAGAAAAATTCGACTTTTTTCTGAAAAATGAATAAATATATGTATGTAAAAATACATTTACAAAAATATGTATACTCATAAATATTTTACTTTTTGTGTAAACAACGTGAAGCTATTATCAAAAGATTTAGATTTCTTTTTACATAAAAACATGACATTTAAAATCTATATACTGTACAGTACCAAATATATATTTAAAAAATATGTAAATATAAATAAATATACAATATATAAAAATAAATTTCACTAGGAAAAAGTCATATTACAGAAAAAACCTAATCGTATGTAGGTAATACATTGGCACATGCACAAGAATCATCGTAATTTTTAAAATGTGGCCGATTTTTACACGAATAACTCTCTTGATTGTGAGAAGTTTCATATTCCGTAAAGAAATTTGGAATTCTACCGGTATAATCATTGTTTTGCAAGAAAATACTTGGGAATTCCACAGGAATGAAGAAAAATATCTGAATGTTAATAAAATACAACGTGTCATCAAGTTAAAAATGTCACTAGTATAATGTAATATTACAATAAAAAAGTCAGAACTTACAAAATATGAAGTTCTGTGATATACTATATACTACGAACTATAAGGTATACATAATAATGTGAGAAACGTCCGCTAAATCAGTAAACAAATGACAATTTGACTGCAACGAGGCTGCACTTGTTGTCTCAATAACATGTCTTCAAAAGACAGATGCTGTCTCAACCTCCCGGGAACGTCAACATGACAGATGGCATTCCCAAGTGCAAAGAGCGTGGTCCTTCCCTCCCCAGATTTAAAACCCTCTAGGCTGGGGAGATCTCTACTGCAGCAAAGGGAGTCTAATCTCATCCCCCTGGGATAAAAACAGACAGAGGCTAGTCTCTGGGTTTGATCCGTGTTGAAATAACAGCACAATACAGTGCAAATGGGACCATCGCATTACAGTAGAACGATAAAATGTTCATTTAGGAAACAGTCTGTAATAATTATTCCAGTACTGCCGATTAACTTGCCCGTTGATGTCTCCCCACATACTGCACATTAGAGGGATTACAAATTGAAAACACTTTTGATTGGCCTTAATTTCCGAAATCAAAAATACCAAAATAATGAACAGAGAATATAAAATATGTCACTAAAAAAACAAAAACAAGATAAAGACACCTTTTTCTTCAAATATCTCAACTTGATTCTTATGATATTATCAATTTATTTTTTGTAAAAAATGCTTTTGTCTTTTTAAATGACAAACAAATAATTCTGATTTTGTATTATTTTTTTATATTAAAAAGTTTATACCTGTTTTCCCTCTCCCTACACTAAATGTGTAAATGTTACATTCCTAACTGTTTATTAATTCATTTTCTATACCGCTTATCCTCATTAGGGTCGCGGGGATGCTGGAGCCTATCCCAGCAGACTTTGGGCGAGAGGCGGGGTACACCCTGGACTGGTCGCCAGTCAATCGCAGGGCATTCCTAACTGTTTTCTGGCAATTTAACAACTTCATTCTCATTAAATTAGGACTTTTGTTTCGTAAAATCAACAAAAAGGCGCAGTTTTCTTGTGAAATGGTCCCTTTTGTTTCAGGCTTAACTTTAGTGTTTAGATTTTTAACTACTCCAACATTACTCTTGTTAAATTGTAACTTTTTTCTCCTGAATAACAACTTTGATCTCGTTAGATTCCAATTGTATTCTTGTAAACGTTTTTAAAAAATTACCCCTACTTTTTCCCAAAACATTATGACTTTTGAGGGTTTTTTTTTTACTCTGATTACTGTAAAATGTCTTTGTCATAATAAGATTTCATGTTTCTAATATAAATCTACAAACACATACATTATCCAAGTGACCAGATCTACTTTATCATCACTTGGTGCTCTGCTGCCTCCAGGTTTGCAAATAGTTGTAATAGTTGCAAATAGTCACCTCAAAGATCCATAGAAGGGTCCTCACATAAAGCCTGCGAATGCCCAAAGACACTCCAAATACAATAACGAAGATGCAGACTAGCAGAGTCGAGCCCATGGTAACCAGTGAGCTAGTAGGACTCCCACACAGCAACCTGTCAATCATGCATGTAAACCATTCCATGCCGATCAGGGGAAGTCTTCCTCTACAAAAGAAGAACACATCTAGATTAGCATTCAGGAATATACAGCAAAATTATATCCATACTAGGGGTGGGAGGATCCATCAAATAGCGATTGGTTCAATACCAAAAGTATGTGCATATAGGCAATATCAGTCCTGTATTGCTTTGCTATCGATTCGATACCAACATGTGCCGTATCGCCCACCCCAAATGCAGACCAACACAGAAGGTGAATTTAGAATGAAGTAAGGTCTTACTGGGTTTAATGGTCGCCCCATGTTGGAGAAAGACAGCCGAAGGTGCTCTCCATCTGGAAGCTTCGCAGTAACTAAAGCTCTTGCTAGCAGCCTGCTAAAGCTGCAAGCCGGTGGTGTACATGGCAACAGGTGGCCAATGAGGGCCGCTCTTACTGCACTGTGGGCTGACAGTAATCTGCTTGAAAGGAGGAGCGACACCAGGAAAATAAAACAATAAAATTGCTTTATTGTGCTGATTGCACACACTGAAGTTATATTTTAAATATGTAATTACATTAAAATTAATGCAGTACTGAGTTGGATGGACCGAAACATTTTACATAATATTTACTTTTATTTCATGGTAAAAATTATATACCCAAGCATACAGTACAAAGTTTTTTAATTATTTAAAATAATAACGAATATAATGTAAGACAACAAATAATATACTTATATATACTAATATACTGATATTATTATTATATTAACATAAACAGGAAATACAATAAAATGAAACAAACATCATTTTTTTATGTATGTGGCCAACTCACAATATATATTTATATATATATATATTAATTTTATTAATTTATATAATATATATACTGTATATATGTATAAATATATATCTTTTTTTTTTATAACAACACCTTATAAACTTTTTGCATAAAAGAACGTAATTAATTAAATTCTATTGCATTGTATTCAGTTGTGGGCGCATGGTGGCCGAGTGGTTAGCATGTTGGCCACACAGGTATGAATGTGAGTGTGAATTCTTGTTTGCTTGCTCTGAGATTGACTGGTGACCAGTCCAGAATGTACCCCGCCTCGTGCCCAGCTGGGATAGGCTCCAGCATACCCGTGACCCTAATGAGGATAAGCGCATAGAAGATGAATGGTTGCAGATGGGTACTCCGGTTTCCTCCCTTTTTTTCCAAAAGCATGCATGTTAAGTGGCGACTCTAAATTGTGAATGTGATCGTAATGGTTGTTTGTCTATATGTGCCCTGCGATTGGTTGGCGGCCAGTCCAGGAGGTCTCCCGCCTTCCGCACAAAGTCAGCTGGGATAGGTTCCATAGCATATTTCACGGCCCTAACGAGGATGGATGACTTCAATTGTGAATCAAAGTCAGCTGGGATAGGCTTCAGCATACTTGCGACCCTAATGAGGATAAGCGGCATAGAAAATGGATGGATGGATGTTAAGATTGAATGCATGTGAGTCAGACAAGCAAATACTTGTCCAATGCTCATAAAAACCTTTTATTTATTCTTCCATAAAATTTGCTACAAACTGCTTGTTGCATGCATAGTTTCACACAATTAAGACAAGCATGACAATTCCCTGTAAAAGACTTGCTCACCTTCACAGCATGCACATTTCATGACCAGTCTTTCCATTTAGCTGCTCCAACCATTGAACAGTTTATCGTACCATGAAACTGAATGTAGGTCAAATGATATTTTGGTCAATTTTCTTTGGCTTTTGCTGAAAAGAAACAAACCCGGCTTCTTAGATATGTTTGCATGAATAAGAACATTGAATTGAAATGGCAGATTATACTGAATGAAGTCGATTGTCCAATCTATTCTGAGGTATTAAAGCACGTAGTTCAGGAAGGACAACCAACATTGCATTATTCTTATAAAAATAAAATAAACTAATAATAAAAAAAATAAATCATTATCCCTTTTTACATGATAATCCTCCAAAATTTAAATTACCATAATAAAATGTTACCTTTAAAATTCACTCACACATTCAAGTCATCATTTCAAGCCATCATTTCAAATGACTGCAGCCAAAAATATACATGTCATGTTGAGTTTAACCTTTTAGAAGGTCAGGATGTTTACATAACTGCACAGTTACAGTGCAAGGTGAATTTTGCTGCATGCTTTCAATGGTCCCAATTGAGATCTTAACACAAATTTTTGGTGTTAAGCAAACAATTTGCATTCATTAAGATAAATTTGTGATTTTTAGTAGGACATTTTTTGGCATTTTTGACATTTTGTGTCTTTTTGTGTAGCGTTGCCATTTTAGGCAACACAGCCACAATAGCTAAAATATAAATGTAAAAAAATAAAAGACCGACACAAAATGTCCACTGGATCTTTTAAGGGTTCAAATATTTTTCATATTTTATGTAGAATACTTTTTATTAGGGGTGTAATGATTCATTCACTACATCGATGTATCGATTTATATTCCTATGATCCAACTACGTCGATCTCTCGTCCTCCGATTGCCATTATAGACAACATATATAAATTTTAACATGGTTTGAAAGCTAATCATTAGATTGAATTGATTCTACGAAATAAAGCATTTGATTTAAACACAGCAGCTTTCATATGGATGTTTTTTTTTTTTTTTTTTTTTTATTATTAATTCGTTAAATGTTACTTTAAAGGGTAATTTCTTGTAAGTCGATTAGTCGTGCCTGTCGACTGGGGTGCACGGATGATGTCATGTGACGCTGAGTGTGCGCGCTCTGTTAGAAAAGTCCGTGTGGACATCCTAAAATATGGAATTTTTCATAGGATATGGGGTGTATTTTCATTGGTATACATGCTTGTTAGCTAGATGACTTCTTCCTCTTCAGTCTGGTATGGGAATTAACTGAGTGTTGGACCACATCCAAAGTTGAAGCCTTTCAAACTCATGGATGGGAGCGTCAGAACAAGATAAAAGCTACGTAGCGAGTGTTAAGTTTGTGCATGTTTGTGTTCTGGTTGAATGGGGGGCTTGTCGTTTGGCAGCCACTGTTGTTCTGGCGTGTGTTCCATTTTTTCTTGCAATGATAAGCATGTTGATCAAACACCTCCTCGTAGCTGTGCAGACGTTACAGTATGCAGGATATTCCTTTCATTTAATATCTATGCACACTTGACATTTCATTCTAATAGAACGTGAATGTATTTTTCATGAATTGTTATTTACCTTTTTGTTTATATCCATAATTAATGTATACCCGATCCCCTTAAAAAAAGCAAGGGAAATTTAGGAAACTTTTCCTGCACTGTCCAGAATGACTGACTCATTCCGGATCGTATCGTGCTAAATAAATCGATATCGTCCTTAAATCGAATTGGCAACCTGAATCAAATTGTTGTTAAAATGAATCGTTACACCCCCACTTTATATAATACTCAGAGCTACTGTACCTTGCATTTCTGCCCATCTTAATGCACACAGAAAAAGACGGATGTCACAGTAAAATATTCATGATGAGACTGAATCCATAGGAAAGATGTCTTTGCTACAATACATTGAAATTACAGAATAAGCAAATCCAGCAAAAATGAATTCAACAACAGTCTTATGGGATAAGGTCTAGCGCCTAGAGAAGAAACAACAACAAGCAAAGCACAGAACACAACCATACTTTTTTTTTTTTTTTTACAAGACCACACAAAAACTCCATATTGCCATACTGGATAAGTGCTTTGTGCTGGCAAGCCTTGGAGCATCCTTTAAGGTAATTCCTTTACATTTAGTCCATTTAGTGCATTTGACTAGTTTCTACTTGGAACAGACCCTGTTTAGAAAATACCCTGAGATAACCTCCATTGTTGTTAGCCCCACGTAGAGGAACTTGACAGGCTCTCCTTGTAGGGTCTTACACATCATTAGCATGACATCATCTAAATCGCTACATCGGCATCTTTAACAACCATTTTAGCACCAGAAAAATGTGCTTGAATTTCTTAAAAAAAGATTCTTAAAAAAAAACAAAAAAACTTTACAGTCCATAATAAAAGAACCAGCAGGAGAATAAAATCTGTTGACAGGCTGTGGTGGCCAGTCATTGTGCTCCAGCATTGCAGCTTTGGGCAGACTTGATATGATTTTTTGTTGTTGTTTTGCACTCTGGAAGGCCCATTAGCAAGTCACCGAGACATCATCCGGACAAATTCTGGGAATCAAAGCAACACAAATGTTATGTGGCAGACTTGGCTGGACCTGTCTTATCTTGACTTGAGACTTGACTTGGACTTGCACACGATTTTACTTGAGCCTTGACCCGAGACTTGGGATTAAAGACTTCAGACTTATTGAGATTTGCAAAACACAGACTAAGGACATTTACAATATAATAATAATTTGAAAATGTTATAAATTATATTAAGTATAATTATAATTATTAAAGACAAGTGGCATAGAAAATGGCTGAATTGATTTGGTATAATGAATGAATTTAAAAACGTTAATGTCATTAAATATGCTACAGTTCTAGAACTGTAGAGCCTTGGTTATCATTAATTTATTCTAGTTAGTCTAGTTAGTCTGACTAACTGAAACGGACGCTTACCAAATCAATTATTCCCCAAAGACATAACGTGTATCCAATTGATCTGCTCCAGGAAGCCAAATATGTTCACTCCAGACATGTTTTTATAGTTTGACGTGTAAGTAAGTTTCCAGTAGAATAAGTAAACTAGAGAAGGTAAGTAGCTATGTATATCTGTTATGTCCCTGCAGTGACACTGTAGCCTCCGCAATGCGATGTAAACAATAGGAGTGTAAAAGTGACCATTGGAGTCTCTAGTAGTTTTCTATGTTTTAACTACAAAAATATTCTGCTTATAAATACTGCATCCTACAAAAAATATTCAGGATAAAACAAATCATAAAATACAAAACAAAATTGGTTGTATTAGTATTTTTTCCTGTCTGGAAGTGCAATTTTTATAATCAGTTATGTATTTTGAGCCCAAAAAAAACACATTAGTGGGCAACTATGAATCTGTTTGTGATGTTCCGTTTTACCCAGCAGCTAAGTTTTTATGTACAAAAGCTGAACCAGACTTTAACTGTAGTCATCCTAATATATTCAGTAATACATTCTCATCCGTGACAGCAAATGTGTGTGTTTGTGTGCAGGAAAAATATGAGGTGACATAATCCCTTCGAATGAAGATGATCTGACACAGCGTTCATCCTCTCACCTCTCTTGCAGCATTCATGCTTAAATGTGAGGGAGAAAGAATACAAATGTATCCAATGTAAGGTTTACCTTCAAAATCCACATGTCCATCTCCGTTGAGGTCGATGTCTCGCAGAATGTCCTCCAAGTCTCTGTGACCCACCTGAGAAAGTCAAATAAATAAGAGCAAAAATTGTCTCGAAAACCTGAAGATGACCCAGTGCAAAAATTCTGATTGCTTTATTGATTGATACATTTTATTTTGAGCCATACATTAACAGTACATTCTGAATTTGCGGACGTAACTTTGCACATTTTTGTTTGATTAATTAAAAAACGTGTGTATTATTGTTAGGGACGTCCGACACTGGCTTTTTTGCGGTTATTAACCAACTATCAATTTCCTATTCCGATATCAACCGATATTAATACCAATATGTGTAACATCACACTGAATTATCAGATCCCTAATTATTGTGCTTGTATAAGTAATTGAGTGGACGGTGACGCCCCCTATTGGTTGTGGTAAAAATGCTTTTAAAGACAATTATGGACAATTAGCTGATAAGTTGGCTGGCGACCAGTCCAGGGAGTACCCCGCCTCTTGCCCTTAACTTATACACTTTAATAGCGACTGCAAATTGCAAAACAGTAACACAGTAATAGAGCTAAATATTTGGTTATACTTTGGTTTAATAATATCAGAGTCCGTTCAGGTCATCGTTGACTTTTCTTGTTGTGAGAAAGGCCACGAGCAAAAGCGTTTTGTATTTTGGACTGGGTAAGTGTAGACATGCTCCCTTACTGTATCGCCGTTTCGTCGTCTATAGTCTCCACTTCTCCTCCGCCTTCAGCCATGCTAATTTTCTCTCTTTTGCCAACGCTGGACCATATTGTGGTAGACCCAATGTGTCAATACAGCGCCGCGGTGCGCAACACTGCTTTCAGCAGTTTAAAATCTTCATTTATACCAAAAAAATTTTAAGTAGGAGTTTTTGTGTTGAGCTGTGTGAGAAATTCCATCCAACTTATGGGGTGCCGCAAAAAAAAGCAGGGGGGGTGCACATTTAGACAAATGGTCACCCTTATGTGTGCAGTAATTCAGGAGTTATCTTAAACAAAAGAAAACTTTGTGCTTCACACCTGCTGTCCTAAAAGCTTCTTCATCGCTTCTCGTAGTTCCGCCGTGCTGATCTGACCGTCGCCGTTGGTGTCAAACTGAAAATGAGAACCATCACTTGCCTGAACTGTAAGACAAGTAAACAAGAAGCATCATCAGTGTCACAATTTCCCCACCTCCTTGAACGCATCACGCAGCTCCTTCACGCCAATCATGTCCGCCGTCTCAGCTAGAAGTTTGGGCCCCATGAGCTCGACAAAGTCCTCAAAGTCAACATGTCCCCCCACTGATGGACAAAAAAGGGACATTTTCAAATGGCTGAAAAGCAACATGGCGGAAGTGGCTTGTAGCTTACAGTTCATGTTGATCTGCTGACTGAGTTCTATCAGCTCCATCTCTGTGGGCATGTAGCCCATCGTCCTCATGCAGTTCCCCAAGTCTTTGCAGCCGATGAAGCCATCTTTGTCTTTGTCGAACTCCTTGAACGCCTCACGTAGCTCTGTGAGCACAGAACATGTGGAATAATTACATACTGTAAGTGTCATGTAGGGTTCCTTCACTTGTCATGTTGGGTTATACCGGTAACTATGGTGTGTTTGCTGTGCCCAGCACTCATCCCAGCAAGTAAACTCTGGTGCTGTTGTGTTAGCTCAAATGTAAATGCCACACGAACCAAGTGAAATGACAGCAAACAGCATGCACGACAAAATTATGCAAGCTAAAGTTTGTTAGAAGTGATGTGCATGAGACAAAAGTACAGTTTAGAAGGTAAAATCTAAGCCGGTAAATACACAAGAATATAAAAATAACATGAATTCAACCCAGCAGACAGCATTTTGGTTGGAAAAACAGGTTGTCTATACTGTAATACATACATTTGTATTATACAGGGTGTCTATATTGCAGCCCGGGGGCCATCTATGGCCCACAGCTTGTTTTTTTATATTATAAATGCAATACAAAAAAATGCAATTATAAAGAAAACACACAAACATTGGAAAATTAGAGCAAAAAGGCACAATGTGAATATTGATACCAATAACCAATAACACAATGCTTTGTCTTGAAGTAAATAACATTTTTGCCAGTCATTTTACAAAATTAAATAGGATATAACAATAAGATACATATTCAACCCATCAGACTGCATTTTGGTTTGGAATTGGTAACATAGAAGTGCGTCCTGGGCTCGTGCACTTATTGGCTTGTGCCACAAAGTCAATCTGAAATTAAACCAACAAAACAACCACAAAAAATGGAAAAACAGCAAATTGACACTAATAACTAATAATAACACAAGGCTTTGTCTTGAAATAGATATATACTTTTTTACGTCTTTTAACTAAATTCAGCAAATATTTTGATTTTTCAGTATGCGTCTTTAATATAAAAGTATATTTTAGAAACTTTTGGTGAAATAAAAGATGGTAAATATAAACATATCCAACGTATTTAACCCAGCACATTTGAATTTGCTAGTTTTGAACATCTCAGTTGGGTCACATGCATCTCATATGTCATATGTCCCAAAAGCTGTCCAATCAAGTCCTTACTTTTACTCTTCTGCTTCTATCTTTTTTTTTTTTTTTAAATATGTCAGAACCAGAGCACCAAACCCACAACGTGTGTCACAAGTCATGTCGGTTCTCAACATACCATCCATTTCTTCTGGCCTCAGCTCTCGGTCCTGCAAGGAAACACACAGGACGGTTAGAGATCGCTGATATTGGTAGAAAGCGTGCCAAAACACAGCAGTCCTCCACACAACATGAGAAATAAATTGGCATATGTGCTCCACTAAGGGTGCCAAGGAGGTTATTTTTTTCGTCTTCTTCCAACTGGATTCCTTCTGAGGTCCCCTGCAGAGAATTTCGGGAAATAAACATCCATTAGCAATTCATGGTCAGTAAACAAAATACACACAGCAAAATGTGTTGCTTGGTTCAAGGTTGGAAACATAAAACTAATAACAACAAATGGGACAAATTTCCTTCTGGCACCTGAAAATCAGGCAAGGAACCAAAATTGGTAATTTAGGGAGGGTTAACATATAAGTAAATGAGCACATCTATCATTGTAAAAAATACATTATAACATGATATGGGGCTAAAATGGAAATTTCAATTGTAGCCCTATTATAAATGCTATATTTAATATACGTGTACTATATAGATAGCAACTATTAAAAGTACACAATACAGTATGTCTATTACAATTTTTAAAAGTTTTTTTTTTCTTTAATATTTGACCTTATTTTTGCTCCTAATATTAGAAGCTTATTCTTGTAAAATTGCACCTTTTAATTGCATCTTTTTTCTCTTAATTATTGCAAAATTACTGCAGTTTTGTCCTTGTTTTTTGTTTGTCTTTTACTTTCTTCTTGTAAATTTTTCCCACATAATTATCTCTATTTTCAAGATATTCTTATTCTGGTAAGATTATCAATTTTTGTCTAACTTGTTTCTCATTATATTATGGCATTATAACTAATCTATAATATTGCAACTAAATCAGGGGTCGGGAACCTTTTTGGGTAAGAGAGCCACGACAGCCACATATTTTCAAATGTGTTTGCATGAGCCATATAGTATAAAATAATATATAATATATAAACATTGAATGCAACTAAATGTGTGCATGTTTAAGCAAGACAAACAATATTGGAGAGTAATAAGTCTGAATGTATTCTTTTGATTAGCATTGTTATACTGAAGCTGAGCAACAAGAAAATACTTCTGGTGCTGCATGTCCTTTTGCCATCTTCTTTGTCAAAATGGTTTGCGCTGCAAAAGTACCCAGCTGTCTTTTTGATTTAAAGGAGTAAAGGATGCAGTCATAGAAAGAGCCACAGGTTCCCAACCCCTGAACTAAATACTACTAAATTTATTTGTTTGTTGGCTGACAACTTTTTCTCTTAACGACCTTTTTTTGTACCCCTACTGATTTTTCTTTTTACGGTTTTTTGTTTGTTTTTATTAGTTTTCTTAATAAATTATATTTTTATAACGTGCTGCGGGCTAATAAAAACACAGCCGCCTGCCCCAAATGGCCCCCAGGCTCCCTGTATTAAATATTAAATTTCATATACAGTAGATCCCAACGATTACGGAGGTTATGTTTGTTCCAAGACCGTTACAACACAGCCTCTTTTGCTGCCGTGTCGCTTTCCTTTCCACTTTCCAATCAACACCCCATAATCGTTACAGTTTAGGTAAAAAGGTATAATTAGAGCAAATATGGTCACATGTATCATTTTATTTTCCCGCTCTGACTGATAAAAGTAAAGAAATAAGTGTGATGTCACTGCGGTAAAGCAACAATGTGAAATAATCGCTTTAACACGTCACATTTCTTTTCTTGCCACAATCCTGCCATCTTGATACACACATCCATTTTTTTCAGCCATGTTTTCAGATCACTTCCTGACAGGCGACATGACATTCCCAGCTAATCTCTCCGCATGCATACACGGACTAACGTTCTGGACTTACGTACAGCCTGCCGGCTCTCAGCGAAGCCCTTGCGTAGAAAGATGCACGCGGGGCCCAGCACGTTGTGCATGTTGGCGCCATTCTGGGCCAGGGCCACTAGCGGCTCTAGATAGCCCCCCCCTGAGCCCCCCTCCTCACAGGACTGCACCGCTTTGTAGTTCTTCTTCTGGTCCTGGATCAGCATCCAGGAGTATGGTGGAGACAAGGGGAACTGTGACTCAGTTTTATGTCAACACGGGGGAGTGGAGGGAGCGATGAGGGGTATGAGAGATGGTTTGTCAGTCATGTCAGTCACTGGCTGATTTTCGGATATCCACAACGCCACTATAGATTCTTAAAAGTAGTTCTGAGTGCTCCTGTCCTAAAGAGGATCCTCCTCTTGTACAGAGAATTTTTTCAGCCCTCCTTTTATGTGGAGAATCTTTCAGTACAAGGTTTTTTGGCAAGAAGACAGTAGAAAAGAAAAGACAGAAAACAGTAGAGTGAACCTGTCGTATAAAATGTCTTTGACTGGCATTTTTGCAGGAGGCCCTTGAGAACCGCAGAGTGCTCCTGTCATATAGAGAAGATCTTCTACTAGCATTATTACAGAGTCTTTAAATAACAGAAGAAGAATGAATGTTTTCTAACTGTGCACATTTCAGTGAGTTGTGTGTGCAGCCGGCCATTTATTTAAGTAGCCAATCAACCAGAGGGCAAAGAAGGTTCTCATGCAAGGTGTCCCAATTAGAGCGGGAGCTGCAGGTTAATTAAAAAGAGGCTTGTTAGTGGTGAAGGCGGGGGGGGAACATCACGGACAATGCACTCGATAATTCATAGCATCTTCACAGTGACTGCCATATACAATATATGCATACATACTGTATATACAATAAAAACACAGACTATTGTCTTCAGATGACCTTCCCTCTCCATCTGCTGCCATGTCAAGCCCAATGCCAGTCTGTGCACTGCTGCAGCGCCCAAACACGGGGGCTCAATGCCCAATGGCTAATCTGACCAAGTGATGCATGGCGCTGGGCTGTTTGCGACTACAGCGTGCCAGAAAATGACTATCAAGCCATGCACGGGCAAGTTGCATAACACACAAAAGGAAGAGGGGTAGGGGACCAAATAAAGACAGAAAAAGTCTAGAGAAGTTCTCCAGAGAGGATGACTTTGAAGCATCGGCCTACCCTAGTTTTGGTTTTTCTATGGGAAAAAACGACAGTAGAACCTCAAAATGCGATTGCCACTGGGGTCGTGTTCTTCTGAAGTTGACTTTTTTTTTTTACGACTCTGCTTTATACCTGTGATGCTACCACAGAAGGATAAGTGTGATGATGACCATAGAACTTGTAGGAAAGCCATACACACGTCTATATTCCGGATTCTCAACACAATATGGCTAAAACAGTGTATACATTCAGTGCATAGTAGTAACAGTACTCCTGTAGACCCTGCCCAAAAACCCTAATAATGTATACATAAAAATCCTAAAAATGTGTACTGTACATCCCATAACATGCTTCTCACAAAGAGTGAACAGACTGAACTGACTTGTGAGACAAGGCCTGTTGCTAAGTTCATAGCCGCAGACAGCAGACAGCGCCATCAAACCACTTTGTATTTAAGTTCCCATTAAAACCATTGAGAAAGAAACCTGCGAATACGTGGGGGAGTGAATGCACACATGCTATCAGAAAGTGGTAACCTACACGCTTCTCTGACCTGGCTGCTCAATGGATAAAGCTGGACTTCAACAGTGACAATTAAGACGGACAGCCGTGTTTGCTGTAAGAAAGCAGTACTAGTGCACGTGTCTGCGTCCTGGCTGCTCAGTACAATATGGCTAAAACAGGGAGTACAAGCTGCATCGACGACTACCACAAGAAGTCTATTAGTATTTTTATTAGTAGTAACAGTTATAACAAAAATGTGATTATACAATGATCATCGCTGTAGTAGTAGTGGTAGGCAGAAGTAACAGTAAGTGCTTTGTGAGGCGAGAAATGCTCCTATGGCCAGGCCAGCAATACTTCGTTGCTGTAACTGGGAAAGACCACAAGTCATGGTCAAGTCGAGAGTGATTAGGATTTAAAAACAACATAAACACGAACTGAAATGTGTTTTCGGAGTGTAGTAGATATCTTTCATCATGTTGACGTTTCTATTTCTTTTGCACTTGGAGAAATGTTCAAATTCCCTGTACAGTGAATATAATCTGGAACAGATTATTTATTAGTATTATTTCCTGAGGGAAAAATGGATTCCCAGGTGCAGAAAGTAAGATGGTTAAAAACAGCAGGAAGATGCTTGACTGGTACAAACACGCTGCTTCTGTTTTAAGCTATAAAGTTATTCATGACCTTATCAAGCATTTGATGAACAGATTGCAGCATGAGTTTTGCATTGCGATGTATGCCAAATAAGAACAACAGAGTGTTAAGTCTGGCTTTTGAATAACGTGTCCCCCACAACAACTGAGTGGCACTACAGTGTCACACCCAACATCTAAAAGACAAGACTACACAGCCTGTCAGTACAAGAAAATCCAGTCCTTACAGGTCCAGTCAAGTCGATGAAGGGGAATTTAGGGTGCTGGAGGGGTGAAGGGCCAGGGCTGGAGGCAAGCATGCAGAAAGAGGGGACAAATGAAGGGAGCCAAGAGAGCGGCGCTTACCTTCTTGTTGAAAATTTTGAGCGACTTTACAGAGTTGCCCATCTCAACAGCCCGGGCTGCGGTGTTGCCTTATGTCGTCTCCCTGATAAGCATGTGTGTGTTGGTGCCACGCGTGTGCATGTATCTCCAGGCATGCATGGGGGAATTATTAGAAGGGTGAAGAAGAAGAAAGAGGAAGAGGAGGAGGTTTCACTGGTTCATTGACGGACAGGACAGGACATTTGGGGGAGAAGCCGAGAGAGAGGAGGGATGAGGAGAAAAGGAGTCTGGTACCAAGAAATGACGGATGGGGAGAACACAAAGATAAGCCCGCGAGAGGACGTAGAGCAAGATGCAAAGGGAGCAAGTAGAAAAGGAAAGATTGCTTATTCATTCCATCCTCTCGCTACGGTGCTCTTTGCAGCCCTCCCTTCCCCTCGCTCTCCTCTCTCACCGCCTCTCTTGCTCGTTTTACCAAATCTATGCAAATTCCACAGAAGCAGCAGCAGCAGCTCTTTGGGACAAGCACATTACCTTCCCCTGAGCAAGACGTCACAGAGGCTAATCCAAACGCATGGATACAAACACACACACTCATGTGGAGCTAAAAATACCAACACTCTCCTGCATCTTCTCCCTACTCCGGCACCACCATCCTTCCATCCATTCATCCACTCCTCTTTCTCCATCGCACACACAAACACGATTGGAGAGACAAAACAAAGTCCTTTTTATCTTCAAGGCTTTGGAATGAGACCAACAGATGTGCATGGCTGCTGCAACCAAACCCAACCCGCCCCAAAATTCAAACACAATCTGAAAAATAAAATACAGCATTTTTTTTTATCTACCTTTATATAAATCATTCAGCCTTTTTTCAGCTTGAGTTCCGCCACAAAAAGCACATGAAACCAGATAAACAGAGAAAACTAGTCGCAAATGAATCAACAGCACCTCTGCTGGTTGAAGGCGAATACTGCACTCCGAATTTACATATTACGCTAATTTCTTAGCTGGATACATGGACATAATAAAAGCTCAAAGAAATAACGGAAAAATATAGTGTTAAAAAGTATTGTAAAATGGGTTTATTGCATAATATCATTTAGAATTTTGTGTAATTCTTGTATAAGACAGTAATGGTCTTTAACTAGTAGAAAGCTGGCATTTATGGAGTACAGTGGAACCCTGGGAAACGAATGCCTTGGAATCCGAAAAATCTGGAATATGAAAATACATTGCTGATAATTTTTCCTTTGGGTTACAAAAATGAATTCGCTTTACGAAAGTTTATCAATCTTACCAAAACTTGTTTTTTCAAAAATTTCCGGGTTTATCGTATTTTAAGGCGCACGCTAAAACATACGATGTACAAAAAAGGCAACGGAAGCAAAAGAGTGAGTTTAGTTTATTCTTTATTCTACTATTTAACAACACACACACTCTCTTTTTTATCCCTCTTCTCCCACAAATCCATCTTCTGCATCTGACTTGAACAGCTGCCCAATTTCACCATTAAACATGCCGGGTTCCCTGCCATCATTGTCGTTGTCAGTCGGATGTTCAGCAATGATGCCGGCTTTTGCGAAAGCTCGGACAAGAGGTAAAGCAGATACCTTAGCCCAGGCATCCACAATCCTTTCACATATGGTGGCGTAACTCTCCCGGCGCTCTGCAAAATGTTGTTTTGGAGCATACGGGTAGGATACCTCCTGGAGGCATGGCGGAAGTGCACGTTTGACGTCATGTTCTGATTGGTTTATCTGCCAGCGTACGTATGACGTCATGTTCTGATTGGTTTATCTGCCAGCATACGTATGACGTCATGTTCTGATTGGTTTATCTGCCAGCATACGTATGACGTCATGTTCTGATTGGTTTCTCTGCCAGCGTACGTTTGTGGTCATGTTCTCTGATTGGTTTATCGCTGCCAAAGTATGTACTGTACTGTACTTTGCTGCGTATTAAAGATAAAAAACTTTTAGAATTGTAAGTCAATATACATTCTATTTGAGGTTTTATTATTACGTTACATTTGTATTACAATACTTGTTATTTATATAGTATATAGTATTTATACAGTATTAAAACTGCAGAACATTGTTTTTTACATTGTAGGAGGGGTCTTCCGTGTCAGTGGAATGATTTAACCAATTTTCACATTTTTAACATTTTTTTAAATGTTGTTCGGGTTACAAAAAAATTCGGCTTACAAAAATCCTTTTGGAACGAATTAATTTCGTATCCCGGGGTTCCACTGTATTTCAAATATACATTATCAAAATATTTTTTTTCCAAAATACAAAAACAATATTTTACATTAAAATCCAGTTTAATTAGGGAAAAAAATAATTTAAGAAATAATAAAAATTTGTGTTTTATTTTGCTAATTAAAATTTACTAGCAAAGGTTATCAACTTTATAAACACATTCATGAAGCTGAAAGGTATCCTGTAGATTAGGAACATGTTTTGCTGGTTTGATGTCGTAAACGTAAGTGCAAATGTTTTTATTTTTACGCTATTTTTGAGCAAAAATCCCTAGTACCGCATCTTTTTTCTGTCAACACTTCCTGCCAATAGAGTACATCTCCTTGTGTGTTGCTCAGTGGATGAATCATGCAGCCTCGCACCGCAGGCTCATTGTGAACTTCAGAACTCATCAGACGTCACACACACCAGCAGTCAGCTCCTATAAAGTCATGCCGGTGTGTGTGTGTGTACGGTGTGTGTGTGTGTGTCCGCTTGACATCCTCATCTCACTGGCATTTACATAACTCTGTATCAATGCTGTATTGGTTGCATAAGAATTATTAAACTATATCCACAATCATATTTACTGAATATAATCATATTCTGTACAAGTATATAATTATGATTGATAGACTCTAAATTGTCCATAGGTATGAATGTGAGTGTGAATGTTTGTTTGTCTATATGTGCCCTGTGATTGACTGGCGACCACTCTTGCCCAAAGCCAGCTGGGATAGGCTCCAGCATACCACGACCCTAATGTGGATAAGCGGCATAGAAAATTAAAAATTGAATGAATACTTAAAATCAAATCAATTTAAATGAAATTAAAGTGATTTTTATACAATTATACGTCTCATCCGCAGAGAAATTATAAAATTATACATTTATTTTATACAGTTATCAAATATTAGGTTAGAGTATTGCAAGAAGGTGTACAAATTAGTAAGTAAACTTGCTATAGAGCAGGGGTGTCCAGAGTACAGCCAAAGGCTGTAACAACTCATTTTTCATTGGCCCTTGGGAAATTGTACAAATAAAATAACTAAATTATTAATGGGAATTGTTATTAGATAAATACTACACTCACGTTGACATTTAGAAAGCTTTGCATACTGTATATTGACCTACATTACATTGCTCTCAATTTAGCATCTTTAATGCGTGAAATGTATCAAAGCGTAACCTTGAATTTTTATGTATGCCGAATACTGCTTGTACATACTCTGAGGTTATACAGTATATAATTACTGTATATAAAGTATGATCTGCTGGCATTTAGAGGAGGAATGAGAGGTCTGGCGAAAATAAAAACAGCAAAGTAAATTACTGCAGTGCATTAAGTGTTAAGATAGATATTTTACATTTGCTATGAAGCTACATTAGTTTAGGCAAATTAGGATGCAACGCGTTACATTAGTGACCTTGGGTGTGTGTGTGTGTGTGTGTGCGCAAGGTCTATGTATCACCTTGCTCTTCTTTTTCCTGCAGGTGTTGAACCACAACTAAAATCTCACATTTCACATATAGTCACATTTTGTGCTCACTTGTGCTTTATGTCCTGCAGAGCAAATGCATATTCCGCTTCAGGTCTCCATCAAAATTTGTCATCTTTGGTGCAAATCATGTGTGCACACCATATCTAATCCTCAAATGAAAAAAAAGATGGTGGGGATTTACACCCAGGGAGAATTTTTGTGCATCTTGCGTGCCAGCCTGGATACAAAAATACCCATCAGTGTCTAAAAATAGCATGTTACACTCAAGAGGCATATGCTGCACTCATTATGCTCAATACACCCTCTTTTGCTCACAGCCACTAAATATATACTACCCATCTTCTATTCAGTGCATGGAGCGTCAAGGTCAGTGTGACCCAGGAAGATGGAGGAAGGGAGGAAAAAAAGGGTAACAGGTGAAAAGAACCCTACAAGGAAGTGAGGAGCACATCTTGCCTCGCATTCTAGTCAGCGCTGTCATGACGGATCAAAGCAGGACAAGATAAAATGCTCATGTTTGTCTCTCTAAGATCTCTCACCCTGACCTTTTTACTTGTCCTCTTGTGAGTTAGTGTCTCGCTCAAGATAGTAGAACAAACGCATCTGGCTCCCTCTGCTGGTGAATGTCGAAAAGGCCTGAACATGTCACAGGTTAATGTCGCTGCTTCAACTAATAAGTATCTTTTCATCGTTATCATTAGTTTGTTTTTAGGTACTAATATTGTTGGTGTAACTCTATATATGACATGCAACATATATATATATTTACTTTTATTATGTTAGTTCATACCCGCGACCCTAATGAGGATAAGCGGCATAAAAAATGAATGAATGAATGAATGAATGTTAGTTCATAATTGCATAAATGCTGTGATTGGCTGGTGACCAGCCAATGGTACACCCCGCCTCCCTCTAGAAGACAGCTGGGGTAGAGTCCAGCCTACCCGTGACCCGAGTGAGGGCAAACATGTGGGAAACTGCTATAACGGACTTACATCACACTGCACAGTTTCTTGTCTATGTATTTGTGTTTGCTTTTATTCAGCTTTGGTTCGTTGTCTGCTGCTTGTTGGGATTGCAAAAGAAATTCTGTTCTCAATGGCTTCGCTTGGATAAGCAAAAGGCTATATAAATAAATCAATGAAATTAATATTATCAAACTGTACAAGTCATTGCTGTACAGTGCTCAGATCAGCACCTCCAAAGTGGAGTGCCATCCCCAGGTCGGGGATGAGGTCCTGCCTCAAGTGGAGGAGTTTAAGTACCTCGGGGTCTTGTTCACGAGTGAGGGAAGGATGGAACGTGAGATGGACAGGCGGATTAGTGCGGCATCTGCAGTGATGCGGACTCTGCATCGGTCTGTCGTGGTGAAGAGGGAGCTTTGCCTTTCGGCTCAGCTCCCTCTTCCTGACCTATGGTCATGAGCTTTGGGTAGTGACCGAAAGGACGAGATCGCGGGTACAAGCGGCTGAAATGAGTTTTCTCCGCAGGGTGGCTTGGCTCTCCCTTAGAGATAGGGTGAGAAGCACTGTCATCCGGGAGAAACTCGGAGTAGAACCGCTGCTCCTCCACATTGAGAGGAGCCAGATGAGGTAGCTTGAGCATCAGGTTAGGATGCCTCCCGAACGCCTCCCTGGGGAGATGTTTAGGGCACGTCCAACCGGTAGGAAGCCTCGGGGAAGACCCAGGACACGCTGGAGAGACTATGTCTCTCAGCTGGCCTGGGAACGCCTTGGCATCCGCTGGGAAGAGCTGGACAAAGTGGCCAAGGAGAGGGACGTCTGGGCTTCCCTGCTTAGGCTGCTGCCCCCGCGAACGCGAATTTGGGTTTGAATCTCCATGTGTGGAGTTTGCATGCATTTCCCCGTGCATGGATTTTCCTCCTACATTCCAAAAACATGCATGTTTGGTTACTTGGCGACTCGAACGTACGAACATGAGCGTGTTTGTCTGCCCTGCGATCAGTCCAGGGTGTACCCCACCCAAAGTCAGATGGGATAGGCTCCAGCGGCCATAATGAGGATAAGCTCGATAGAAGATGGACTAAATAAATAAAATCATTTGCTGTTGTTTTAGGGAGACCATTACTAACATCTATTTCGCGACAACAGATAAGAAATAGACTTTTGTCTAATTCTGCTGCATTTGCAGCAATGCTAATTAACGTACACTGTCACTGTCAAATAAACCAAAAAAAATAAAAATAGGCTACATACTGAAAAATCTAAAGATGCATGAATGTGTAAATATGGCAACTGCTTGCTTTAACTACTGCATATTTTATGGCATGTGGAATATTAGAATGCATGCTTGAAAATAATCTAATTACTAGCATAAAAATTGAGAAAAAAAGATTTCATGCCAAATGTTGCCTTTATTAGAACTGTATTTGGTAACTTAAGTAACTATTTCCAATGAACCCTGCATAATATATTATTAAATCCTATGTATTTTTTCCCAAATTGCCTTGATAATAATTATAAAGACGTTTACCCGCACTTGGGTTCTCTCTCTCGCTGCACAAGCCAAAACGTGACACTTATTTCTTACAAATCTGCTAAAGATTGAACTTAGAGTGTGTTTAAACAAGAGCTAAATGTGAGAAAATGTTAACGCCTGCCTGAGAAAAGTGTAGAAAATGTATGGTGAGGGGGTTTTACAGCCTAAAACATTTTTTTATAATTGTAAATTAGCTATGTTGGCTACTTCGAGGATTTCGCCTAACGCGGGCTATTTTGGGAACCTACACACCGCGATAAACAAGGGAGCGCTGTATCCGTGAAATTCCGGGTATAACAGTAGATTCTGTTTTTATCGGGCAATTCCGCAATTCCGTCTCTTATTTTTCTATGTAAACAAAAGGTCGACTTCTCTCATATATTGTTCACAAATATGTCAAAATCTATCTTTGCCGAGATAATCAATTCGTCTCACATGTGGGGCATATCAAGATGCTGATTAGACAGTATGATTATGGCACGTGTGCCTTAGGCTGGCCACAATAAAAGGTCACTACTACAGCACATTGCCAGATGTGTTGCAAATACTGAAGGCGCATGCAATGCTGACAGCAGGAACGTCTAATAGAGTTGTTGCCTGGGAATTGAACCTTCTTTTCTCTACCATAACCCGTCTCCAAAGGCGTTTCGGTGAATTTGGTGAACCGTCAGAAAGTGTCTCAGCGAAGCTCATCATGCCGTGTTGCAAGGATCTGTACACAACTTATGAAAGCAGTTCTTGCATGGCCAGCATACTCACTGTCCCCTAAAGAGTACGTTTGGGTTGTTCTGGATCGATGTGTACGACAGCCTGTTCCACTTCCAGCCAACATCCAGCAACTTTGCGCAGCCGGTGAAGAGGAGTGGACAAACATTCCACAGCCACAATCAACAACTTGATCAACTCCACATGAAGGAGACGTGCTGTACTGAGGCAAATGGTGGTCCCACTTGATAATGACTGGTTTTCTGAACCACCCAGTATAGTAAAACTGCACATGTAAGGATTTTTATCATCTGTGAGATGGATGGATTATTTTTTTAAAAAGGAGCGGTATTCAAAGTTTTAGACAGCTTTTTGTGAACAATATTTGAAAAATCAGGCCTTTTGGGTACTTCGAAAAAGTTTTAGATCTTTGAGTTTGACTCATGAAAGATGGGCACAAAAACAACAGTGATGCGTTTATATTTTTGTTGAGTCTAGGTAGCTGTTTCAGATGTCATCTTGCAATCTACTACTACTCAGGGTTCCGGGCTATGACTAAATGCATTTTGCAATTAAAGTTTGCGACATAGCGAGTACATTTTTCATCAACTTGTGCATGTGGGACCAGATAAAAGCTTTTCACCGGTTGAGCCACTCAATGTGGGCGACTGCCCCCCTGTCAATCACATTGGCGTTCGACATTTTTGGCATCTTTGTCTACACACATTGCCTGTCTGTTCTAGCAACACAGTGGAACATGAGAGGATGGGTAATATTAATAATAACGATAATAATAAAAAATACATTGCATTTTAATGGGTGATTTATACAGAGATGATTTCTTCGTTTTTTCTCCCCCTGCAGAGACCAAAACAAAATTCTGTGGCCGCCTCCGGTCTTTCATAGTCAGGTCTTGGCAATCTATTTTTAGCCTCAACCACTGGCGGGTCTACTGGGCTCGTATATGCAGATCTTGATGTTACATAAGAAAATAAGTAAGTTTTGTTGTGTGCATCGCCCTGCCACGTCCACTCAAGGGGTTTTCTTGAGATGCGAGTGAATAGCGTGCAACTCTTCTTCTACTCACTCTTCGCTCAAAGACAATATGACGGCACAACACAGAATAGACCCCGATTCTGATTTGTGGTGGAAGGTATGCTTGCATAATCTAAGGCGCCTTAGCTTGTCGTCGTCAGCATAATATTAGGCGCAGCTCTTGGTGTGATGCGGGTGGTACCACAACCACCATTGAGGCAGGTGCACCTAATGCAGCCCTTTCATCCTGAAATAGATTTGCGGATGGCATATTTGGCGGTGCACGTCACCACTAGGCTGCTAGATACTGTAAATAGAACATGGCTGCCCTCGTGGATGGATTTTGCACGGAAAACCTCTGAGACTGATTGAAGCTCACGGCCTGGATTGAGATTGGGAGAGAGACGAGTTATTTCTGGAACACATTAGTGTGAATGGAGGCAATTGTCTCCTCTTGAGCTTTTTTATCATCCACACTGCTGATGGGGAGGAGGGATTTGAGTGAAGCAAGGCAAAAAAAAAGAAAAAATGGAAGAGAGCAATCAGAGGCTGTGTAGGAGGTGCTGGCTGGAATGTGAAGGTCAGCGATGATAAGGCACACCTTGACACAAATAAGATAGCAATATGTGTTATTATTAACGCGGTTGTTGGACGGAGTTGTAATGTGTTGACCATTTCACTTAAGCATCCCATCCTCGTAGGATAAATTATCCTCATAGGATAAATAGATTTGATAAGGACCTCCTCGGTTTACGTGCATGTCCCTCATGAAGGACACCCCCCACTTGCCGCTTTGAATGGTGCATCCCTGATGATTGATCACTTTTCCCAATGGACTTTAGTACTGCAATCCCCCGTCCCCCTTTAACGCTGTCACCTTTATTGAGCGTGTGGCTTAATGAAGATTCCCACACAGTGTTTGACCTTTTTGCAAATATTATTATCAACATTAGCCCATGACTACATTCAGTTTTTGGACGGATTACAATTAGTAGCAACTTTGTAGAAGGATGACAACATTTTTGTTCACATTTCTTCGACATTCCCTCGAATGAAACCCAGCAGGAGATGTCGGGGAAGTGCTGCTGATCCTACCTAACGCAGCTCGGCCGTGGTGGAGGTACCGAGGAGGTGATTTGCAGCTTTGCAGTAGGAAGATGTTAGTTGGAATTCAAATTGCAAGTGGAGTTTAAAGGTTGGAACAAGTCGTGGGGTTTGAACAGTGCAGTGAGGGAACACATACCTGCCCAAACACAGACTTGACGATGGGGTGCAGGCTGGCGTCGTAGTCGGAAACCGTGCTGAGCCTCTTGGACCTGCGGCCGGAAGTGGGCCGAGCCGGTGTGGTGCTGCTGCTGCTGCTAGCGGGAGTGTCCGAGCTCAGACTGGATGCAGACCCAGTCACGGGTTTCTTGCTGGTCTCGAAGAAGAAATCGGCGTCGTCTTGCACCTCTTTGGCCCCACCTGGGGAGCCCTTCCGGCCGACCCCGCTTTTTGACTTGCAGGACTTGCTGCGTGACTTTTGCTTCACGTCCTCCTTCACGCTCCGCCGGGAGTCTGCGTGTGCAGGCCGGCAGAGGGGTCTCCTTGCGCTCGCGTCCTCCTCCACGGAGCCTCCTGCCTCGGCGTCCCTTTTCCCGCCGCGCTGGTTCCTCTGGCCGCGGGGATCCGAGTGCGTGGACCTACGCTGGAGCACCGTGGATCTCAGGAGGGACGTGGCGGATTCGCTTTTCGGCAAGCTCATGGTCCCCCCACTTCTTCTTCTTCTTGCGTCTTATCTGCAAATGCTGCTGGATGGTTTTGCAGGTGTGTGGACCATCAGCCGGCTGCTGGAGGATCCACGCACCGCTACGCGTCACAAACCAGTGGAGGTGTCAATCAGTAGGCTTCGGCGTAGGTCCTTTTTGGAGGACACGGCACTTCGGACCTTCCAAGTTTTGGGTGTGCTGCAGCCCGAGTGGCAGTGAAGAGTGTCACACACACAAGCAGTCCGCGAGTTCAACAAAGAGACCCACGTCACTGCGGATTATCACTCGCGTAATTTGCCATAAGAGTGACGAATCCACGGCTCTTTAGTGTGCGTGCGTGTGTGTGTGCGTGCGTGTGTGTGTGTGGTGTCATTAGTCTTCTCACCGCTGCAGGAAAAGAACACAATTGATGGCCCCCAGACAAGAGTTAAAATGTGTCTTTTAGTTGCATCATTGCCTGTGGAAGAAAAACTGGCCACAAAAATGCATGAATTCAAAATGACTTTTTAAATCTTGCTTGACCAATAAAAGTGCGTTTATGCACATGTCATGTTTATTCTCTTTTTATGTGTGTGTTTTTTATTGTTCCTTGGTGGAACAAAATGTCCGCTCCGCAAGTCTGGAGCTCTTATTTTGTGTGGTGTCCGTGCGCTTCACCTCAGCGGATCGGCTGTCAGCAATTACCAGAAGTTGGGTTCAGCAGCCCAGCGTCGTCTCGCGGACGGACGGCGGTTCTCCTCGCCTGTGCTGTCACCTAAAAGGCTTCCAGAACTTCCAGTTTTCTTCCCCAACACACATTTAAATTATATTGCTCACAAAAAATCATCAACCAAACTGGGATTACCCAACTTTCTAAATCAGGGGTAGGGAACCCATAGCTTGGGAGCACAAAAAAAAAAGTGAAGAAATTGAAAAAAATTGCCTTAATTTTATGAGTAGAAAGTCAAAATATTAAAAGAAAAAAGTCGCAGTTTTACAAGAATGAAAAATTATTTCATTTTTGTAGAATAAAGTTATTTTACAAATTTTTAAAATGTCGTTATATTATGAGAAACAAAAAACAATATAAAGTTGTAATTTTTGGAATATTAGGCAAACAATGATTATGGGAATAAAGTCATAATATTACAATTAAATATATCATTTCTGTTTTATAATGTATAATGTTTTGCTGACATTTTAAAATAAAACATGACTGTTAAAAATAACATCCAAACTATATAAAACCTTCTCAGCACTATTACATCTTAACATTTTTGGTCTTGCTTAAAAATGCACACTTTTAGTTGTAATCACTTTTGAAAATACGATACGCCTCTCCCTGGAATAGACTTTCCCAGGGAGGATGAGGAGTGTGATCCCCCTATAGACACCCTCCGGTCACTTCCTTTAAAAATGGGGACCACCACCTCGGTCTGCCAGTCCAGAGGGTACTGTTCCCGACTTTGCGATGTTGAAGAGGTGTGTCAACCAACACAGTCCCCCAACATCCAGAGCCTTGAGGAATTCAGGGCGGATCTCGTCTACCCCGGAGCCTTGCCATTGGGGAGTGTTTTAATTACTCCAAATACCTCAGCCACGGTGATAGAACTGTCCGCGTACGTATCCTCAGACTCTGCTTCCTCTACGGAAGGCATGTCAGTGGGATTGAGAAGGGCCTCAAAGTATTCCTTCCACCGACCAACTATACCCTCAGTCACGGTCAGCAAGCCATAACCCCCGGTGTCCACCATCGGGTTCGGGGCTTGCCGCCACGACTGGCACCGACCATCTTGCGGCCGCAACTACGATTGGCTGCCTCAGCAATGGAGGCACGGAACACGGCCCATTTGGACTCAATATCCCTGTCTTCCCTCGAGATGTAGGCGAAGCTCTGCCGGAGATGAAAGTTTAAGACTCGACGAACGGGAGACTCTGCCAGACGTTCCCAGCACACCCTCACTACGCGTTTGGGTCTGCCATCTAATCTAACTCTTCCCCAGGTTGTAGTCAGTTGACAGCTTAGCCCCTCTCTTCACCCGCATGACCAGAACATGCAGACGCAGGTCTGATGATACGACCACAAAGTCGATCATAGACCTGCGACCTAGGGTGTCCTGGTGCCAAGTGCACTTATGGACATCCTTATGTTCGAACATGGTGTTTGTTATGGACAATCTGTAATTCGCACAGAAGTCCAGCAAAACGCAGCACACGGGTTCAGATCTGGGAGGCCGTTCCTCCCAAACACGTCTCTCCAAGTCACACTGTCATTGCCCACATGAATGTTGAAGTCTCGCAGTAGAACTATGGAGTCACCAGCTGGGGTGCTGGAAAAAGTCTAAAGAAAGTCTACTCCAGGGTGCTGGAGAGAAGGGTATGACCGTTAGTCGAACCTCGGTTACAGGAGCTGCAATGTGGTTTTCGTCCCGGTCGCGGAACACTGGACCAGCTCTACACCCTTGCAAGGGTACTGGAGTTTGCCCAACCGGTCTANCAGTCTACATGTGCTTTGTGGACCTGGAAAAGGCATTCGACCGTGTCCCTCGTGGTGTCCTGTGGGGGGTGCTCCGGGAGTACGGGATTGATGGTCCGCTTCTACGTGCCATTCGGTCCTTGTACAATCGAAGCAGGAGCCTGGTTCGCATTGCCAGCAGTAAGTCGAGCTTGTTTCCGGTGAACGTTGGCCTCCGCCAAGGCTGCCCTTTGTCACCGATTCTGTTCATAATCTTCATGGACAGAATTTCTAGGCGCAGTCAAGGTGTTGAGGGAGTCCAGCTTGGTGACCTTAGGATCTCGTCTCTGCTATTTGCAGACGATGTGGTCCTTATGGCCTCATCAGGCTGTGACCTTCAGCGTTTACTGGAGCGGTTTGCAGCTGAGTGTGAAGCTTCTGGGATGAGACTCAGCACCTCCAAATCCGAGGCCATGGTTCTCAGTCGGAAACGGGTGGACTGTACCCTCCGGGTTGGGAGTGAGGTCTTGCCTCAGGTGGAGGAGTTCAAGTATCTCGGGTTCTTGTTCACGAGTGAGGGAAGGTTGGAGCGTGAGATCGACAGACGGATCGGTGCAGCATCTGCAGTAATGCGGTCGCTGTACCGGACCGTCGTGGTGAAGAGAGAGCTGAGCCGGAAGGCAAAGCTCTCTGTTTACCGATCGATCTACGTTCCCACCCTCACCTATGGTCATGAGTTATGGGTCATGACCGAAAGAATGAGATCGCGGATACAAGCGGCGGAAATGAGTTTCCTTCGTAGGGTGGCTGGACTCACCCTAAGAGATAGGGTGAGGAGCTCGGCGATCCGGGAGGAGCTCAGAGTAGAGCCGCTGCTCCTTCACTTCGAGAGGAGCCAGTTGAGGTGGCTCCGGCATCTAGTCCGGATGCCTCCCGGGCGCCTCCCTGGTGAGGTGGTTTGGGGATGCCCAGCCGGGAGAAGGTCCCGGGGAGGACCTACCTAGGACACGCTGGAGGGACTATGTCTCACAGCTGGCCTGGGAACGCCTTGGTGTCCTCCCGGTGGAGCTGGAAGAGGTTGCTGGGGACCGGGAAGTCTGGACTTCCCTACTGAAGCTGCTGCCCCCGCGACCCGGACCCGGATAAGCGGAAGAAAATTGAATGGTTCTCGCGGTAATAGATTTGAAGATATGTGACTTTCATGGCTCGCGAAGCCCAAAAGGTTCCCAAGTTTAAAATGATATTAAAGACATGTTATCAAATAACCGCACAAAGCAAAGTTACTTAAAGATAAGATTCAATTCTGATTCCTTTAACTAACCACAGTCATTATAACCCAGTTAATTACCTGGCACGTATTCCGAGCTAAATGGAAAGTAACGAAAGAACCAAACGGTGGTACTTTCAAAAGCAAAATACTTTTCAAAAGGCGGTACTTGGTGTAAAATATTTGAAAATCATTTTCTCACAACATTCTCATGAAACTGGAAGTAGATTTTGTAGAAGTAGCAGTTTGTGTAAGCCAACTCTCTTATTAAACCCCAAACCTCCGATTGAAATTTCTCACACACTCTACTGAACACTTACTGTAACGCCAGCGTGTTCAGCCAAATCACTACAAAAAGTGGCACACACCTTGAAGTACGGACAAGCACGTGTCAGTAAAAGTTGGGTAAACGTGGTTGAAAAACATGGCCGTCATCAAGCAAAGCGTCTCAGCTGAGCAACTAAGTGTCCGTAAGTCATTAACTTGTATACTGTAACTCTGAGGGCATCTGTATTGCAGGAATGCTAGAAGGTATGGGCACCAAAAATGCTATTTACAGTCTGACATGATATCTTCTTCATATATGTTGTGGCTTGAAGTCAAAGGTTATTTTTTGCCATCTGCCGTCTCGTCAACGTCAGAGCTGGCTGACAAAAACTGTGGTCTACTGAGAGCAATTCCATTTTTTTTAATTGTCAGCAGCACTCATGGAAAAATCTTAATCTTGCCCATGAGCAAAAATCCTATCATGCAAGCTATGTTTGCATAATTACTGTGAGCACGAACCTGCGCTACTTCATAAGTGCAAATTGCTGCATGAGAATGTGAGTGACGCCATGTTTACACCCAGGGTCATGCACGTCTCACAGCAGATGTCCAGGGATGCTGGGCAACAAGCCGTGCGAGGATCTTCACGTATGTTGTTGTTGTTGCCAATCAATAGAAAAGTCGTGTACGGAGCTCGACAGCACCAAACTCTGAAATTATTTGAGTACATTCGACCCTCTTGCTCTCTGGGGAGTTTTTGTTCTCTGACATCTGTGTTTCCTGTGCTGCAGGGAGAGGGAACGTATCACGCATTAGCCTGTTTTAACTCCTCTGCTGCTGCCGCTACATTTTTACAAGTACGGGCACTGGACTGTACTGGTCTGCGCTGACATTACATTTTGCATAGCTGCACACATTTTGACCCTTCAATACGTGTGCACACCTTGCTGCTCTCCAGGTGTGGATTTTGCCATTTTCAGTTTTGCGCATAGCGTGACTCTCCAAACTAACCCTTGAGCTGTAGCGACGCGGAATGTAAAGACTGTGATTGGCTGGCCTGTTGTACGTTATTTTGTATGTACACGGCCCATTCAAGTGTGGAGAGCCACCTCCACAAACGCCTTCTCCCTTGCTTTCAAATCAACGTGCAATCAAAATGACTTAGTTCTGGATGCAATAACACGCTTCTCCTCTCTTTGATCACCAGCGTTTGCTCGCCAGGAAAGAAACTAGCAAGGTAATAGTCAACGAGAGTCGCGGTTTCTCATAGAAATGGTGATATTAACAACTAATAACCACACAAAGCTTTGCCTTTAATGGCGTTTCACATTTTTACTGCCTTTTTACAAAGTAAAAAATATATCCATACAGTTCCCTCGCCACATTGCTTTTTGAATTTATAAAATATGCATAAAATATAACAGCATAAAATATGCTGTTTTGTAGTTGATTTTTTCATCTTTTTTAACCTGCATTAAGTGTTCTTAAGCATACAAATGACTAAATTAACTAAAAAAAACGCGGATCAAAATTGTGGTGTCGGTAATGTTACTTTAATCTCCGGTGAGACACACAAGCACCAGATTTGATTGGTGCATCAACAGGCTTTTATTGCTTGTTTGAATTATCTCACAACAGACTCAATAATACTGAAAATAATAATCATAATAACACATGCTACTGTTGCATAACCCATGGCAAGCCAAAACCCAACTCTGAACTTTGTCCCTTTGTCCTCAACACATCCAGAACATACTTACCTACATAGTGCGCCACACACGAGTACAAGTTTTATTTATGTCTTGAATGCCTGATTTTTTCTGACTATATTGACTAAATTAGGTGATATGAATGTAAAGGCGGTAGCTATATTAGAAAATAAGCCTTTTAAGACATAAATAAGACTCTTACTTGCTTGGGCACAGGAAGTGACGTCAGGCGATCAGAATTGAGTTTTACCTTGGGAAGCAGTAGTGGAGAATATCCTGCCTGTTGTAAAATAATTCAAACTAGCTGCCACTGATTTCAATGATTATGGGTGTTATTTCATGTCTACAGGGTCTAATAATGTTAAAAACCGGATCTAAACGGCCGTAAACCGCTTTTCTATGCTTCTAACTTCACATTCTACTATGTGGAAATTCACTTATCACGGTCGGGTTTGGAACCAATTAACCACAATAAACACGGGAGCGTAAGAAAATGGTGCCGATCCGGATATAGGCGCACATGCAGGACACACAACATTTACGGAATGTATTAATAGACTAACACTTAGCTCCATCAAGTGCCATTCTTATTGAGGGTGGTCCGTAATCATTTGCCTAAATAAGCAGCGCTCAGGATAGTGCATCACAAAATGCCAACTACAAGCACAATATATTGTCAATCAAATACATAAGTGGCAGTCCAAATAGTCAATTATTATACGGTAGGGGTAAAGACGAGTGACAAAGTTCTTCTAGAAACAGAAAAACTAGCATATCTTAAAACATTTTTCTGAGTAGCCGTTTGGTTCTAGCTCTCCATTCTGTGTGGATGCAGCAGGAGGACACACAAGCCTCAGGGAGCAGTGTGGCCCATTTACTGTAACTCCAGCTCACACTCACACATGCACACACACACATTAACATACACAGGATTAAGCAAACATGATGATCTTTTCACACACTAAGTGCTAATTGCAAGCCAATACTACGGCAGAAAGCCCAACAATCCTCATTTGGATCAGCGCACGCCACGGTGAATGCCTTGTTAGGATCACTTTTACGTTGCCAATAGCAGTGCCACACACAATGCAAAACAACAAGAAGAAAAAATGACTTCCATTTTCTTGTGATGAATGACTACATATTTAAAGTGCCACCACCACACGGATGTGGCCTGATACAACTACAGAACACTAGTTGGTAGGGAAGAGCAAAAACACCACCACCTGTACCTGTTCAGCCATCTCAATTTTCTGTATCCGTGTATGTGAGTGGGCGGGGCATAAAAATGCAGTGGGCGTGGTGGGGTTTAAATTGCTACATTTTAAAGTACGAAAGTATGAAATTGACATGGAGTGATCAGATGTTGCTATATGGATTGTTTGTAAGTGATCTGTACGACTTTATTATTTAATTATTTTTTTATAATCTGTTTGAAGTTTGTGATTCATGCAAACATCGAGCGACAGGGAAATAATCTGCCAGCGTTGATCACTGTATTTTCCTCGAACGCAGCGCTTTCAGTGCTTCGAGCGAAGCTTTCCAACTGACTTTATGTTACCAGCCGTGTAAGAAGCAGGCCGACAGAAGAAAAAAAAAACACAGATAGTGACCGACGCAACACGAGCCTTTTACCGCTCAGTCTTGTCAAACGCACCGCGTACATTACAGAGCAAGTTTACCAAGTAACTTTAGCTCAGGGGTCTCAAACTCGTGCCATGGAGGGCCGAGACACTGCAGGTTTTCTCTTCCACCAGTTTCTCCAGCATTGATTGACCAACGCGCGACTGTGTCTTGACAAGTCCACCGCGTATGTTACGAAACTTTAAATATCACACAAACCGAAATTTAGGCGAGCAGAGGAAAACCGAGCACTGATTCAAGCAACGTGAGCTGGAGTCAAGTCAAGCAAGCAGGGAGATCAACAGTCACTGTCTGTGTGTGAAAGAGCAGCCGCAAGTCTGTCGTTGTAACCGGCCAATCACAGAGCATGAAGAGTGAGTACGTAACATAAGTAGCTACCCCGTGAAGATTTCCTTTCAGCAAGAACACAACTGTACTCGTTTGGTGCTCGTACTCTGCAAAAATGCATTCTCCGTGACGGATCCTGTACAAGTCTAAAACAAGTACACGGCTCAGCACCACTAGCTGGGCACTAGTTGTAGTGTAAAAAATGCCTAGCTATTTATTCTATAGCTGTCATTACAATTATCATTATAATGTCTTTATTTTCCATTAAAACTCCTATTTTCCATTACTGCTTAGTACATTGCTATTGCATTACTTTTTGTATTCTAGTGAGTCAGTTGAAGTTTAAGTCACGGTGTCATCACGAGGGCGTAATTGAAGGCTGGTGTCAGCATGAGAACCAGCCTGCAAGTAGAGGACCTCGTTGAGGTCACTTTTGTCGCACAGACAGTAGTATTACAACATGTTATGCAATCGACAACAAGCACAACAACAAAAATATTTCCAGGGGCTGTTGATATTGACATCAATGAGACGTTACTAGCAAGCAGGTACTACTGCAGGTCTTTTCCAGCGACTGTAAAGCAGCTGTGTATCATGCCACACAGAGAAGCAAAAGAGGAGCACCAAACAGGAAGCAACATGAAATGGGGTCCAACCTGTCATGTCGAACATCATGTGAAGGGAGAGTAAGGTGTCTTCCTTCAATACATGTACTTGTACTCTAATATCACATGCAGCAATTTAGTACATTTTCTATTGCATTGCATATTGCAGTATTTTTTTTTATTTTGCACAAAAATGGCATTACAGTAAAAAAGAAGAGCTGGTATCATTTAGTGTTGGTATCATTTAGTATTGGTATCGGTAAACAAGTGCTGGACAGTACTATATACTGGATGGAAAGCCAATGACTGATGAATGATGAATTTGAATGTGTTGAACTCAACTAGGCACCATGAAACCACATGTGCTTCCAGGTGCAAATAGTCTGCACTTTTGTAAAAAAAGACAAAAAAAAACATACTGTATATTCTCAACTGCAAAAAGCAATTTATTTCAGTTGAGATGTTTGAATGTTTGTCTACATGTGCCCTGCGATTGACTGGCGACCAGTCCAGGGTGTACCCCGCTTCCTGCCCAAAGCCAGCTGGGATAGGCTCCGGCATACCCGCGACCCTAATGAGGATAAGCGGTAGAGAAAATGAATGAACGATGAATGTTTACAGAAGTTAAATCTTGCATTTGCAGCTTATCAACCTTATGTCCTTTTTTCCCATTTTTCATGGTAATGCACTCCCAAGAAAACAAATGCCAGTCAATCCAAACTCAATACAATACATTTCATGCAAGAACAGATCTTACTTAACCTAACCCCTTCTCTTATAACATACTAACGATGGCCCCAACCACAGATTGATTATTAAAAAAAATAATTATCAATAAATACAGAGTTGCATACTAGTTGCCACTTTTACCGTAGAAAAACAATATTTGTTCATTCTTGCACTTAAATTGAAAAACATTGGAACATTTTTGGATTATTTTACAGAGAATTCCATTGGTTTACACCAGCCACAGAAATGCACATTTGGTTGAGTGTAGTTCTACTAAAAGGGATGTTTAAAATCAAATTTGATCATTCCTTCGATGTCATTACTTCTTTTCAGATTTGCAACCATCTCACGACTGATCATTCTGATGTTCTGAAAAAAATGAAAGAAATGCTGAATAAAATCTGCCAAATTAAAAAAATTATACTATAATCATCTATTTTATATTTGGTAAAATATGCTGAATTTTACTCAATTTTGTAGTGTAGATTTATTGCAGACACGACGGCTACATAACCAAACGCTGCATCCATATCAGCGACTGTACAGTTTTCTATGACTGAAAGATTAATTAACTTCCTAAATATTTAACCACGTTGCGACTGGAAGCAAGATGCACCTCATATGACCTGTTGGCCTGCCATCAATAATAAACTCACAATGAACTCAGTGCTCCAGTGATCCACATCCAATTATCAGGTATAGATTGATAATGACTTTCGTTGTTTGCTCAGTTTCTAAAAGGCCTGAAACCTGAAGACACTGTTTGTAACTTCCCTTTAGTGTACATCATACTATACCTTGCAGACAGGTATTGAACAATATGGATATGGTATGGCTGTGGTCTGGTGGACCCCAGAGTAGAGAGAAAAGTAGAAAACAAAGTATTTTAATAATAACAGAAATTGCTCATGGGCCGCACGGTGGTCGAGTGGTTATCACGTTGGCCACACAGTCACAAGATCTGGAAGAACAGGGTTCGAATCTCCGTTGGGCACCTCTATGTGAAGTTTGTATGTTCTCCCCGTGCGTGCATGGGTTTTCTCCGGGTACTCCGGTTTCCTCCCACAATCCAAAAACATGCATGTTAGCTTAATTGGCGACTCTAAATTGTCCGTGAATGTTTGTTTGTCTATATGTGCCCTGTGATTGACTGGCCAAAGCCAGCTGGGATAGGCTCCAGCATACCCGCGACCCTAATGAGGATAAGCGGCGTAGAAAATGGATGAATGAAAAATTGCTCACAAGGCAGGAAAAGTAAAGTGCAACAAAATATGGTGACCAGGAGGTAAAAAGTTACAAACAAAAGTACAAAGCAGTGAATAAGATAATACAGAAATGCCCAACAACTTAACAAAATAGTAGGAATACTAGCAACGTGGCAGGAGCAAAACCAAGCGTGCATGATGCCTGCAAGGTTGATGATGATGCTTGATCACTAATTGGATGCAGCTGCACTGGCCAGATGAGCAGAAGAGAGGCTTCCTCTGCAGGGCTGCAACAAGTCAGTAGAGGGCGGCAGACAAGCAATATACAAATCGTGATAGTTTCTTAAGGAAACTGGCATGGGTAGATGACCATGATACAAAAGCGAGAATATTAATAACTACTACTTTTTTACACATAGCATGCATGGGTACAGTACCAACTCAAAGTATATTTACCTGTAACATCTCAGTTCTGAAAAAAACTGGCTTTCAGTGATAATGAATATGAAAATATGTATTTATTATGTGTAGTATTTTAATTACATTTTTATTTAATGTGTGTTTAAATGTAAATATGATTTTTTTTAAATTGTGATTTTCTACCATTTTATGTTAACATATTGGATGATTGTATTGGAGTAGGAAGATTCATATAGAAAATGAGCTCAATGTCGCCCTCTTGTGGTAACGTTTTAGAAAACCAATGTGAAGCATTGGGAAAGACCGGTAAAATGACGAGAACATCAAAAATAAATGGAGAATAAATGTTAAAAAAGTAAATTTGTCACACAGTAGAGTCGTGCTTGGTTTGGTATAAATTGGTGCAAACCAATCCATGACAGCTTTTACTACAGACATTCCATCTTCCTTAACCATCCTGAATACCTTGAATCATGGAACATTGCACTTTGCAGCAGTCTTTGTTTTTATTGTGTTGGTCAAGTGTCAAATGTGCCCTGATGGGAATGTGTGAATGTGTTTGTGTCAAAGAAGCGTGTCTGTCCCCATAGCAATATCAATAATTTTGAATACATAATGAACAATTAATTATTCATATTTAAGATTCAATGAAATAACAAATAACTGATAAATGTGACCTTTGGATACAACTACAGGGGCACTACTGTTGTTTTTTTTTAATGTCATGCTTTTAGTTTAATGGCTGCTGTTTTACAATGATCATTATACCTCCTTCAATATTTTTACAAAGGTTATTTACCTTGTGATGTCAAAACAATGTTTTTGTTTAATTGCTGTTGACTTTTAGATATTTCCAGCACCTTAAACCAGCTTTGCTGTATAAGCAGCATTCTGCAAGGAGGGCCATACGTTTCCATACATAAGAAAACTATTCATTTATGTTGGACAATCGTTTTTATTTAAATAATGTCCTGTATACAATTATCATTGTTGAATGAAGTTATGCTTGGGATGGTGATACACTCCTTGGGAGGCCTCAAACCTTCACATGATACACCACAGCGTTCAGGTGCCCACAAAGATAGAAATCAATCTGGGAATCTGATCTGAGACATAAAAACATCCTAATATCATATACATTGTCCTATGTATGGAAACTTACGGCCCACCCTGTAGAACCATGTTTTGGTTCAGTGTGCATGTAATTCCCACACATACATTCTATGCTTGATAACTTCTGTTCTTTCCTCCAGCAGGGCGGCTCGGCAGTAGGTGGCGCCATTGCAGTTCTTCTGCGGTCCATCCTCAAAGCATGGGCCTCGGCGGAGGTTCTGTGGTCACAGTTGGAAACAAAACATGTTAGTCCCCTCTTGTTCATTAGGATGCCTTCAAGCTGACTCTTTATGTCTTCCCAGGCAAGGGGACATTCTTCAACTTCAGAGAGACGGTCCTTCGCAAAATTGAAACACAAGCTCTTAGATGACTGCAAACATGTAACAGGTCATTTGTCACTTAATAAGGATTTTAATATGCTTACCTCCCAGGTAGTCAGTGGATTGGCATTCCAGGAGAGCTGTGAGGCTACAAAGTCCTTCACAAGCCACATGGCAGCCTGCCATGGTCCAAACTGTTTGAGGAGCCCGTCAGACTTGCCAAGGAGGACATTCCTGTGTCTCCTTTTTTGGGAAGCTGCTTCAGTTCCCTGCTATCAAAAGCAAAGTGGATAGTTCAGCAGTCTGCTATAAAAAAAACTAATTTGCATGCAGAATATTTGAGTATAGTACAAATGAAATGCAGTAATCAGCTACGACATCAGGAATGCTTTGTATTTGCAATTGTATTAAAAAATCTATTTCATGTGAATCTAGCAAAAATGTACAAAACAAAAAAAAAAACGCCGCCACATTAGGAGAAGTGAAAAATCCTGAACAAGGTAGGATCTGCACTTATAGTATATGAGGATATGCAAAATAATGTGTAAAGGCAGAATTTTGAATACTGCTCTTGTATTGGATCACATTGTTACAACAGAAAAATACTTTAAAAATGAAGTCCACTGGTATAGGCTCCAGCGTACCCCCATGTAGTACAAGTGGCATAGAAGACGGATGGATGGATGGATGTATAAAGTGTAATAAAAAACGACAGATTATCAGTAGGACAAAACTAACCTGTCTCAAAACAGTCTTATCCCAGCACACCTTTTCTGTTCTGCTACTAAAATTAAAATATTAGCATATATTCCCCTTTATTATATGAAACATTTTCCTTTTTAGCATAAGCTAGTATTTTAAAGTAAAAAAATGACATGGTGTGTAATGGAATATAGTGAGACATGTGGGGGGGCAAACTGAAATAACCAAACACTGTGCGGTTCCTTGTCCTATAAAAGGTGTTTACCTGTAAAACGCTCTCGTTTGTAATAAACTGGAACACACGGCTGTTGCTGTCACTTTCAATCAATCATAAAGTGCATCAATGCTATTGATCCCATGGCTCTTCTTCTACATACTGTGTGATCTGCAATAATCTCCTCCATGCCCTGTCTTGCTTCAGGCACTGAAAAGACTCGAGGAAGCATAGCAATACATTCCAGTCGAGACTTATTATAAATAAGTAATGATTTTTAAAGTGGATTCTGCTGCCTTTCCTTTCCTGGGAGGCACTGGGTGTGACTTATAAGAATGTTATTCTGTGTATGACGCATGAAACTAACTTGTCATTGTCAATAGTGGCGATGATTAAAATAAATGTAGGTGGTGAATTTGGATACTAATTTCCACCTAAATGTCACCTAAATTAATGAAAACCATTGCAACTGTTTCATATTTGTGATAGTAATTTATGTCTGTGTTGCATAAGTGTCAGCAGGAAAAAACTGGCCTTAATTGGGCCTCGGAGGCTCCAATTGTCTGCTTGCACACTTTTTCTGTCTTCTTAAGTACTAATTGCTGAGATACTCGACAAGTGGAGATTTTATTCAGGGGGCGAGGGTTGTTGCAGCCTCGAGGGGGCGTTTGGAAAACGTAGCTCAAAAATATTCACATGGCCAATTTAGGCCTTTCGTCCGGTGCAAAAGTTGTTATGACCGCTGGAAGCTACACAACCAATTTATACCAAACGTGGACTGGGGGGCACATTACAATACAAGATCCATCTCTCAAGCGGCCTCGGTCCACGTTTGGATGATCATATTTGCACTTGACCAAAAGAACCGGACTAGCAGAGCAAGCGCAACAGATTGTATTGAACAGAATAATGCTGCCTGGAGGAGTTATCCATTTTCCTATTTCCTATTGCACTTCTTTAGACGACAAACAAAGTGGAGATTGAATCAACAATGCCACTGCTGGCTGCCTCCAAAGTGGTGCCCAAACCATTCATTCATTCATTTTCTATACCGCTTATCCTCATTAGGGTCGCGGGTATGCTGGAGCCTATCCCAGCCGGCTTTGGGCGAGAGGCGGGGTACACCCTGGACTGGTCGCCAGTCAATCGCAGGGCACATATAGACAAACAAACAGTCAAACTAATGGACATTTTAGAGTCGCCAATTAACCTAACATGCATGTTTTTGGAATGTGGGAGGAAACCCGAGTACTTGGAGAAAACCCACACACGCACAGGGAGAACACGCAAACTCCACACAGAGATGCCCAACTGAGATTCGAACCCTGAACCTCCTGACTGTGAGGCCAATGTGCCACCCACTCGACCACCGTGCGACCATCTCTGCAGACCTAAACACTTTTTTAAGCACTGACTTAAATTTGCAACTTACATTCTAGTGTTTTTTCTATGAAAATGTATTCATTAATTGCAACAGTGAATTATTTTCATTTAGTAGAGTGTCTCCAGGCTGCACGGCTTCCAGTGGTGTATTTGTAGTTTTTTTTTTTGTCCAGTCAGATTTCAGCTTCTATGTGTTGCCATGTTAATTTAATCTGACCAGGGCCTTCAGAATCAGTGGTGCTGGTCCGTGTCACATACACACTAATAGCAATGGAGCTCTATTTTTAGCCCATCCGACTTCAGATTTGCCTCTAGCTGGCCCACGGTGACATCAGTACTTTTCTGTCCTCTGATTGGTTGATCAGAGCAAAACAAGCCAAATTAGCCCTACAATGGTTGAATGAGGAGAAGTTCCCATCTCTGGTGAGTAGAAGCATTTGACTTAAAAGGTTTTTTATTTTTATCATGTTTGTTTCAGGGAAATATTGCTTCAGATTATTTTGTAGTGTGGATGTTTGGAGTTGTAGGACACCTTAATACTGAGGCGTTCTATCTGCACTCGTTATATTAGTCCCTAACTTATAAGCAGGAATGTATGTCAGGCGTATCGGTGACAATGTAGTGGAAGATCGGACTTATGTGGTGTCAGCGCAATCAGGCAGACACTTATAGTGTTGGCGGTGCCTCACGTTTTATCCGTTTTTACGGTGCAATGGTGATATTGCAGGCACGCAAGTGGGCGACCATGGTTCAAGACCCTGGCATGATAACAAATGAACCAAATTTTCATAATGAATAAATTGATTATATTTTATCACATTCATCATTTGATCATATTATGTGGGGACTTTATTTTCAATATTCAGATCCAGATCTAGCAGATGGAGGTGGAGTTGACTATGGCCTTGAATGTCCTGGTTTTTAAATGTTTCCTTTCTCTGCCCAAACAATGCAGCCAATCCAAGATTTGATCAAGGTCCAAGCAAACCTCCTTTCACCAAAGAGCTGCTGAGCACTCTGTGGATATCACAAGGTCATGTTTTAATGGACAGCACTGGCTTTCGACAGCAGTAATGTTTTACAAAAAGGGCTTCATAAATAGCGAGGAAGTGAATCCTTTTATGAATAGACAAAAGTTGACATGGTGGCTGTGCTTTAAACATTCACGGTCTGACCACGACAAGGTGATCAAGATACAGCAGGTAAGAGTAGCAACACGTTTTTTTTTCTTTGTTTAGATGAGGTTTCCGTGGTTAGATGTCTGTTAGAAACATAACTCTGCTCATGAAATTATTGAGGCAACATATGAGTGTGAGTCTCGAGTGTCAAGCTCCAGGCATCTGCACGAGAGCGGCGTTGGTGACCTCAGTAGCCAGCGGCGTACGACCATTTGCGAGGGTCCGACTCAGCGTGGAGTCCGTTGTCATAACGAACCACCGCCTGCACCACGGCTCCACTCGACTTGAGGAACGACCACTCGTGGTTCTTCTTTGTCAAACCGGCCATGATGTTCTGCAAGGATAGAAAACCGAATCAGCATTCTCTTTTCCCACCATCAGACACATGAAATGTAGTAGGCTTTTCAGAAATGTTCCAACAGTAATATGAGTCCCTGAAGCCCGTTTATGAGCATCAACCGTCAGAACAATCTATCGTCTCCCTCACTTGTTTGAGAACAGGTGCTCAAATGAAGTTCTTGTTTTCTTACGTCTTCATGACATCACAAACGAAAAGATCTCCCTTCCTCGTGAACATGATAGTGTCCCTGATCCGCCCTCTGACTAGATGAGCCCACACCGTGTATATGTACTTCACAGAGGACAGCTTTGCAAAGAAAGGCTTCGCTACATGTCTGAAAATAAAGCTCTGCCAAGTATCCCTCAGTCAGCTGCAGACGCAGGAGCTGTACGTTTGATCATGGTGTATTCCTTCAGCAGATAAGCTGATGTTGCTGTTAAAATGTGAGTGTAATGTTAGCACTGTAGCTACGCTAGTGTTGCTAACGTTTATGTTCTGTTCCACTTGCTAATGACACGCTGTTCCATGCGATATACGTCATCTATTAAGTTGCAGAGTTATTATCGTTTATTGCGGTTAACTGGTTCCACACCCAACCACAGTAAGTGAATTTCCGCCGAGTAGGATTCAATAATAATAATTGGAACTTTTTTGTGGCCTGTTAATGACTTTCCAAATGCAATCTTTGTCATTATTAGAGCTCATGTAGACGTGAAATAACACCCCTGTGATCACCTTTTACGCTCAACTCTAATGCCCAGGCCACAGCATCACTGCAGGGACACAAGAGAAGGCCATGACTTTAACCGTTACCGGGCTAGCAAGCTAACGAACTAACTAGCCACCATCTTATTTACTGTAATTTAAACTCAAGAAAATGTTTAAAATGGAGTGTGAAAAAAGGACAAAAAAAAAAAGCTAAAACGTCCACTTCCACACAGAATGGGAGGAGAACTTTTCAGTTTATTATGTCTTACATGCCAAGGCTGACTCCGTGCAGTGTGACAGTAATCTAACGTCATGTCTCAATAATGGAACATTACTGACCCCTGGTGGCCAGAATACTTTATTGACCTTTTTCTTTCAATATTTTTGATTATTAACACGCCAACCTCAAAACATTTATTAATTCTTTATTGAAAACCTGCAATAGAGCAAGGGTGCCTTAATCGAACCGCGATATTCTAAACGAGACTTTGGACAACACACTAATGTGATACATCTGAGACATAACCAAAATAGGTGAAAAAATACTATAACATAGCATGGTTAACATTGCTTCCTGTTTGTTCCGCTTACTTTGTCAAAGTCCTCCTCCGCCACGGTGTAGTTGGGGCTCAGCTGGTTGTGCAGCCTCGGGTCGGACACAGCTTTCTTCAAATCGTAGTCAAAGAACAGCGCCTTCAGAATCACCTATGATACATGGTGGATAATGTAAACTGCATTAATGTGGCTTAACAGGTTAATGAAGGCTTACCTGAGCAATGGAGGTGGTGATTTTTGTGCCACCTGATCCTCCCACCACCATCTTAACTCGGTGATATTTGTCAAAGAGGATGGTGGGACACATAGAGGACATGGGCCTTTTCCCTTTGAACAGCATTTAAATATATTGTCAACTGCATATAAGTTATAAAATATTTCTTTGTTTTACACATACCCGGCCGGATGAAGTTGCTGGGCGAAGGAGGCACTCCGAAGCCATTTGTGATGAGCGGCGAGCTGAAGTCGTCCATTTCGTTGTTGAGGAGTATCCCCGTTGATCTCGACATGACTTTGGAGCCCAAACTGCAGAGGAAACAACAATTAATAAGACCTTAAAATTCAGCCACGGTGAAAGAGGTCCTACAAATGATTGATGGTGCTGGTGGCCGCCACGGCGCTGCCGTCCTCTGCTACCACGGACAGATGCGAGGTCCCATGGTTGTCAGGGAGGTAAAACTCTGGCTCGTAGTAATTCATATGGTGAGTTGTTTCATCTGTGATCTTTGCTCGGATGTCATCAGCGTAGGCCTGCGAGGTGATGTTCTCGATGAGCTTTAAAGAGAGAAAGAGGTTATGCTTACCTCCACCACGCAAAATATATATTGGGACTGGTATTTTATAATAGAAGAGGCATGTTTCCCTGAGGGAATTGCCAGTGAACTTCTAGGGAACCGGAATCCTCATCCTTAAACCCAAGAGAATCCCAACACTAAATTGCAAATCTAAGTTCAGATGCATTGCTCACGTAACTCCTGTTCCCATGTGTGTTTTATTAAGCAGAGCCGTGCTCCCCGGCAGGGTGTATTTTGCCAGCAAAACCACTTCACTGATTTCCAAACTGTGGTATTGCAGTACTAGCAATAGTAATTTCAGTATAAGCGTTGCTGCTGCCCTGACCTGAAAAATGCTGGTAATCTTAATTTTGAAAACATTCTGCGGTATTTAATTATTAATTTATGGGACATACAAAACCATTTTTTAAAATATAATCAATTCCAATGACTGACCACAACATAAAAAAAACTATTCACAATTCATGTTTTTTGTCGTTAAAGGAAATAACTTTTATCAAGGGATATAACAACAATAAAACCAAATGTTTTTTGAAATTCACAATTTAAAAATAAAATTCTCATTAATTCTCAAGGCACAAGTCCAACAACAGATAATTTTTCACAATTCCCCAGCTAAACTTAGTACAGAAAAATCATGGAAATGGACCTAAACATTGCTTACAGTTGGTACCTCTACTGGCCCCTATAGTATTGGAGCGGAACATCCACAAACACAACGTAATGATCGGGAGAGCCAGGTTTGACATCATGAGACCAAGATGTTGACCGGCAGTACCTCACCATTGCAAGGCTTCGAACGGGATGTTCTCAGAGGGAAGTGGCTTTTGAGCTTAGTGCAGGGGTGTCCAAAACTCGGCCCAGGGGCCATTTGCACCCCACGGCTGTTTTTTCTTTGCCCCGCAGCACATTCTAAAAATCTAGCAAGAGAACTAACAAAAAATGAGCAGAAATTCTACAAGAACAAAGTCATCATGAGAAAAGGTGATATTTTTACAAAAATAACATAATATTATGAGGAAAAGTAACTATGTACAGTGAGGGAAAAAACTAATTTGAACCCCAGCTGATTTTGTAAGTTTGCCCACTAACTAAGAAATGATCTATAATTTCAATGGTAGCTTTATTTGAACACTGAGAGACAACAATGACAAAAGAAATCCAGAAAAATGCGTTTCAAAAAGAGTTATAAATTAATTTGCATTTCCATGAATTAAATAAGTATTCGAAAAACGTGCTTCAGTACTTGGTGGCAAAACCTTTGTTGGCAATCAGAGGTCAGCCGTTTCTTGTAGTTGGCCACAAGGTTTGCACACATCTCAGGGGGGATTTTGGCCCACTCCTCTTTGCAGATCTTCTCCAAGTCATTAATGTTTCATTCCTGATGTTTGCCAACTCGAACCTTCAGCTCCCTCCACAGATTTTCTATGGGATTAAGGTCTGGAGACTGACTAGGCCACTCCATGACCTTAGTATGCTTCTTCTTGAGCCAATCTTTTGTTGCCTTGGCCGTGTGTTTTGGATCATCGTCATGTTGGACTACCCAACCACGACCCATTTTCAATGCCCTGACTGAGGGAAGGAGGTTCTCACCCAACACTTGACGGTACATGGCCCCATCCATCCTCCCTTTGATGCGGTGCAATTGTCCTGTCCCCTTGGCAGAAAAACACCCCAAACAATAATGTTTCCACCTCCATATTTGACGGCGGTGTTTTTGGAGTCACATGGAGTCATAGGCAGCATTCCACGGCGAGTTGAGTTGATGCCAAAAAGCTCAATTTTGGTCTCATCTGACCACAACACTTTCACCCAGTCTTCCTCTGAATCAGTCAGATGTTTAGTGGCAAACTTGAAACGGGCCTGTAGATGGACTTTCTTGAGCAGGGGGACCTTGCGGGCACAGCAGGATTTCAGTCCTTCACGGCGTAGTGTGTTACCAACTTTTTGTGGTGACTATGGTCCCAGCTGCCTTGAGATCATTGACATGTTTCTCCCGAGTGGTTCTGGCCTGATTCCTCACCGTTCTCATTATCATTGAAACTCCACGAGGTGAGATCTTGCATGGAGCTCCAGACCCAGGCAGTTAATTTATTTAGTTTATTCTATTTGCGAATAATTGCACCAACTGTTGTCACTAAATGGCTTGAATGTCTTGTAGCCTATTCCAGCCTTGTGTAGGGCCACAATCTTGTCCCTGACATCCTTGGAAAGCTCTTTGGTCTTGGCCAGGGTGCAGAATTTGGCATCTGGATTGATTGATTGATTGCTTCTGTGGACAGGCCTCTTTTATACAGGTAACGAGCTGAGAGGGCTGCCAATCTCAGCTCGTTACCTGTATAAGATCCACCTAGAAGCTAGAGATCTTGCTGACGGATAGGGGATCAAATACTAATTTCCTTTATGGAAATGCAAATTAATTTATAACTCTTTTTGAAATCCATTTTTCTGATTTTTTTTTTTTATTTTTGTCTCTCAGTGTTCAAATAAACCTACCATTGAAATTATAGACTGATCATTTCTTTGTTAGTGGGCAAACTTACAAAATCAGATGCCCTGACTGTATAAGTACTAGTACTTCTCATGGGGGGCGCTGAACTGTCAGGGAGGCAGAAGTAGAAGTACTTGCCACTAGTCTATTTGCTGCTAAATATATTTCCAAATGAAACATTACGCACTTGAAAATATTGCTTCAAACTTTTCAGCCAAGACATGTTTGGTGGGAGGGGGCAGGAGACCTCAGGCGTTTAGTCTAGGTAGAAATTTCCACGTAATTTTACCAAGTTTCTTCAACTTTTTTTTAGTTAACTAATAAATGCAGAAAATGTATTTTAATGACATTTAAATTTTAACTTAAAGCGCTACGCCAAACAGGCTCTTATGAAATGCAAATGTAACCTTGTGGCCCTTTTTATGGCTGACATGCCGTTCTATGGAGTTGGGTCATCACCTCTTTTAGCCTCTCACGCACACAAACAATGTCAAAGACGTATAAACACGACTTTAGTATCGAATGAGTTCAGTTCACGCAAAAACCAGCACTCATTGTCACGTTTTGGTGGTGTTGTGGCAACAATCCCAGGTTGCAAGATTGCAGGTTAGGTATCTTTTAATAATAATTGCTGCAGTACAGGACTCCCAACAGTGCAGTAACAAATGCAGTGGCATTAACAATGCTCCTATGAAGGACAGACGCCAGAAGCTCGACTAAATGATCAATACACAAATTAGGAGTAGATGCCAGCAGACAAGAAAGGATGCGCAGCGGAGAACAGAACTGGAGCCTGGAAATTATGCACAAAAGAGAACAAAACAAGCTGTCATGCTGGCTACCACATAGGGCGGGATAATAAAGTTCTCAACGTAGTAGCTTTATTTAAATGAATATATTTTTTATTCTGTAAGAATGTATTACTATAGTTATATAGTATTATAGTTACTATAATGGACACACTGCCTTCGTTTGTACGTGGCCCTGACTAAATTTTTCCCCCCTACATCATAAATGTGTTTATTTATTTACGTGCAAATTCTACCCTCTGTTCTTATGTTTTTAATAAAGATCGGTGGAATCTACGCATCAATTCAGAACAACAAAATGAAAAAAAAAGAATGAAAAAAAGATTTTCACTTTGAGATCTCTGATTCGCTCATTTCACTGTCAATCAAAAAGGGTTGACGCCTCAGACAGATCATCCAATCATTATGAGCGTCAAGGCCAGCTCACTGCCCAATAGACCCCCAGAAACGCTAAGCGTCCGATGGGCGGGACAAAGCCCAGCATTTATCCAATGACCGTCCAGTTTTGCGCAGTGGACCAACCCACTCTACGCTTCCCCGTCGAACTCAGTAGACTCTCAGCGTTTGACTGTGTCGACTTTTATTGGGAGGGTGGGCCTTTTAGGGCTGAAATCCGATTACCCCTTGCTTTTGGTGAGTAACGTATTAACCTTTTCATATACTGATGAGCACATTCTGTAAAACTTGTAAAGGACGTACAGCAAAAGAGGATCTCCAAATGATTGACAGGGACCTTACACTGGTGATGTTGAGGAACGCAGGGTCTCCCAGCAAGGTCCTCTTTGCGTAGGCGAAGCGGAAAGCCTCTATGACGCGGTGGTACGTTAGGATCTTTTTCTCAGTGGTGGACACGCTGTCCGACGTCAGGTTGTACCCTGGTGAGAGAAATCCAAATTTAAAGTCAAGCTTCACTGTCATCATCAAACTCGGGTGAGGGGAAGCTCACAACAGACTTCACCCTATCTTGCCCTTTTGTGTTTATTTGGGCTGGAAGCTGACAGCCTTGGAGGGAGCAGAACGAAGGTCGACCAGGCTTCATTTTGACGGTTTTTGGCTGTCAAAATCGAGCCAGGAGAAGTTGGAGCTCAGCAGCGGGAATAAAGTTGGTTTGGTGGGCCAAGTACTGTGTCAAGCCACCGCAGCTCTGAGCGTGTCCAATTAGAGCTAAATTGGTCAGATTAGAGCTGGCGTGTGTGACTGTATGAGCATGTGGGCCACAGTGAGTGGGTGGCCGGTCAGGGCGGAAGAAGCTTCAAAGAAATTAATTACATTGGAAACTCATTTAGTTCTCAGATACTGTCACTGTACTGGAGAGGGGCTGAGTGTGGAGTTCTGCAAAGAATCTGTGGTCGTAGTGCGTCGTAAAAAGTATTAATTTAATATGTTTATTATTCTGGTTGTGGCTATTTTTATCTATTCAATGTTTTTACTCCTATAGTTATTATGTACGCTATATTATTTAAGACAGGGTGTCCAAAGTGCGGCCCCAGGGGCCATTTGCGGCCCACACCTTGTTTTTTACTGGCCTATATGGAAATAAAATTAAATTTTAAAAAACCCCAGCAAAAACAGGAAAAATAGAGCAAAAAAGCAAAATGTAAAAAAAAGATTTTTTTTTTTATTTTTTATTTTTTTTCTTCTTTTTTTATTACTATTTATTACTATACAATTCTTATTTATTTCTTGATGACTGAATAAACTATTTATAAACTCTGTAAAGTATATATAATTTATCTTGAATATCTGTCACCTTTAATTAATAAATATAAATATATATATAATTATATGCATATAAAATAGAAATATCAATAGTCGCTATTTCTTAGTCCAAATCCTGCATTTATTTATATATTATACAGTGTTTTTGTAGGTATTTACATTCTTATTTTTTTATTTATTGGTTCGTGGTTAATCTCTTTATTTTAATTTATTTTCTACTTAATTATTCATCTATTAATCAACATTTAAGATCTGTGCAAATGTAGCTACGTGATGCACTTCAATGGACCTTGTTAAAATTGTTTTAAAAAATCACAATTATTATCTCAATTACTATTTCGCTGAGAGCATCTACAACCACAATAATACACGTGTTATTAATTGAATGAAGCATTTTTGCACTTGTTTTGATGGCTAATCCTGAGAGATGCTAATTTATTATTGACAAAGTGGCACAGATCTAGTCCAAACTGTTCTTAGGTAACGTGCAACAGAGCTTGTTATTTTCAGAGTCGATTTTGCACCACGAGTCAGTGGAGTCTGTACTTGTGACAGGCAAAGGGAAGGCAGCAGCTCAACATGAAAGCACATCCTCCCCCACTCAAGGTGCTTTTTTTTCAGCTCTGTTTTTTGGACAGTGCATCAAGGCTTTACCGTTCAAGATGTTTAATATCAGCGAGAGCACAGGGCCGCTAGCGGGGGCATTGGGAACAGCCATGGTGTACTCCCCCACATTCATGCTCAAAGGCTTCTCATCCAAGACGGGCACATAATCCCTCAGATCCTCCATTGTGATGATGCCGCCTATGCACGCAGAGAGAGACAAATGCTGTCAATGCGCTTGGACTGGAATTGCAAATACAAATCCGTCACGCTGTTAAAATTAGACGTCACAGAGAGAGTGGGAGCAACGTTTCGATCTACACGTCTTCCAGTCGACAAGAAAAAAAAATACATTTAAAGAAGCAGCTTTGGCTCAAACAATGGAAACTAAACATACTAATGTAAACAAAAGTACAGTGTAAACTAAAACTACACAAAAAATAAATACCTGTATCTGTATGAAGAATATATAACAAATAGAAATGCATATGCAATGCAGTCTGATCCCACCTAAAATCCAGCAAAACATGTGTAGGGTCCACTGAACAATTATACTGTATGCTAGAAGCACTTTTGTGGGCAAATGTTCCATGCTGAAAGTTATTGTACTTTGTAAATAGTATTTTTACACCTAAAAAATTTGGTTATTTTTTTTAGTTTGTATTGCACAGGTTCTAATTACAAAATATATGATTAGCATGCTGAAAGATATGGCAATTTTTTAATTTTTCTTTGTGGGCTGTTTTTGGAATGGCTTAGCCAGAGCCCAGACCTAAAATCCAACACTAAATTTGTGGGGTGACCTGAAGATGGGTGTGCACAAGGAGTTACCTTTGCATTCAAAAAGATGTGGACTTTGTACATTTTTTTATTTTTTTTACAAAATATGGAGTATACAAATTTGTTGTCATTTTTAAAATTAGAATAATTACTGTATTATTATTGTTATATACAATACGTGATACGAGAATAATAATATTACTATTACAGTGGAACCTTGGTTAGCATCCAAGTCAGACTCTAACTAAAATGTACTAACCAAATCAAACCAAAAATTTGCCATAAATTAGTCTAAATACAATTAATCTGTTGCAAACAGCCAAAAACTCCTTTTTAATGTTTTACCCTTCTAGTTTTACATTCAGAAGAGACATGCGCATACTGTAAATGATTACACGAAAGGAATAAATGAACATTTAACTTTCTGTTGACAACGACGGGGATGAGGCAGCGAAATCCACCCGGACAACATTTTGGTGTTTTGCTGAGGTATTTCTTAAGTAGTAGTAGTAGTAGTAGTAGTAGTAGTTGCTTAAGTAGTCTTAATAATGTTTCTGACTGTCTTTATCAAAATGCTGTCACTTGCAATTTTCTTTGGCTGCATGGTGGTCTATTTGCAGCCGTGGTTAAAAAACAAACCGCAGAGACTTGTGGTTTAACTGTGTTCGTTAGCAAGGAACTACAGGGTCAATGACATCAGAAATGGGTGATGGAGCTGAATTGTAGTTTCTGTTTTCATGGACCAGCAAGCTTATGGGCTGCTAACAAGGACGTTTTGTGATTTTAAAAAATACATTAGGAACACAATTGGACTCACACAGTTTATCAAGAACACAACAAGACGCATTCCATATCGTATGATCAATTTTCGACATTAACCAAAAAACACAATATTTGGGCTGTACTCTAAGCGAGGTCCCCCTGTGTCATTATTATGGTCTAATTTATTCACATTTTATTTTACACGATATGCACTGTATGTAGGACCTGTAGGATTACATGCAGAAAAACACAACCTGCAGCCTGAATATCCGCCACCAGGTTCTCCGCTAGTTCTCCACGGTAGAACGCTTCAGGCCCCTCCTCCGCTATCTTTCTGTAGGTGTTTGCAAGCTTTGGGAACCTGATGGTGTCATTTTCTTTCAGGACCTCATTGCCATTCCTACAGAAGACCTCACTGCAAGACAGGGAATTTTAAATGTACAACAAATGCTGCTTCAAAATGACAAAGCTTGTTGACGACGACCCTCACCACAAGGATGAGTCTTTGATGATGGTGTTGTCATGTTTCGACAGCACAAAGGCAAGAGCCCTGCCTAAAGGAAAGCCATTTTCTGCCAGATCAATGCTGGGCTGGAACAAATCCTTCCAAGGAAGTTTGCCGTGTCGCTTGTGGGCCAGCTCGTAACCCCGGATCTCCCCCGGTACGGCCACGGACAAACCACCTAGTATAAACCAATAAAACCAGCAAAATGTATCATCGTATAAACATTGTGTCATTGTGCTGTTAACACTTCAAGGTCAATCTAAGTGATAAAACGTGTGTGGACATTACTTTTCCAGATGGAACGATGCCATTTACTAACTTGCTGCTCAGTTGTCGTCACCTATTCTGCTCAAAGGCCCTGAGTGAGTACTTGAGGTAAGCAGGAATGGCTATGATATACGGTGGTGGAGAAAACAACATTATTGGCCTTTATTACATTTAACAATACATTCATTTCACACGTCCTAGATCCCTTTTTATGGTTTGACTATAATAATGTATTTTTTTATCAATATGGCCTAATTTTGAAAACATACTGTATGTTTATAATAATAAATAACTTTAAAAAACGATCTATCCTTATTAAACACATACACAATTCATTTCTTTACATTAATTGCAGCTGCCCACTGTCCCTATTTTATGTTATCTACATAGCCTCAGTTGCATTTCAACATATATTTGAATATATTAGGGATGTCCAAAAATATAGGCAATATCGGCACTTAATATTGGCATGAAGATCAGTCAGGGTGAAGAAGAGCTTCATTCAATCTCAGGGAATAACCTATCACAGGTTAGACTTAGCAATTACTTTTATGCATGATTTGGTCATTATAACATCGTTTTGAGAGCATGATTTGCCGGTGTCGTGTAAAACACTATTTTCCCGTTCGCAATCCATTCATTCATTCATTATATGTCTATGGAGTAGCGGGAATGTAAAAAACAAAAAAAAACGCAAAAATAGCTGCAGGCAGACGCAGTAGTATCCTCGGGAGACTCCTCAGCACACATTTGCACAATGTTTACAGCCACGCTGAGAAGATAATTGCTGATGCTGTATCCATTAACTTCACTAGAGATGTGTTAATTCCACGTAACACATATCGGTATTGGGAGATATCGAAAATTGAGAGTTGGACAATATCAATAAAATTGAGAGTCCGAGAGTTGGACAATATCAGCATGTTGAATATCGGCATAAAATCGGACATCCCTAGAATATATAGATATAGAGAGATTTAGATGTATTTGCAAGTTAATTGGGGTTGCTATGATAAATACTGTAGCTATGAATGATGCTATGTAGTTAATGAAAGGCCCTCAAAGCATTTCTTTCCCGCTTGACTTCTTCTTCAGTACATTTTCTAGTTCAACGTGCAGTTTCTAAGGCGCTAACTTGTAGTGCAAAGACTAGAGTTTGTTCACAATACCTCTCTGAGACAAATCAGTGCTGTTGCCAAACATGTTCTTTGTCGCACTACGAGGCGCCGTCTCCCTGGCATCGATGGTCTCCACTCTTCCTGCATTGCAGGCCAAGCAGCACAAAGTTGGCGAGGTTTATTTTGTTTTGTTTTTTACTTAAGTTAATCATAGAGTATAAGAAAAGTTCCTTGACTATGTACCAGTTGACGCATTGTAGATGGTAATAAAAAGCCCTCCCCCGATGCCCATACTGTGAGCGTTCATCAGTCCCACGCACAGCAAGGCGGCTATGGCGGCATCGACTGCGGAGCCTCCTTTCTTCAGCGTGTCACTGTCAAAACAAGCACAAACAGATTATTATTAGTTCTATAAGCTATTAGACTGAACGACGCAGCGTCAAAAGAACACATGTAAATACGCTGCTCAAAAACTATAGGGGGACACTTTGAAAACACATCAGATCTGAACAAGGGGAAAAATGATCTTGAATATCTTTCCTGATAATAAGTAGGTGATGTAACAAAATGATGCCACATAATTTGATAGAAATGAAAATGATCACGCTATAGAGGGGGGAAATCAAAGACACCCCAAAAATGGAAGTGAAAAAATGACGCATCAGACTGGTTCATTTTGCCAAAATGTCATTGTATCAACTCTACATGATTCTCAGTAGTGTGTGTGGCCCCCACGTAATTGTACGCATGCCTGACAACGTCTGTCAACATCATTTGGTTCTTGATGAGAACCTCCTGGCCTCAGCCAGAGCACAAAAGATGGGTCGTAGTTTCGTCTTTCGGCCTGACAATGACCCAAAACATACTGCCACAGACAAAAAAGGATCAGCACATTACACTAGAAATAGAATAACCTTCAAAACCTTCAGGATTTGGAGGGAGTCTGTAAAGAGGAGTGGACCAATGTTCCTCCCGAGATGTGTGCTGCTCTGATGAGCAACAACAAATGTCTGACCTCTGTGCTCGCTAACAACCGTTTCTAAGCCATGTTTTGCTTGGGGATGAAATCTTTATTTTGCTCAATGAAATACAAAATCATTCATAATGTTGCTTTGCAGTTGAATATTTTTTTCTGTTACAATAAAGCAACCTTTCTAAGTATGGACTTTCCCTATCTTTGTAAAAGGGTACTTATTTCCCACCCATGCATATTTGAGCTTGAAATAGGTCACATTAATGAAAGTGTGTGAACATAATAGACAGAGACATTGAAGCCTGTTGACAAGGATGTGCTCTCCCGATGCACGCATGAGGAATTGAGTTTAGCGTGTATGTGTGTTTGTGTGTGTGCGCGCTCGCCTGCCGATCACCGAGCATGGCCCAGCATCCGCCGCCACAGCTGCCCTCAAGTACACTTGCTCACTTGGTTGCTCCCTTGACCCCACGCCGAAGAAGACGCCCACAAACGTGGCTACCGCTGCCACTAGCAGTGCCACAAGTGCCACCACGATCATCTTCTTCACCATTGCGAGGGCTCAGTTGCAATGTTGCTGTCTGTAGAGAGAAAGTGCCGCATGAGTACTCCTTGAATGGACTATGTGTTGCATAAAAATGAACCAGAAGTTGCACAAAACCTGTTGATTGCTGTTTAGCAATTCTGTATCAGAGCGATTTGCAGTAGCATTATAACTGTAACTAGAAAATTGATGTGTGAAAATAAACTCCTGTTTTTTAAATTAATTCCCTCAGTGCCGTATGTGTGCGTGCACTTGTGTGTGTGTGTGTGTGTGTGTGTGTGTTTGGCTGTCGTTTGTCTGTTCCTGATAGTAGTTTGTTGTTCAAATATAGTTGAACTCTTTGAACTCTGCCTAACAACAAGCGGCAGGCATAACAATAGATTGATATTATATGATTGATATTGATACAATAATCACACAATGTTATGATATTATTTTATTCTTTTAATGGTCTCTAAATTATTTGTGTTACTAATGAAAAAGGAAAAAACATTTTTTAGACATAAAAATCACATTTATTGAGGATTATTTAGACCTGAAAAGCAGATTGCTGCTCCGTCATGCAAATAAATATTAGCAATGATTTGCAACAATGACAAATAATGGATTGCTTCTGTTGCATTGGTAAACTAGTAAAGTCGTTCCATGCATACATTGTGGTTTGGACATCGCACCCTCACTCTAAGGCAGTTTTAAATAAATAATAAATTAATGAAGGCTTTTCTGGTTGAAAAAATGTATCCATATTTAAGCAAATTGTAACTATGCAATTGACAAATGAAGCATGAATTCTACTGTCTACCAAAAAATCCTGAAGGAGAATGTCCGGCCATCTGTTGGTCAACTCAAGCTAAAGCGATCTTGGGTGCTGCAGCAGGACAATGACCCAAAACACACCAGGAAATCCACCTCTGAATGGCTGAAGAAAAACAAAATGAAGACGTTGGAGTGGCCTAGTCAAAGTCCTGACCTGAATCCCTTTGAGATGCTGTGGCACGACCTTAAGAAGGCGGTTCATGCTAGAAAAACCTCTAATAAAGCTGAATTACAACAATTCTGCAAAGATGAGTGGGCCAAAAATCCTCCAGAGCGTGTAAAAAACTTGTTGCAAGTTGTCGCCAACGTTTGATTGCAGTTATTGCTGCTAAGGGTGGCCCAAGCAGTTATTAGGTGCAGGGGCAATTACTTTTTCACACAGGGCTATGTGGGTTTGGATTTTTTTCTCCCTAAATAATAAAAACATTCATTTAAAAACTGCATTTTGTGTTTACGTGTGTTATCTTTGACTAATATTAAAATGTGTTTGATCAGAAACATTTTGTGTGACAAACATGCAAAAGAATAAAAGGTCAGCAAATAGTTTTTCACACCAATCTATATCCATGTATATATGTATATATACATATATACATATATATGTATATATATAATATTACACTATCATAATACTACTACTTCTAATAATACGTTTTTGCTTTTAGTATACAATATTACATAATATATTTAATACAATTATTATAAAATAAAATAATCTATCAAAACAGTTATACATGCTTTATGCATGTGTTCTTTAGTGTGCAGCCTTCGGTCCTATGTGAGAGCAAAGTGGCACCAAAGTGCACACCAAGTATTTTTTTTTTGGTTCAAACCAAAACAATGAATCAAGTGTAAAACATCATGTAATGTCAGGTTTGCTTAGGGTAGTTGTCAATTCATACAAATATTGTATAGTAGTGCATGTTGTTGTAGTATATTGCCCATAAAAATAAAATACTTGCCTTACAAACATTCTTAGACAGACTGATACACTATCTCAGAAATGCTAGTACACACCTCACATGTCTGCAAATACTTCATTATATTTTTTCAAGGGCAACACACTAAAAAAACAACACTTTGATACAATACAAGTAGTCAGTGTACAGCTTGGATAACAGTCTAAATTTATTGTGCCCACAAAATAACACAAAAATTACTGTCTAAACCCCTGGCAACAAAAGTGAGTACACCCTTATGTTAAATTGTTTAAAGTTGCCCCCAATTAGTCATTTTCGTCACCGGTGTCATGTGACTCGTTGGTGTTAGAGACAGGTGTGTTAAATTTTGTGTTATCACTCTCATGCTCCTTCATATTGGTCACTGGAAGTTCAACATGGCACCTCATGGCAAAGAACACTCTGACAATGGAAAAAAAAAAAAAGAATTGTTGCTCGAGAGCAGTGGTTCCCAACTTTTTCAGTCCCACACCCCATATCCTGCACAGTTAAAAGAAACTTGAAACATTCATTCATTCATTTTCTATAACGCTTATCCTCATTAGAGTCGCGGGGATGCTGGAGCCTATCCCAGCAGACTTTGGGCGAGAGGCGGGGTACACCCTGGACTGGTCGCCAGTCAATCGCAGGACACATATAGACAAACAAACATTTACACTCACATTCATACCTATGGACAATTTAGAGTCGCCAATTGACCTAACCTGCATGTTTTTGGAATGTGGGAGGAAACCGGAGTACACGGAGAAAACCCACCCACTGTGTGGCCAATGTGCTAACCACTCAGCCACCGTGCGGCCCAAACTTGAAACATATTTGATATATTATCAAATATATAATATACTGTATCATGACATGATATTAGAAAATCCTGTGTGTTTTTTTTTCCAACAGCACACATAGGCTACTAAATTAAAATGGATCGGGTTTTATACGGGTTAGATGCAGTATCTCCAGGCAGGTTTGGTGGATTTATTTTTCACTGTGCTAAAAAGTGAACTGTGATCTTGTTTTGCTCTGCAACAACATGCCAGTACAACTAGCATTACGTGTAAATGTGATAATGATTAACATTTAAGCAAACAAAGACACAAAATGCAGAAATCAATATTAATCCAGTACGAGAATATGAGCACATATAATATATGAGATTGTGCACCAAGCAGAAATGCACAGCAGCACAGAGCTAACATTATTGAACTTCACCTCTGAGCATTTATGCACAGCATTAACATTTGTAAACAAGGACGAGGTAAAAGGAAGAATAGAAAATGCACGTCTGTCTGTGCAGCCTCGGCGAAAGTCACACACATAAGTCTCAATCTGCGTCACACATGGCGTGTTCAAGGACCCCGAACAAAGTGGCCGCGACGCCTGAAGAAGACATGTGAATGCATAAATGTACTTTCAAACATAGTCAGTGCTTCCAGTCAACAAACAAATGAGAGGCTCATGCATTTTAGGAAACGCACTAATTAGTCACAGCACCACATAAGACAACCAACTTTCATTTAGCACACAATATAAATAATATTGAGAAATCTTCAAGATTAAACACTAAAACAGAATGAAACAGCGTCATCGGTCATCAACAAACTTATTTGTTCATCTGATGCACGCAGACCAATGAACAACTTCATGCTGTCACCTTTTCTTCTGCACTGTACTACCAGAGCTGTGGCTGTTCAGATGAGGTATTCATATGTACATCTCAGAGTTCAGTGCTAATATAGTCAAACCGTTTTTAATTTTTATTTCCTTACCCCCTAGGTCAGTGGTTCTTAAATAGGGGGCACGATGAACTGTCAGGGGGGCGCGAGAAGCAGGAAGTAGTTTCAATGTTAGTGGAAACCTGCCAATATGTCCACATTTATTATACTCAACATGCCGATGAGTGGGTAGCACATTGGCCTCACAGTCAGGAGGTTCAGGGTTCGAATCTCCGTTGGGCATCTCTGTGTGGAGTTTACATGTTCTCCCCGTGCGTGCGTGGGTTTCATTCCTAAAAAGGCTCTACTGAGCATCTATGAAGCATTCTCAAACAGAAGGTGGAGGACAGCAACATGTCTGACACATATCAGCTCCATGATGTCTTCATGGAGGCATGAAAGAGGATTCCAGAAGCAACCTGTGAAGCTCTGGTGAACTCCATGGTCAGGAGAGTTGAGACGGTGTTGGAAAATAATGGAATCCATTTTGGACAACTTAGTGTTGTCTCATAAAAACAAATCATAAAATATTTGATGAAATATGAAGGGTGTACTCACTGGTGTGAGATACTGTAATTCGATAAGGACTCTCTGGCCGAGCTTATCAGCTGGCATTGCAATGGGATGTTCTGTTCCAGCACACGCTAACACATAAAGAATACTGTACGCCTTGAAAGTGCGGAAAATGCAAGATCACCCTGCAATCGTAGCAGTAAAATACAAGTACACCTGAAAAAGTAATACCGGACGACCAACAAAACGTATTTGTCTTACCTTTTCTGATCTGAGTACAAGGCCTCGACAAGCAGCTCACTGCCAATTATGTTCTCGACAATCTGCAAACAGGTGACACGCTCACTGTGCAACGTCAATACCTAACTATCATGCATTAAACTTTAACCCATCCAACCATAAAACACTTTAACTTCTATAACCTTGGAAACATGCAGCTGAACAAAAGAACACACAACATTATATTGTCAAATGATGACTACAATCAATTTACTTTTAAAATGAAGTAAACAATATGAGAGGAAATAGTGTTCCGTTGGATGACTTGTGCTTTATCTGCAGAAATAGCCCAGTTTCTCTACCACAAAGAATAACCCACAGGAGCCTCTCACTACAAATATGAGGCATGACAGAGTAGGCCCTTTGTACTACAGCTGTTTTCCTTTCATGCACGAATATATGTAAGTGTTCCTCACCAAGAAAGAAGATCACCATGAGGGGAGGAGAGAGAAGACCGAACTGCAAACGGGGAAGCGCAGCGTGGTGGTCAAAGCAAGCCGAGCCAAAAAAAGGTGGAAGTCAGCAGGGATGGCGCGGTGGATTCTTCTCATCTGGGAGGCGAGGGTAAGCAAGCTACGGGCCAGGTGTTGGAACGCCCTTGTGTGGCTCCACCAATCAGGGGGGGGGGGGCAAAAAAGTGCTCAAGGATGGCTTAAGGAGGCTGTCGGCAAGGGGCGCCTCACGACTGGCCTTGAACTCCATTCCTGTCAACTGGTGGAGTTTATCTATCGGAGTGCAACATTTCTTCAAGGTGGACCTTGCATGGGTGCAACAGAATTAACACTTCAGCTATCATATGAAAAGAAGCCTGACAACACTTGTTACGGGTATTACAGTATATTCTGTGTAGTGCATTTGGTATTAGCTGCTCCCTGCTTGGTTCCAGCTGTGGTTATGTTGACTCTTTGTGTTTTGCCAGCTGCGGCCTGTTAGCTGCAATAAATGTGCCCAATTTGTTTCATGGCCCGTAATATAAACAGCAACATTACACTGCACCAGGCTAACGGATTCACTTCTCCAACCTGACAAAACACAGTTAACCATCATGGAGAATTATGGTATTTAAAGTCAATTAGGCTCAAAACTCATCATCACCTTGCGTTGCCGGTGTTTGTTGTACTACTGTAAAGAACAGTGATTGGAAATGCCTCTATTAAAGTTATCAGGTTGCTATTAGTGCTCATGCTGTACCATTGTGTACACTACTGTGCAACAGCACAGAGCAGTTTGTCACAGTTTCACCAATTTGCAACGCAGGACCCTAAGCTCTTGGGAGTCCAGGAGGGATGGCGGCACAGTAAGTCCAACGCATACATAGCACTGACGTTATGGCTGCACAAGACAGCATTTTAATTCAGTAAAGGAGGAGGGAGGGGCAACTGTAAACAAACAACAGTGGCAGTCTCCCCTGATTTTAGGCACAGTGCTTAGCATGATGCAGTGGGCAAATTACAACCACAATAATAAACATGTTAAACAATATAGTCATAAAATGTATTTAGAGATATGTTATATTGTTATACTCAGTAGTGAAGTGAAATGTTGAGGTAGTATGTGATTGGCATGCAGCAGCGATGTCCATCAAAGCTGTTCCCCGTTATTTCTCTAACATAACTCATCTGTGGTCATGAGCTTTGGGTAGTGACCGAAAGGACAAGATCGCGAGTACAGGCGGCTGAAATGAGTCTTCTCCGCAGGGTGGCTGACTCTCCGTTAGAGATAGCGTGAGAAGCACTGTCATCCGGGAGAGACTCGGAGTAGAACCGCTGCCACTCCGCATTGAGAGGAGCCATATGAGGTGGCTCGGGCATCTGGTTGGGATGCCTCCCTAGGGAAGTGTTCAGGGCATGTCTGACCGGTAGGAGGCCTCGGGGAAGACCCAGGGCACGTTGGAGAGACTATGTCTCTAAACTGGCCTGGGAATGCCTCAGGATCCACCGGGAGGAGCTGGACGAAGTGGTTGAGGAGAGGGAAGTCTGGGCTTCCCTGCTTAGGCTGCTGCCCCTGTGACCCAACCTCGGCTAAGCGTTAGAAAATGGATGGATGGATGGATGGAACTCTTCTCCAAAGGAATTTCAGAGAATTTAGCAGTACATCCAACCAGCCTCACAACCGCAGTCCACCGTAAATTACATCAGTCCAGGACCTGCATATCCAGAATCTTCACCTCCAAGATTGTCTGAGAACAGCTGCTACAAGAAATGGTATATTTAATGTTTTTCTGATTTGTTTTAAAATTTTGTCTTCTCTCAGTTTCGATACACACAGTGTGTGAAAAAGTGTTTGCCCTCTTTCTGATTTGCTATTTTTGGTTTCGGATCAAAGACACTTTAATATTAGTCAATGACAACACAACTGATCACAAAATGCAGTTTTTAAATGAAACCTTCATTATTAAGGGAGAAAGCCTACATGGCCCTGTGTGAAAAAGTGGGGGGGGGAAAGCTCCTAAACCTAATAACTGGTTGGGCCACCCTTAGCAGCAACAGCTGCAATCAAACGTTTGTGATAACTTGCAATGAGTCTCTTACAGCGCTGTGGAGGAATTTTGGCCCACTCATCTTTGCACAATTGTTGTAATTCAGCCACACTAGAAGGTTTTTCAGCAGGAACCAACTTTTTAAGGTCATTAGACAGTATCTCAATAGGATTCAGGTCAGGACTTTGATTACGTCGATCAAGTCTTCATTTTGTTTTTCTTAAGCTACTCAGAGGTGGACTTGATAGTGTGTTTTGGATCATTGTCCTGCTACAGTACCCAAGTTGGTTTCAGCTTGAGGTCACCAACAGATGGCGGTCCATTCTCCTTTAAGGTTTTTCTGGACAGCAGAATTCATGGTTCCATTTATCACAGCAAGTCCTCCAGGTGCTGAAGCACAAAAAAGACCCTTGGTATCAACATCTTGGTATGATGTTCTTTTTCTGCCATGCGGTATTACTTTTATGCCAGATGTAATGGGACACACACGCCTTTCATAAAGTTTGACTTTCGTCTCGTCTGACCAGAGAATATTTTCCCAAAGCTATTGGCAAATATCAAGATGTTTTCAGGCAAAATTGCAACCATACCAGGCTGGTTCTTTTTGTGTGTCTTTCTTACGGTGGAGTACTGACCACTCACCTGTCGCGACTGGATGGCGCTGGGTGATTCTACTTGGATGAACCTCCATTCTACATATTGCCAGCTTATGTGGTCGCCCCGGTGCCATGCAGTCTAGCCTGGTTCCCCTACCTGCAGTACGTCCTGCAGCTCCACCAGACTAGTTTTGTGCGCTTAAAGTTTCTGTTGCCTCTTTTCTTCCTCGATCCCTTTATGTTCCATTTTTTGTGCATCATCACCATCTGTTTGGGAACCGCAGTATAAGTAATAAAAGAACTGATATGATCACTCTCTTGCCTCTGCCTGCTGCGATCCAATTCCTTTAACTACAAATCCTGACAGAATCACCAAGTCAGTTTTTAATGGATCCCGCAGAGGAGAGTAATGTCCAGCTGGCACTAAGAGCCCACGGACAGCGCATTAGTCACCACGGGCAGACGTTAAATGATCTGACCATGCTCGTGCGGTAGCTGCACGCTCGCATAATGGAACCCCCACAGACTGTGGCAGCAGATTCCACCAAAGTTGCAGAGGGTAGTGGTGCAGTTGCCTTGCCTCCCAACTACCCCTTCCGGGAGCACAGCATTCCACATCACACTAGATATGACGTCACTTTTGGACCGTGTCAGCTCTTTATCCGCCAGTGCTCCTTGGTCTTCACCCGCTAATGTGGCTTATATTCTCAGCCTGCTCTCTGGTCACGCCGCCTGCTGGGCCGTGGTGGTGTGCGAGAGCAAACCTGAGCTGTGCTCCAGTTTGCCTCTCTTCACGGCGGAACTCCAGAACGTCTTTGATCATCCAGTGAGGGAGCAGGAGGCTGGCGGCTGTCTTCTCTCCGTGTGTCAGGGCATGTCATCGGTGGCAAGCCACTTCATCTGTTTCCGGATATTGGTGGCGGAGAGTGGCTGGAATAAAAAATCCCTCCAATGTGCCTACTTGGCTAGCCTCAATGCGCGTCTTCAGGACAAACTGGCCGCCCGGGATGAAACACACACTTTGGAAGATCTCATCTCTCCCTTAACAACTGCCAGCAGGACCGCAGCGCTCAGCGGAGGGCCAAGACTTTTTCACTCCTCCGACTCCCGGGGCGTTTCCGGATCCTCTCCTCCCTTTTTCCAGCTCTCATACGTCGCCTGAGGACATCAAAGTGGTGGTGCCTGTGCAGCTCGGAGGGAGGCGCCTGTCCTCTGCTGAGAGGAATTGTCGTTGGCGGTTTTCTCCTCTGCCTATACTGTGGGGAGCCAGGTCATAACGTCTCATCCTGTCCTGCTGTGACTGTCCACAGTGGGGGCACCCTCGCTCACACTCCTTCCGCTATGTCATTGTCATTGTCATTGGTGGGTCATGTAGAAGGTACGCTTGACTCTGGAGCTGATGAGAACTTTTAATCGTACAGATATGGTGCTGTTTCAGTCAGGCAAGTATGCCTGACGCGCCCCCTACGGCGCCTCGGTTCAGCTGCAGGGTCATCGCCCGGGGACCACCACTCATTGGAGTTTCGCTGTCTTTAACCCCGGAACGAATCAGCCTTGTTATTGACATGCTGACAAAGCCCCGACAGCCTACTTCCACAGGGTAGATGGTAGTGGACCAGCCTGCCTCTCTGCACTCAGCAGCCAGATCTGAGTACTTGGCTGCTTTGCGCTCGTAGGCAGCTTGAATTCCCTCTTACCAGGGGATGGTGAGCTGTATGAGCATGGCAGACTTGGTAGCAGCAGAATAAAGCACGATGTCTGGCCGGAGTGATGTGGTGGTAATCTCTCGGGGGAATTGCAGCTGTTCGCCGATATCGGCCCTCATGTTCCAGTCCCTTGCCAGAAAGAGGACGCTCCGGGGGCCTTGTCGGCTGGTGTCTCTTCTGCATTCCCCTGGCCTCACGAACCTGACAGAAAGTTGTTTGGCTATGGGCTGGCTGTTGGCCTCTTGTCTGCTGTTCTGCAGGATTTCGGCCAGTTTTGCAGCAAATGCTGTAGGCTGCCATTGGATGCACTGCACAGGGGACAGCTCTCCTCCTTGCCAAACTACTGGTGGAGGTTTCTGGGGAATGGCAAGGTGTCGTAGGTTGCCCTGAGCAGAAAGCTGAGTCTGGCTTTTGGCATCTTCCACAGGTCGGCCCAGCTGTTGGGTCTCCTGATGGTTCCTTTCCAGGTGGTCCACCTTCCTTGGAAACCTTGCGAGACGGCCTTGATGGTAAAATGCTACTGGTTCGCCCTTGACACCTCTTCCACGACCACAGCTTTGCGTTCCGTCTTCGTGGCCTTGGACCAGAGGCGTGGAGAATCTCCCCAGTCAAGCCCAGCTCTCCCTACTTGCACCCTACCAACTATCTTCTGGTGTTAGAGCCTGACAATGGTCTTTGCAACCTCTGGTCCTGCTTGTCACTTCCGGCCTGTTCGAATGGGTACGAGAGCATTCCTTACAGTAGGATCAGAGGATTCTTTCAGCTCCAGGACCAATCTGGCCTTTTCCTGCTTATAGCCCAGGGTGATGGACTGGTTTGGCAGTTGCAGTGACGTTGGCCCAAACAATCCTGTGTCGGAGAAGCAGCGCGGTAGGCCCAGCCACCTCTGGATGTAGGAGTTGGCTAGTCTGTCCAACCCATTGGCTGTTGAGGATGGAATATCGCACATCTTCAGTGGCCACATAACTCTTTGGTACAGTGTGAAGTTGTAGCACCACAACTTGTACTTTCCGGGGAGCTGGCTCCTGTTGATGCTCGCCAGGCCCTCTGAAAGTTGTTTCCGAGCTGCCTTGCCTGCATGCTTGTCCGACAGCCCTGCGTCGTACTGCTTTCCTAGGCTTTGGATGGACTAGTTAGTCAGTAGGGCGATTTTCTGACCTCCTACGACAAAGATGGTATTGTCTTTCCTGATACCTTTGCGCAAGGACAGGCTCCGTGACTTGGAGGGTTTTATCTTCATCCTTGCCCATGTCACCAGCTCAACCAGCCTCTTCAGGCACCTCCTTGTGCATGGGGCTGTCTGCGGTACCACAGTGACTTCGTCCATGTAGATTCGGAGTGATGGGAGCCTCTGCCCTGTCTGCAGCCTTATTCCTCCTATGGTCTGCCGGGCTCCGCCGAGGATGTTCTCAAAGACAGCGACAAAAAGGACTGGGGAGATGGAACACCCCATGGTGATGCCAACTTCCAGGCGCTACCATCCTGTTGTAAAGTCCTGGAGGCTGAAGCACATTTGGAAGTCCCTGAAGTAGCTGGTTACCAGGTTGTTGATGGAAATAGGGATGTGGAAGAAATCCAAAGCAAACTGGATAAGTTTGTGAAGTTCAGATCCGTAAGCGTTTGCGAGGTTCAGCCATACCATGTGTAGGTCACTTTTTTCCTACTTGGTCCTCTAGATCTGCCCCCAAATCATGGAAGAATGTTCCACACATGCTGGAAAACCTGGCACTCTCGCTTTCTGGCAACTGGTGTCAATATAGCCATTCTCTGTGAGGTAAGATGTTAGTCTCTTGGCCATGACTGCAAAGAAGATCTTTCCCTCGACATTTAGAGTAATGTTCCATTAATTGGTTGATGTTACGGCAGTCCTGTTTTTTTGGAATAAACACCGCCACAGCTCTTTGCCACTTCGATGGTATGAATTGGTTTTTCCATGCTGTGCTCAGGAGCTTCCATAGGCATTTCAGCACTTGGGGGCAGTTCTTGTATAGCTTATAGGGGATTCCATTAGGCCAAGGCGCTGATGCTGACCTCGCTTTCTTGAAAACTGCTCTTACCTCACTCAGCCGAGGAGGGGAGGTGTCATCCCTAGAGACAGGACCAGCTAATTCGTGTTTGTTTATTTGAACGACATTCTTATTTTCTCCTGCTGAAAGAAACTATGACATCAGCAATCGGGTGTTATTGGCCGTCATACTCGCCCTACAAGAGTGCAGACACTGGCTAGAGGGCGCTGCCTATCCCTTTATTAGCTACACTGACCATCATAACCTCTCCTACATACGCTCCACCTAGCGCCTCAACCCACGACAGGCATGGTGGGCTCTCTTCCTCACAAGATTCAACTTCTGGGGGTCGTGCGGTGGGACATCTAGAGGCGTGTGGCGGAGGCCTCAAAGAATCTTCCCCTTCCTTTCAGCTGTCCTCCTGGCCGCTTGTTTGTCCCTAATTCACTTCGCTCAGAGGTCTTGGTCTGGGCTCATTGCTCAAAGATTGCCTGTCACCCAGGTACCAGACACACGGCATTCCTCCTTGCTCAGCATTTTTGGTGGCCTACCTCCGTGCAGACACAAAGCGCTTGTGTTAAATCTGCGCTCGGAGCAAGGCTTCTCACCGGGCTCCAGCAGGTTTGCTTCACCCACTCCCTATTCCTTCCGGTCTATGGTCAGACATTGCGTTGGACTTTGTGTCTGGGCTGCCCTTTCAGCATGTGGTCCGTCTTCATGGGATTCCCCAGGATGTGGTGTCGGACAAGGGTCCTCAGTTCTCCTCTGCCACTTGGAGGGCCTTCTGCAATAAGCTGAGGCCCAGATTCATAGTGTCACGATCTGTATGTTTGTCTTCGTGACAGTTTTGGTTTCATTCTAGTTGGTTTTCCTGTGTTGTTATTTTCATGTGTTTTCTGGGCCATTTCTTAGTTTATTCACTCAGTTAATTACGTGCACCTGTTTTCCCTGCTATTTATGTTCAGGTGCGTGCGCCAGTCAGGCGTCGGCTCATTGACATTTGTTAGTTTCCCTCTTCACAGGGCTGTTGCTTTGTTCCTGCCGCTGCTTCGCAGCCGTGTGATTAAAGATTCCTGCAACTTACCTGCCTGACGTCCAGCTCTCTGAATCCTCGGGGTCGTTACATCATGCCGCGACGACAACGTGACACATAGGTCCCAATGATGTGGACCGGATGATCAACCCGGTGACTGTTCGTCATGCTCTTTGTTGACACAGGTTGGTATGTGGCCTTATTATTTAGTTTGGTAATTTGTCTTGCTTTTCCTGTGTTATGTACTTCTGTTTCTGATTCAGACCCTGGGGTTTGTTGGTTGGGCGGAGCTGCAGGAGCTGTACCCCATTTTCATCACCTTATGTTTAAGACTCACCTGTGGCGACTGGATGGCACTTGGTGATTCTGCTTGGATGAAGCGCCATTCCATGTGTTGCGAGCTGTCTAGCCTGGTTATCCTACCTGCAGGACGTCCTGCAGCTCTACTGGACTAGTTTTGTGCGCTTAAAATTTCTGTTGCCTCTTTTCTTCCCAATGCCTTTAAGTTCCATTTTTTGTGCATTGACGCCATCTGTTGTGTGACCAAAGTGTGAGTAATAAAAGAAGTGCTTGGTATCCTCACTCTCTTGCCTCTGCATACTGGGATTAAATTTCTTGAACTACAAATCCTGACAAAAAGTCCATCCATCCATTTTCCATGCCGCTTACTGTATCCTCTAAAAACTGCAGTTTGTGTTGAGTTGTTTTGTCACTGATTCAGGTATAAATTTGATGATTTGAAACATTTGCTTGTGACAGACATGCAAAAAAAATTAAATCAGGAAGCCTGCAAACACTCACACTACTGTACAATAAAAATTCTGTACTGTTCACATCTTTTTAAGGTGGTAAACTTACAAAATCAGCTTGGGATCAAATATTTGTATACTTAATACAAATATTTCAAGAATATATTGTAAATCCCTTCATCATTTTGATTAAACCTCAAATTCACCTCATAAACCTAATAAAATTTCGACAACAAATTAAAGTTCTATATTTTAAACTACTCGTTCACACTCCAGTTGGCAAATGAACTCCAAAAAGTCGAATTCAATTTATTAATATAGAGCCAAATCACAACAACGGTTATCTCATGGCAGTTGACACATGAAGGTCACATTCATGAAGGAAAATAGAAAAGCAACTGAAACCATACATGAGCAAGCACTTGACAAAAAAGATAAGGGAAAAACTCCCTGTGGGCAAGAAACCTTGAACGGAACCCCGGCTCTGTGGGGTGGCCGTCTATCTCGAACGGTTGGGTTGAGATATAAAAATAGAGCATAGGGATAGATGGTAGACCAAGCCTCAGTCCAAGAAACATAGGAGTGTCTGTGACTCAATTGAGCGTATCAGGGGTCAGTTCTAATAATTTGCTTTAGCAAAAAGGTGAGTTTGGAGTTGACTTGTAAATAAAGAGCATCTGTAAATAAAGACTGTCTACCCCCCCTCCCCCCGCCGGGGAGATGGTTCCATAACAGAAGAGCCAGAGAGAGCCAGAGAGAGAGCCAGAGAGAGAGCCAGAGAGAGAGAGATACTTTATTAATCTCCAAGAGAAATTAAGTTTTCCTGCAGCTCTGCAAAAATGTCATGATAAACTTAAACACTCAATAACAACATAAAATAACCAAGGCAAAGCAGGAGAGATAAGAAAATAGAATAAGAATAAATGAATACAAAACATAACACTTCAAATATGTAGCGCAATAATAAATAATTCGATAAAACGCCCAGTCCCGTGTGTGTTTTTATCGCACCCTGTCTGCAGTGTTGAAAAGCCACCTGGCGTGGGGGACTAATGATCTTCTCAGTCTTTCAGTGGAGCAGGACAGTGACAGAGTAGTCTGGCACCGAAACTGCTCTTCTGTTGTGAGATGTCTACTTAAAAAGGCAGCCACTCACAGCGGCGCCATTTTCCATAACTAAAGGCTTTACCTCCCATTCTACATGTAATAGTAAATTCTGGGAGTGCAGTGTTCCCCGGACTTGATGGGGTTCTTTAAGACAGTGTATACCGGCGCATGACCATGTGGTGCTTTATATGTAAGAAAGACCATTTTTAACTCAATCACTCAATTCTGAATTTCAATGCTCTTTTTGTATGAATTGGATTTCTGAAATCTAATAACTTTGGCACAGTAGTTACATTTAGGATGAACCTGTATGTTCCTATATTTTTTTAATATCAAGTTACCTCTGGAGTGGACTGAAGTACCCCGAGGGGTACTAGTAACCATATTTGAAAATCAGTGGTATAATGTATCCAAATAGGGTGAGAGTAATATGGGTATTTGTTTATTTAGGAATAAGTCCTTGGACACAAAAGGGTTTTACGGGCAAACCAGAAAAAGATTTGACTGACACCCAAGGGCATTTTTTTCCCTTATTTTGCATTATTGGCTCTATCTTATATAATAAGGGAATTATTTGTTATTATTTTGATGATGTTGTGTCATTGTCCTGTATTGGTGTATTAACCTTTCTGTCGTGTTCGGGTCACTAAATATTCATAATAATGATAAATATTGTGTTTTACCTCTGATTGCCCCAAGCACTTATGATGATGACTTAAACATATAAAAGTGATTTTTTTTAGTGGTTTAGTCAACATTGTCACACCTGCGGTGCTCCAGGCAAGAAAGTGACTGGCATATGAAATTGATTTTGGTATGCAAATGATAACGAGTCAAGGCAGCATCTGTTTAAGAAAGCTCTCCTCTGATTGGCGGAGAGCATCCAGTCTAAAGAGGTGTACTCCGGCGCTGCGCGGATGCGAGCGGATGGTGGGATGCTCTTTTTTTAGGGAGGGGGCGCTGTAGAAAGGCTAGTGGTCGCACATCTTTCTATTGGCGCGCAGTATCCTAAAGTTTAGCCAGCATGCATGGCTTTGTGCGCACTTCGCTGCAAGTTTGGCCTCGTACGCAAGTACTACTATTACTACTACCGCTGTAACTATTATTGGTATTAACGGCGACGAGTCCTCCTCTCAGGAGTGATGGGATCCAAGTTGACCAGGCAGCGAAGTCTCGATTTGGAAAGTCAATGGTCCAAAAGACGGCGACAAAGGAACGACACTCCCCCGGTGAAAAGCGACAGAGGCGGCAAAGGAGGAAGCGGTGGCGCCGGTAGTGTGGGTGTCGGTGGCGGAGGAGACCTGCTGTTTACCTCGTTGATGCTCAAGTCCGACAGGCTGCCAGGGATGCTGCGGAAAAGCCACCACAGCCCATACGTTAGAAGGGTGGCTTGGATCCGTGAGATCCAGAAGCATCTCCGGGAGCAGAGGACGGAGCAGGCGGCGGAAGTGCTCAAACTGCTGAGGAAAGTAAGACATGTATTTATGGCTACCTTTCGTCCAACTTTCCTCCACCACAACTGCATAATGCTTTGGCTTTTGCTTGTTTTAGTACTTTGCACTGAATATTGAAAAGGGTTCCTAATGTTTTGCCTGCACGCCACCGTCATTATGGCCAAGTGCAAACGACAATCTGCCAGCAATAAGCACATTGTCACACGGATACCTCTCAAAATATTATTGTGTTGCTGTATTAGGTCGTCTTTACTTTCTCTGACCTTCACTCCTTGTTTGTTCATGTCCCAGGAAGTGAAAAAACACGCCACAAAAGAATACCAGATTGTGGAAAAAAAGCAAAAAAAATTCAACAAAATCTTTTACAATTGTAAATCTAATTTTTTATTATATATATCATTACCGTCGCCAAGGAGGTTATGTTTTTGCCGGTGTTCATCTGTTTCTTTGTGGTCAAAATAACTGGATTAGAATGAAATTTTCCGGAATTGTCGAATTGCTTACAATTTTGGGGTGATCCCTATCAGCGTCAGGATCCAGGAAAAAAAATACAGGACAAGATTCCAACAGATTACAAAATATCAAAGACTGATCCAGATAATGCAATAATTCCCGATACTATGATGCAGAATGTGAAAAAAACAGACCTTTGGAACTGGAATTAACCATTATTATTATTAATGTCAAAGTCACATCTGCAAATGTCAAGAAAACATCGACTTCTGACATGTTTGGTTTCGGTGAGCATACAGTATATGCGGTGTTATGTATTCAGTATTCCTTCACTTTTTGACTGAAGATGTATGAACCCCATGTACTGCCTTCTACACAGGCTGCATACTTTCTGTCCCTATTATAAAATCATCATATTCATCTGAAGTACATTGAATACATTCTAAATTCAGAACTTTTTAAAGCAAGACTGACATAAATGTCCATATCCTATGCGGCATAACGTGCACAAGTACTGTCTGACCCTCACAGCCCTCAAAGTAGTTTGAGGAAACGCAGAGGTGTCGCAGCACTGGCAGTTATTTTGAAGCCAAAAGCGTGAAAAATATTGAGCAGAAATGGGCAAAGACAAAAATATTTTCAAGGGTAAGTTGCTCTCGACTTCTCTGGACAAGAAGTTATTTGTGCCGCTGTGAGTCGAGTCGTCAGGAAGTACGTAAGCCGGGAAAAAGAAAGAAGTTACAGCCGCACTGCAGATATTGTTTGTAAATTCTTATTTAACTAACAAGTGTGTTTTTAGATGCAATTGGTCTCTCAGTGGAATTTTGCTTGCTAAAATGTGGGCCATGAACTGCTATCTACGGGCAGGCACAGCTGAGGACAGCTACTGGGGCTTCTGTCAATGACAGCATCTCTATAGCTTTGGCTGACAAGCACTTCAAGCCAATAAGGAACATTCAATTCCTAAGATCAAGTCCAAATTTCCCATCCATCTATCCATTTTCTATGGCGCTTATTCTCATTAGGGTCCCGTGGGTATGCTGGAGCCTATCCCAGCTGACTTCGGGAGAGAGGCGGGGCACACCCTGGATTGGTCGCCAGTCAATCGCAGGGCAGACAAACAACCATTTACACTCACATTCATACCTATGGACAATTTAGAGTCGCCAATTAAGCTAACATGCATGTTTTTGGAAAGTGGGAGGAAACCGTAGTACCCGGGGAAAACCCACGCCGGCACGGGGAGAACATGCAAACTCCGAGATGCCCAACTGAGATTCGAATTAACAGTGCTCATGTAAAATCAATGTTTGACCATGCAAAATACCAATTTTAGAACCAGCATTACTTACTATAAAATGAATTCACCACCAATTGATCATGCCTAAAATTTCAATTGAATGAAAATTAAAAAAGGTTTTTTATAAGTGTGCAGGAGTAGGGGGCACGTGGCTTCAGGTCAAATGTCTGAAGGGGCACACACCTGTGAAAAGTTTGGGAAGTAGTACAGTACATCATTGTGCGACTCTTCTTCAGAGACAGAGATGCCTAACGGAGATTCAAAACCAGGGCTTCCAAATGTCCAGACTGTGTGGCCAACATGCTAATCATTCAACCACCGTTGAACACTATTGAATCACTGAAGCCGTTTACACTAAAGCTAAGCAGCCTTATGTTTTACATGGTGTACCCGTACTGCACCAAAGACGGAATTACTTCAAAACCAAGGTACACACCCAAACATATTGGCCATAAAGAATACAGCATGGCGAGGAAAACAGCGAGTGAGTGGCTTAAATTCAAACTGCATGTTTTTGTTCCTTTCTTTGTTCAGTGTTTCGGGTGTGGAAAGGATTTTAAATATTTGAAGGAAGAAAAAGCTTCATCTTACTCCTCCGCGTCTTTGTTACACATGCAGCTCTTGTCTGCCTAAACTAACTGGAGGTACTACAGGTTTTCTGGCTCTTATCTGATATCCACGATTGTGTAACACTTTCCCGCGGTTTAATCCGCACTTTCTGGAGGGGGATTTACCCTGACTAGAGAGAGACGAGAGTGAGCGCCGTTTTTGGAGCTCAGCTTGAGCTTTCCACTTCCTCTTGGTAGCTTTGCACTGATCAAAGCGGGGGTGGGTGGTGCGGGCGGGGGGACAGTCGTGAGGCTCTGACGGGAGCACTTCTGATCAAAACAACTCCCTGGCATACAAAAAAAAAACCTAACTACCTGCCCTTCTGTAGGTGCTGCGGAATGCATTGCACAGGTGTGTGTTAAAGCAGGACACAAGAAGTGCGGCATAGATCTTAGCGGGGCTTTGTGTTGATTGTTTGCATAAAGCTAAAAGAATGTGACTCAGGGAAAAACTTCCCCTGAGAATTGCTGACTGATGCCCTTTTACGTTACAGCCTTCATGCAGTGACTCACACGAGAGAGGCATATGTTATGTTTTTTTTTTAATCCTGGCACAATTTTTGTAATTTCCTCAAGGATAAAACAAGAAAGGAGCTTGTTTGAACAAAACTGACCGGGAGCCAGGAAGCCTCGCTCCACTGTCGCAGTGATCATCTCTTATGGAGTCAAGTATCTATTATCCTTTAAGATTGACAAAGCAATAGGTGTCGTGTTGTTCATCTTCAGCAGATTTCTCCTCTCTGGAGAGGTGGAAGGATTTGGAGAGAATCACCATGAGATGATGAAACACATCTCTATTGCAGTATGCGCCCCCAGGGTTATTAACATAATTTAGTGTCTTCAAGATATTCATTAGAAAAATAATAATCGGTATAGGTCTCAGTTTAGTAGGAAGACACACACTGAGTAACCGATGTGCAGTGATGCAGAAAAGTATGAGAGGTTGGCCGCCATATTGCACAGAGTGGACATTATCCTACATCTTATGGACTGAAATGTAAATTTGTCTATTATGAGTAAGTCTGGACAATCATACACAATTGAACAACAAAATGGTATGCAAATGAGCATCAAAGATGAGTCTCAGAGAAGTTAGTTTTCTGAAATCTAGCCCTAATGGTGGAATGTATACAATTTAAAAGTGCTGTTGGTCCACGCCTTTCTCCAGCAGCATACAGTAGCGCAGTGGTTTTCAAACTGGGGGGCGATGGGCTACCATGCACACTTTTCATTATTACCGTATTTTTCTGACTACAAGCTGGTACTTTTTTCTCTCCTTTAGAACCCATCCATCCATCCATTTTCTATCGCCAGTCAATCGCAGGGCAGACATACAAACATTCACACTAATGGACAATTTAAAGTCGCCAATTAAGCTGACATGCATGTTTTTGGAATGTGGGAGGATACCGGAGTACCTGGAGAAAATAAAACCCATTGTGCCAGCAGTTTGGAGGAGTAGATATTGTTATTATTCACATTTTCAGTCATTTCTTTGCGGCCTAAATAACGTGCACTGATTGTGTTCTTGCTACATGAATGTGAGGCTGCAGGTTTTAATCTTTATAGTATAAAACGTGGCATAACAGCACAATGTTCCTTTGATTACATCTCAGATGCATTTAAAATCCACTGAACAACTTTGACAGTGGTCACACTCTGCAATTATGCTAATTTGATACAAATGAAGCAGAGGTTCCCAGAGGTTCTGGGATTCAGAACCACATCTGACTTTTTCCAGTCAGATCTAAGCCCATGATAGAAACAGAGATGTGGACAAACAAAATATTTGATGCATTTATGTGTAGAGATCAGTCAAATTAATCCTTAGAATTGAATTTGTTTGTGCTGTAGCCACATAGATCCTATCATCATAACACAACAGTCTGCCTCCAAATGAGTAGTACTAGAGGGGGAGCTGGACTGAGAGGATAGCCTGGCATCAGGGACTCCCACTGAGGTCCAGTGTAATAAATTAAGTCAGAAGCCGGAGGAGTAGAAAATGCTGATGGGAGCTTTCCCCTCGACGTCGTCTCGGAGTCAAGTCTGTCAGAGCACACGAAGCATACATTACATAACCTCCACCTCCAGCCTGTACGATAGTCTGCATTATTAGACTCCATTTGTGCAGATGCTCTTAAATCTTCAGCTCCACAAATTAGAGTTGTATAGTTTTAGCATAAATTAGCTGGCGTTACAGATAAAGGGCTGATGCAAATGCCTTTGGCACCCTGGAGATGTGTCTTGCCTCTGGGATGGAATTATATGTTTTTGTGTGACGTTAGGGCCGCACGGTGACTGAGTGGGTAGCACATTGGCCTCACAGTCAGGAGGTTCAAGTTTCGAATCTCCGTTGGGCATCTCGGTGTGGAGTTTGCATGTTCTCCCCGTAAAAAACGGTTTCCTCCCACATTCCAAAAACATGCATGTTTGGTTAATTGGTGACTCTAAATTGTCCAAAGGTGTGAATGTTTGTTTGTCTATAACCAGTCCCCGACCAGTCCAGGGTGTACCCCGCCTCCCGCCCAAAAGTCAGCTGGGACAGGCTCCAGCATACCCGCGACACTAATGAGGATAAGGGGCATAGAAAATAAATGAATGTATGTTTAACATTACTGATAGTTTTATTGTTATTAGTATTATGTTACCACTTTCATTGTACAGTAGATCACTGCTTTTTATAAGGGTTACATTCCAGGACCACCAGCAAATGGTCAAAATCTGCAAGTAATCACGACACTGATAAAAATGTCTATTTTTGACACACTGCTCACTCCTCCAGCCCCCCAAACTAATTTTCAAATACATCCATCCATCCATTTTCCACCGCTTATCCGGGTCCGGGTCGCGGGGGCAGCAGCTTCAGTAGGGAAGTCCAGACTTCCCGGTCCCCAGTGACCTCTTCCAGCTCCATCGGGAGGACACCAAGGCGTTCCCAGGCTAGCTGTGAGACATAGTCCCTCCAGCGTGTCCTAGGTCTTCCCGGGGGCCTTCTCCCGACTGGGCATGCCCGAAACACCTCACCAGGGAGGCGCCAGGGAGGCATCCGGACTAGATGCCCGAGCCACCTCAACTGGCTCCTCTCGATGTGAAGGAGCAGCGGCTCTACTCTGAGCTCCTCCCGGATGGCCGAGCTCCTCACCCTATCTCTTAGGGTGAGTCCAGCCACCCTACGAAGGAAACTCATTTCCGCCGCTTGTATCCGCGATCTCATTCTTTCGGTCATGACCCATAACTCATGACCATAGGTGAGGGTGGGAACGTAGATCGATCGGTAAACAGAGAGCTTTGCCTTCCGGCTCAGCTCTCTCTTCACCACGACGGTCCGGTACAGCGACCGCATTACTGCAGATGCTGCACCGATCCGTCTGTCGATCTCACGCTCCAACCTTCCCTCACTCGTGAACAAGAACCCGAGATACTTGAACTCCTCCACCTGAGGCAAGACCTCACTCCCAACCCGGAGGGTACAGTCCACCCGTTTCCGACTGAGAACCATGGCCTCGGATTTGGAGGTGCTGAGTCTCATCCCAGAAGCTTCACACTCAGCTGCAAACCGCTCCAGTAAACGCTGAAGGTCACAGCCTGATGAGGCCATAAGGACCACATCGTCTGCAAATAGCAGAGACGAGATCCTAAGGTCACCAAGCTGGACTCCCTCAACACCTTGACTGCGCCTAGAAATTCTGTCCATGAAGATTATGAACAGAATCGGTGACAAAGGGCAGCCTTGGCGGAGGCCAACGTTCACCGGAAACAAGCTCGACTTACTGCTGGCAATGCGAACCAGGCTCCTGCTTCGATTGTACAAGGACCGAATGGCACGTAGAAGCGGACCATCAATCCCGTACTCCCGGAGCACCCCCCACAGGACACCACGAGGGACACGGTCGAATGCCTTTTCCAGGTCCACAAAGCACATGTAGACTGGTTGGGCAAACTCCCACATACCCTCGAGTACCCTTGCAAGGGTGTAGAGCTGGTCCAGTGTTCCGCGACCGGGACGAAAACCACATTGCAGCTCCTCTAACCGAGGTTCGACTAACGGTCGTACCCTTCTCTCCAGCACCCTGGAGTAGACTTTCCCAGGAAGGCTGAGGAGTGTGATCCCCCTATAGTTGGAACACACCCTCCGGTCACCCTTTTTAAAAATGGGGACCACCACCCCGGTCTGCCAGTCCAGAGGTACTGTTCCTGACTTCCATGCAATGTTGTAGAGGCGTGTCAACCAACACAGTCCTCCAACATCCAGAGCCTTGAGAAATTCTGAGCGGAACTCGTCTACCCCCGGAGCCTTGCCACTGGGGAGTGATTTGACTACCCCAATTACCTCAGCCACGGTGATAGAACTGTCCACGTACGTATCCTCAGACTCTGCTTCCTCTATGGAAGGCATGTCAGTGGGATTGAGAAGGGCCTCGAAGTATTCCTTCCACCGACCAACTATATCCACAGTCGTGGTCAGCAAGCCCCCGTCCGCACTGTAAACAGTGTGAACTGGGGGCTGCTTCCCCTTTCTGAGGTGTCGGACGGTTTGCCAGAACCTCTTCGAGGCCGACCGAAAGTCGTGCTCCATAGCCTCACCGAACTCCTCCCACACCCGAGTTTTTGCCTCGACCACCGCCGAAGCCGCGTGCCGCTTGGCCTGCCGGTACCTGTCAGCTGCTTCGGGAGTCCCGCAAGCCATCCATGCTCGATAGGACTCCTTTTTCAGCTTGACGGCAGCCCTAACCCCCGGTGTCCACCATCGGGTTCGGGGCTTGCCACCACGACTGGCACCGACCACCTTGCGGCCGCAACCACAACTGGCTGCCTCAGCAATAGAGGCACGGAATACGGCCCATTCGGACTCAATATCCCGGTCCTCCCTCGAAATGCAGGCGAAGCTCTGCCGGAGATGAGAGTTGAAGACTCGACGAACGGGAGATTCTGCCAGACGTTCCCAGCACACCCTCACTACGCGTTTGGGTCTGCCAGGTCTGTCCGGCATCCTTCCCCGCCATCTAATCCAACTCATCACCAGGTGGTGGTCAGTTGACAGCTCAGCCCCTCTCTTCACCCGCGTGTCCAGAACATACGGACGCAGGTCTGATGATACGACCACAAAGTCGATCATAGACCTGCGACCTAGGGTGTCCTGGTGCCAAGTGCACTTATGGGCATCCTTATGTTCGAACATGGTGTTCGTTATGGACAAACTGTAGTTCGCACAGAAGTCCAGCAACAACACACCGCACGGGTTCAGGTCAGGGAGGCCGTTCCTCCCAACCACGCCCCTCCAAGTCACACTGTCATTGCCCACATGGGCGTTGAAGTCTCCCAGTAGAACTATGGAGTCACCAGCTGGGGTGCTCTCCAGCACCCCTCTGATAGACTCCAAGAAGGCTGGGTACTCTGAACTGCCGTTCGGCGCATAGGCACAAACCACAGTCAGGACCCTTTCCCCAGCCCTAAGGCGTAGGGAAGTAACCCTCTCGTTTACTGGGGATGACTCCAACACAGAGGCACCAAGCCGGGGGGCTAACAATAAGCCCACACCAGCTCGCCGCCTCTCCCCAGCGGCAACTCCAGAGAAGAACAAGGTCCAGCCCCTCTCAAGGAATTTGGTTCCAGAGCCTAAACTGTGGGTTGAGGTGAGTCCGACTATATCTAGTCGGAATCTCTCCGCCTCTTCCACAAGCTCGGGCTCCTTCCCCACCAGAGAAGTGACATTCCATGTCCCAAGAACCAGATTTGGCCGCCGAAGACCAGGTTGCCCGGACACCCGCCCTCGACCACTGCCCAAATCACACAGCACCAAAAAAAGAAAAGGTGGACTAGTCCAACCAGTCATGTATACAGCAGTCCTGCAATCTTTTCATGGACACATCATGCCAGATTGTAAAAGGTCAGCCTTATGCAGATGCTCCCCAGTGATTGGTTCGGGGTACATTGAAAATAAATAACCCCTATACGAGCTCTTAGCATTATAGGTAAACTGCCACTCCTGTCACGTAAAAGTAAGACAAACCTTTCATTGAGAGCCAATTTTTTATTTATTTCTCCTCTCTTCCAAGGACTTGGGGCTCCAGGGGACATCGCTCAATGACATTTTGTACAAGAACGCAGCGTTTCTCAACCTGGTGGATCCAATTTCACATGAGCTGCTGCTGGGTCTGGCCCGAGACCTGCAGTGTCCAAAAAGGGTGAGAAGTCTTAAAATACGCATTTACATTATCATATGCAGCATGACAAAGGTTTGACTGTGATTGAATGCCTAAAATGGGGGAAAGGTTGGTAGCCGATGAGCTTTGACTGCAAACAACTAATAGAATGTTCTTCAAATTAATGGAAGGTAGAGCTAATAAAAATGGTTTTAATTAGGTTGCTGTTGTGTAAACGTATCCTCTGTGTATTTTTTTTAGCTTTTTTTTCCCAAAGAAGAAACGTCCTGTTCTGATAAAACTATGTCAATAGTCTCTTCTGGGTTTACCACAAATGACAAGCTTATAAAATGTTTTTTGTTGGCATGGTCATACTTAGAACAGTGGTTCCCAAACTTTTTTTTGCAGCGCCCCCCTTTTGGAGATAAAATCATTTTTAGCGCCCCCACGCCCCTGCCCGAAAAATATGGTAATAATGAAACATGTTCGTGGTAGCTTGTCATAACTCCGCCCCCCCAGTTTGAAATCCACTCCTTTACAACATTGACAAAACATCCCCTATTATGGTAAATTGACTTTTGAATGATGCTGCAACAGTAATATGTGTCTCTAGAGCCTGTTTCTGAGCACCAAATGTGAAAAAAGCAATCATCTCCTTTACTTGTTTGCTCCAGTTTTGGCTGAAGCGGCAGTCAAATAGTTGCTTTTAGTGTCGGGTTTTCACGGCATCATGAAGGGAAGTCCCTCCTTCATTGACATGATAGCGCCTTTGACCCACCTCAAGATAGATGAGCACGCTCGTCCAGGCTTCACATCTTAAAAAGACCTGCCAACTATCCATCAGTCAGCTGCAGATGTGGTGCTATGCAGTTGAAATGTGAAGAACTTTCCCAATGGCAAAGTGAGTGGTCAAAAGGGCGAGCTAGTTTACACTTTACTTGCTTTCTTTCAGTTCAATGGTAAAAAGGTCACAGGGCACCGGGGGAGAGGGCTGCCAGGAGTATGCAAATGCCTTCCAATTGGTCAGCGTGGGCGGGCAGTGCACAATTTTAAAAGGAAAGCATTGAACACTGTAATGTCACTCAAATGAACAAACAAGCCAGAAGCATTTGGAAGGACAAAAAATAAATACAAGAGTTCACTTGTCATAATTACAAAGCACCTTGCTCTATGAATCCATGTCCAAGGTATGTAAATCATATTTTTACATTCACATGCTCATGCATTGCCTGGTGAAGTGGGCACGGTGCTGGCATACAAAAACAAAGCATTCATATTCAGAATACATATACCGACAAAAGGGAAGACACCAAATATTCCTGTAAATCACACACCTGGCAAAAAGGGAAAATAAACTGGTTTAAGATAAACTGGCCACGGGTTTAGGATAATGACCTGTGGACAATTCTAATCTTATCGTTGTTTACTTTGGCAAAGAGAAAGCCCAATGAGGAAATGGGGAGTGAGTGCTGGTAGTAGCATTCCCTCGACCGGCTGGCGACAACAGTGGCGCAGACGTGACTGGCTTTAAGAGAGGCTGTGTGTCCGTTTCAGGCATGCAGCTGCTGCTGCCGCCATGGAGGGGCATGGTCAATGTCTCGCCACTCCTGGCTGCGACTACTAACCCACATGCCACTCAGAACAGTTGTCAAAGTTCCCTACAAACTGTGATAGCCAAATGTCTTGCCCTTTTCCTTCTTAATCTCCTACATGAAATAATTTGGTTGAGAAAATGTTGACTCCCGCTGCACAAAATTCTTGAAATTGCCACAAATGGACTGAGGCCACTTATTGGGGACATGTCTACTTTCCTGTATACACACGTGCATGTGACTGTTTTTTGCGCATGTGTCACTTCCCGGTTGCATTGTGTCCATGTTTCTTTGGTAACATAAACAATGGCATAAAAGATTTAACAAAAACTCAAGATCAGCCATGTTTTTCAATCAATCTTGCTCATATTTCACAGATAGTCCCTTGAAGTCCCCTACTAAATTTTGTACTGAGACCACATTCAGTCATCCAAGTGGCTAAAAATGGCACCTCTGACTGCTGTAAAGCATGTTTGTTTGTCACCCAAGAAAGAAAGTGGCAGCTGCAACGGTTAATCGCCTTAAGGTAAATTGCCTTGTCTTGCCCCTCTCTCGCTGTCTCTCTTTGCCACATTGCCTCTTTCTTGTTGTTGTGTTGTAGCATTAATTAGATCTGCCCAGCTCAGCGCAACCCATTGCATTTATAGTGACAGAGCAAGGGAAGGAAGATGAACAAAATAGACACTGAGGATGAAGACGGAGGTGGCAGAAGGACCATGGGGTTGCCATGAGGGAAATGTTGCTTTTAAAGGATCAGGGTGATGCGTTGTCTGCGTGTTTTTGTTTATTTATTACATTTTCCATCAGGGAAGCACAACAAATTGATCTCCATTCACATAGATGTGCAAAAACACTGTAATGTGCAAGCCAGGCCACTTGTTGGCGATTACACTCATGCCAAACAACCTGCTTGTACACAAAACTATATGTTTTAACTATTCTTTGTCTGTCTATGTTGGTAAATAATGCAGCTCCAACAATTAGGTGTGTCCCACTACAATGTTTTTACTACAGATACAATACTGATAATGCAATGTATCTGATATCAGCCCGAATCACACATACTTTTAATTAGTATGTTGTTCTGAATGTTATAAAAGGCTTGATCAAGTGATGTTACTCAGACAACAATGGAGTATAGTTTTATCCTCAATGTAGTGGCAGTTAGGTTTGAGAGTTTCCCATGCGATGCTGGTTCAAATGCGCGATGATGTTGGCGGTATTAAAAGTCCCTGGTTCTGTACCACCACGGAAAATGTACGACAAATTTGCACTCTGCAACGTCTGACTTTAACAGAAAATTACTGCCATACAGCCGAAATCACTTTTACTCCTTGCCACTTTAACACCTTAGCACAAACCACATGTGCTTTATCGTGTCGCTGCTGGATAGATGTGCTAGGGCTGGTCTGGTGTTGACCTATTGTATTGGAGTACCAATATCAGAGATTTTAGATGTAGGCCAATTTAATCCGTTACTGTTTTTTTGCTGATATCAGCATGATATCCGATATCAATATCAGGTTGGGACACCCCTACCAACAGTGGCACAAACAATGCTACAGTGTCATTTTACAACATTTTATGATTTAATATGTGTACGAAAACTGAACACAAATATGCATTTGTTTTTTACAGGTATGTTTAGCATTTACATGGGTAAACTTGGCTTGTCCTTTCAAAGCTTTTGGTGGTACAAAATGTCATGCAAAAACAGGTCAAACCAACAGTGTTGATCCTGTACAAAGGTAGTTTAAGAATACAAAAATGTATAAGGAAATATCATTGACAACCCCTCCTGCCTGCATTTGCACGTTTAGTCATTCACCACTGCACCGTTTTATTGAGATGTCTTACTTGCTATTCAACCCCTGTCCCTTATTTGCTGCAGGAGACCGACTCCCTCAAGTCGACCAACAAGATTTGCCGGCAGCTAATTTACCACCTGACGCCTCACTCCAAGTGGACGAGACAGAGTGTTCCCAGGAGGAAGTCTCAAACCTGGTGAGTGTGTGTCCTCACTGTGCCACCACTCTTCAGATGGATGCTTCCCCGCCAGGCCGGGCACATCCACGTCATAAACATCAGCGCAACTCCTAAATCCTGCTTAAAGCCTCTCTGAAATACTAATCTGACTTACGTACGTACAGGAAAGTATGCAGGGCTGCTCTTTACTATCTTGTTTCAAAAGTGAATCACTTTTGGTCAGTTTTTTTGGCCTATTATCCCCAATCTTTATATGAAACATTAAAACACAAGTCTTGACCTTTTCTGTGTGTTTTAAAGAAAGAAAAAATAGTTCGCATAAGGCACCTAACAGTGCACGGAATGGGACTCACCTATTTTGACTACAAAGCCCTCTAAAAAAACTCCAACAACCTTTTATGGTTATATTTATATTTATGGTTATATTTACACATGGTGTGACCATGCAGTAACAGGCACATTCGTGATAACATGTAATACAATATTTTGGTCATTTTAGGCATTACCAAAACTTCTTTATTGGGTGCATTTATTTTACAGAACACATGACAACTAACGCTACTTCCGTCAACAGCAGCAAAATGGAAAGCACGTGTCTGCGTTTGCTACTACTAATCATGGTAGACTTAACAAGTAACAGCCGCCACCGATGATGACTACATTTAGACAAATGAGGATCCAGATCCTAGTCTTTTTGAGCCGGAATATACAGATGAGCTACAGCTTACGAAACGTCAGAGCAAACGGGGCGATAGGACTGGGAAGACAATCGAAGCTTTGTGTAAATGGCGAGGAGGACACTGTTCCAAGAGACTGCATCACAACAAACAAATAACTGATCGTGCTAACAAACCATACAGTGGTAGAAACTTTTACCCACCAACACGAAATCAACTGGAGAAGACGCCAGGGCCAGCTGGACCAGACGAACAACTGTCCATCAAGTAAGTCACCGTGATACTGATTCTCATACATGGAGCACGTAGTGCTTGAGATCACACAAACAATACATAGAATGTGGGCTACAACTTTGCCTATCTTATGGTTGTCTATTTGTAGTTGTTGATATGCTTGTTATTGTTATGGAATAACGTTACAAAAAAACGCATATTCAACCATGCTTGGTGGCGATAGCTGGCAGTGCATGTGAAATCGTAATATTGTGTTATTACGAGGCATAAGAGTCAATCATTTAGAGATTTTTCTGCCTTTGACTGCCTTGGTAGTTCACAATAAAATTGTATTGATTTGACAGTTTTAAGATGTCCAAAATTGCCAGTTAAAGAAAAACTTCACTTTTTTTGTTTTGCCCATCACCCACAATTTTTATGTGAGACATGAACACACGTCTTTCTATTTTGTGCGTTAAGGAGGCAGCAAATTAACGCAAGTAATGGGACTCATCTATTACGCCTACAAAGCTCCCTCAAAAACTCCAACAAAGTTTTATGGTTTTATATCCATGCTGTGACCATGTAGTAACAGGCGCATTTATGATAACATGTAATATTTACTGCCTTTTGCCATATTTTGGTCACATTATCGAACTTCCTTCCTGGGCACATTGATTTTACATAGCAACATAGAACAAGAACGTGGCGGCAGACTCAGTCTGTAGTTAAAGAGAGAAACATAAGGAATGGAAACACAAATGTGCCTCCATACGGTAATGGTGCTGTTTGTTGTAGACTGACAATAATGCATAATTTCATATAGGGTTGACGACATTATTTTTTTTTAAACTGTACACTTCTGCTAATTATTTGCAGGAAAAAATGGAGGCGAGAGCATTTGAAATGTCCTCATTGAAAGTGTTTGAAGGCAGCATAAACAGCGGTTCTGTCGTTCGTTGGTCCTCAGGTTGCAATGTTTGCAAACAACAATGAGCTCATTAACGAGGTCTGCTCCTCTCACATCACAGCTGCAGCAGCCCATGGAGAAAGACTCATTAAAACGGGCTGAAAATGAACCTGTTTACATGATTTAAACATGCTTAATTAACATTACAACTTTTTTCTGAAGCACTATATTTTTCAGAGATGAAACACATTCACTGGCCATTGTATTTCACTTGTACAGTTTCCTGGTTCCATTTTTCTCATAGCGTATTGTATTGATCGTCTTCCCCTTTTTACTGGAGGGAGGGATTTCTCCTCCAATACTGTAAGAGCCCATTTTGTTGGGTTGTTGCCACACGGAGATGCTCTGCAGTTGGAGCTGAGGCTCTGGGGAAACACGCTGTCAAAGTTGGAGATAGAGGAGGGGGCGGAATCACTGCAAGGTTGCTGATTAGAGTTCTTGTGTTCTCTCCCCCACCAACCCATTTTTCTTGACGCGTCTTTAAAATCACAAGAGAATTTGCTCTGTGTTTGGAAACAATTAAATGCATTGGGTAAAATAAACGTACACAGCCTGGCCCAAAAAAAAAAGTCGCCATCAAAAAAAAGGTAAAACACTGTAAAGCAGTATTTTGTGGGAGCGCCTTTAGCCTTGATTACGGCACGCATTCGCTGTGGCATTGTTTCAATACGCTTCTGCAATGTCACAAGATTTATTTCCAGCCAGTGTTGTACTCATTTTTCACCAAGATCTTGCATTGATGATGGTAGAGTCTGAAAACCTGTTGCAAACTGCTATTCAAATAGCAGTCGTGGAAAAATTAGGACACAAGTACTTTATTGCAGGAGTTTCCTGAGCCAAATTGATATCGGATTTTGGTCTGATATCAGCAGAAAGTTTATCCTGTCAGCCTGCATCTGAAACCTTCGATATTAGCACTCTGATCAAACAAAGTAGTAAGAAGTAGGAGCGGCATAAAAATGGCTTGTGCTCATATGGATCGTATATGTAATACGTATTTACGCAAGGCTGCAATATTTCCTATCGAAAGTTAAAAGTTATCGGGATCACCTCTACATTATTTGTTTGTGAAAGCTAACTTCAACTTCTGCACACACAGAGGTTAGGGTTAAAACCTGCACTCCTATTGTATTGCTTAATATTCCTTTGTTTTATTTTGCTGACGAATACACCAGATGGTGGCGCTGTTGTTAAAACCCAAGTTGGTCTGACTTCAAATTTCTTACACAGCTCAGTACAAAACACCCGCTGGAACTTTAGGCTGTTTAGCTGAATCACCACCAAATTTGGTACACGCCTTGGGGGAGCTGACAAGCACATGTCTGTATAATTTGAGCAAGATTGGCTGAAAAACCATGGCCCCCATCAAGCAAAACCTTACTGAGGAACAAATTGTCCATACGTCATAGACAATTTGTCTAATGGTTATAAAACTTTGAGGATATCTCTATTACACTTTTGCTCAAATATCTTCTAAAGCAGTAATTCTCAACTCGTGAAAAACTATTGCAACAATGTAATGGCCTGATGTCCATAAATGTACCCCACTTTTTGATCTATTTAGAAAGCAAGGAGACACGGAATTAAGTCCTTCATTGCTCTGTGTGAGTTATATAAATAAGTAAGTTTGATGATTATGTTGCGTGTTAAACGTGTTTAATCTTGACGGTTTCATTTCTATTGGTGTTCCAATCCTCGCACTGTGTAAACCTGTCAATTTGTGTGTGTCAGGATGAGAGTGTTGGGATAACCCGGAAAATTAGGCTTTATTTCTGCTTTTATGTATTTTTGCACTTTGGATACTACTTTATCATATTTGTTCAACTTTCTCTTTCAATTTGGTATAACATTAAGTTGCAGCTTTAAAGCTGTCGAAGCTGCTGAAGTTCAACCTATTGAAACGCAAGGATCCCAACAACAAGATGAAATAAAAGATATGTAGCACCATAGATAGATACTTTATTCATCTCAAAGAGAAATTCACATCTTATCTATTCATCAGTGCTCATGTAAAACCTTTATCAATATTTAACCATTCAAAATACACATTTTTGAACTGGAATTACTTGCTGATAAAATTAACCAATTATTTCATGCTTAATATTTCAATTTAATGAACATTCAAAATGGTTTATCTGTTGTAAGGAGTAGGGGGTACACGGCTTCAATTTAGATGTCTGAAGGGTCTGTCACTGTGAAAGGTTTGGGAACCACTGGTCTAAAGCATTTGGGCCACAACCTATAGGGGCGCCACTAAGTTATTTACTCCATGGGCTGCTCTGTTTTTTTCATATAACTGCAAACTACTGTAGAGAAGACTCACAAATCCCAATTCTTTCTCGATTACTCAAGCTGTTTTGCTTTCAGAACTGTTTTAATTGCATAGCAGATGCGACATGGTTAATGTTATCAAGGCAATTTCATTTTTCTCTGCCAATGAACGTTTTTTTGTGCTACTGCACCACAAGAGGTGCTTTTGATGTTATTGTAATATGTATCAAATACCCCATTAAGTTCAATTTTTTTTCTTTCTAAATGATTATTGCACTTGCAGCACATTTTGATATTAGACTTGGATTGCAGTAGCTATTTCATGACTTGTGTTTTACTGCGGGGCTATAACTGATGTAGCAACCTTGCGCCAGCTATTGCCAGCATCTGTGATACCGCATAAAGTCATTACAATGCAGACTTAACCCTGTGTCTTTAATCAGCAGGACTATGGAGGAAAAGTGCGGTATATTTATGTCGCCTTTGTTACTGAGCTGAAGCATTACTCAGCTGGTGGGCCTGGGCACGGTTTAGTGCTCCCAGCTTGTGCTGTCTGATGATAAGAGCGAGATGAGTCGCGGATGTGACAGCTTTTTTGGCACGTGTCAGCAGCTGTGGTTGACTGTCGACTGATTGGGATTTTGACACACGTGGCATCAAGAGGCCCGTTCTTCAAAGTTCATGTTATTTAAAAAGCCTATGTTTTGATCTCTGTTACACTGATTAGTTTGTTGGGATAGTTACACGTAGCAATCAGGATTATGGCAAAGCTGGTTAATTAGTGGCTCATAGATGTGAGAACGAGTTCACAGATTGGGATAAGAGTGCAAATTGAGAGTTTTATATTGAACTTTTGCTGTTACAGTCCACTTTTAATGGGGACAAACTTTCCTTTATATCCTTTCCTAAAAATTGCGAGCTGTTCCTATGCAACACCGCTTTATGAAAAAAATCTTCAATTCATTTGAGCTATTTGTATTATCCTGGCAGTAGTTAGTGGTTGTGATTCTCCAGTGGTTTCCGCTCAAGAGTGCCAGACCGGCAGTACAATGACATGAAAGTGCAGAAGAAGAATTTCCATCAAGCTGTGTGACTCACACCTTTTTGTCAGCGTTAGGATGTTTAGTTTCAGGTATGCTCGTTAGGCTTAGAAAACGGATAGGTCAAGCCATCTGCTTGCCGTTGCACCAGCAGGACATCATGAGAGAACAACATAGAATCATAGCTTTAACCGCATCGGGTGAGCAGTAGCTCTCCTCTGAAAGACTTCTGGAAAAGATTCTCCAGGATTGATTTCATGCAAAAAAAAATTCTGCAAATAAGGAAAGCTAAATTTATTTGGCTAGAATTCATATTAGTCGAATATTTTTGGTGACAACCATTCACACTTATCCACAGTAGAATGTGGGAGGAAACCAACAAATATTAACAGGGAGAACATGCAAACTCCATGCAGAGACTTCAAGATTCCTGATTCGCTCATTTCACTGTCAATCAAAAAGGGATTCCGCCTCAGACAGATCATTCAATCATCATGCAGACGCCGAGCGTCTGGGCCAGCCCACTGCCCCATAGACCCCTAGAGACGCTGAGCATCCAATGGGCGTGACAAAGCCCAGCATTTATCCAATGACTGTCTAGTTTGGTGCAGTGGAACAACCCACTCTACGCTTGCCCATCAAAGTCAGTAGACGCTCACAGAATTCGACTGTGTGTAAAAAAAAAAAAAATTTTTTTTGGTTTTTTGGGTTTTTTTTTTATGTATTTTTTTTTTTTTTCTTTTTTTATTTTTTTTTTTTTTATTAAATTTTTATGTTTTTTTTTTTTTTTTTAGTCAATGAAATGTACACACAGCAGCACTTATTTCACCACTTTTTTTGGGAGAGACATTTAAGGGGAAGCTGCGCTTCCTTTGCAGTCTTAGAGCAATTGCTACCGGTAAACACGTAACACCAGACTCATTGTTTCTCAATGTCTGAGATTTTCACCAAGCATGAAACATCAAATTCAATTGAAACTTTCTTATTTCAAAACAGTGATTGCGTCTAAAATGTGCATAACGTGATAAAAACTACTGTCAAACACTATTTCATATGGCTTGTTTTTTTTCCTGACTGAATCCGGGGGGCAGACAACCTCTGTCTTTGTAAAAGTCAAATGAAAATCCACCTTTTTGCTAAATATTTACATACAATCCTGATAAGCTGATATGTAACAGAGCCACTCCTAAGATAAAGCCTTTCCTGTTTTCTGGTTTCATATACCATCTGTCCCGCTACTCTATTTTTCTTTCTCAACTGAACCAGTCGAGACCGACAGCCACCCCAGGGACCCTGGGTTCTGTTCAAGCTCTTTCCCAGAGGGAGTTTTTTCCTTACCTCCGTCGCCCACTGCTTGCTTGTGTGGTTTCAATTGGTTCTCACTTTTTCTTTTATGTGTATGACCTTCATATGTAAAGTGCCATGAGATAACTAATGTGATACATACAGTACTACATTGAATTGGCATGTAAATTCACTAGGTTTTAGATTTAGAAACTTGATAACAAGACAGTAAAATCTTCTTTAATGCTGTTTTTTTTCCACCGGGAAGGCCAAGTCTTCTAGTAGTAGGTCTGTTTTGATTTAAGATCTGTTCTAAGAGCTGGCTTGTGTTGTTGGGAGTCAACTAAGAGCCGATGAGTTTGTTCCTCGTCTTTTCTTCTGTTAAAGTGTGACACTAACGGGGCAGGGTTAAATACGGAGCACACAGAGGAGTTTTTCAATGCCAATCTTCAGTAAAGACAAAACTGTTACCTGGATCATGCTTTTTGTTTTGTTATGCACTTTTTCATTTATGTTTTTTTTGTGCGGTGTTTTGTTGATGTAGTGTCGTTTGATTATAATTAGCTGATATTATAAGATATATTTTGTAGCTGTTCATTGAGGATTTAAGTAAATCAATTTAAATAATGTATTTACATTATTTTTACACAATACACATAATTTGGTGAAAAATTCATTTAAGACAACAACAAAAATGTATTGGATTTGTTGCAGCAGTAGTCCTGTGACTTTATGGTGAGGCAATTACACTTCCTGTCATGTGGGTACTCAGGTACTATAACAAATGCTGTGAACAGAAAATTCTGATGCACCATTACACCCCTACTTATCAGGCCTGTAAGATGTTGAGCCGTTTTCCATGACAGGGATGTTCTTAAAACAAAAGGCATGTCGCTTGAAATAACAGCATGTCCAGACTTGATGACATGTATCCTGGAATTGAAATGCTCTTAACTTCCTATTGATTGGGATTTTATTCTAGCATCTGAAACAAATATGGAAATATGATGATGACATCCCCTCAAGGCTGATAAAGATCACTCAAGCATATTTGTATTGTATTTGGAGGCACGCCTTTCAATGCTGGTTTCATAACTGTTCCTTGACATAGTAAGGCAAGACTAGAGCGCTCCCCTCCATGATATACAGTTATGTAAGGCAAACTGTTGTCTGTGTGTTGTGTCGCAGTCTTCCTTGCTTACAAGCATCCAATTTGTCAGACAGAATCAAATCATTGCCGGACAACTACATTATAGCACCCTGAGGTTTAATAACCACTGGAAATTGTCCTACATATCACTGGACCTTACAAGTCACATCAATTGTCTTTTTGCTGCTCTTTACGTCATGTGTGATTTGCATGAAGAACAAATGTCTTCAATTTGTGCTGCTTTGTTGCATTTATGTACCAGCAGCCCATGAGAGCTGTATGATGGAGTAGCTGAACGCTAGCAATGGTTTGCTGCACCAGTGTTTCCAACGCATTCATTTATTTGTGGCAGCTTGCCACAATTAAATTAGGACTGCCACAGATACGACTGGTGCTCCTTGTTCAACCTTACGCATAAACACATAATGTTTGTGTGTGTGTAGCTACTTGTTACAATTCAGTACAGCGGATGAAATAATAACTGTGCTTCTTAACACACCTCGATTGCACCTGGTCTACCAAAGATAATGGGTTCCACACACCGAAGGCAACAAACGACCACAATTGGCGAAACTCACGGCCAAAGCATAGCAAACCCTTCATACAGGAGATGACAAGCAGCTGTGGCCAGTGACACAGGTCAGCGACACCAGGGATATCAAGAGCGCATTACGGGTCTCCTATGGCTGCCAGATTTAGAGGGAATTTTGGGGTATCAAAGTAGCTCGGGAGGACAAAAAGAGACCTGTGTTGATCGTGTTCTCTTGCAAGTATGGAAAATAAATGTCAGTGTGAAATAATGTAAACTTACCTGGTATGTTTGTGCTGGCGCCAAGTTCCCATGCTGGTTTTTTGTTCATATCACTACATTCTTCTGGCAAATGGCAAATAACTCCGGGAAATCTGACATGGCGAGTATTACTGAATAACATCCTGTCTACTCATTGGTTGGTCAGTCAACTCCCGCTGATTGATCCTTGTCTGGGCGACAGCAGTGAAAAGTTAAACATTTTTCAACATTCTAGGATCGCGTCTCAAGCCACCGTGTGCACGATGCATGAGCAAAAATTTCACTCACATGAAGTTACCATGTTTCGCTTGGCTAGATAAAGACTCGCGATAATCGCCCTGTTAAGGGGTTGCATTAAAAATGAATAGACTAGAAGCAATGTCGCCGCCCATGTGTGAAGCTCAGAAAACAATGCCGGCATAGCTATTTAGCGACTAAAAAACGTGGCTAGCGACAAATCTAGCGACAAATCTAGCGACTTTTTCTAGCGTTATTGGACACTTGAAGTCTCACACCTTGACTAAAAAATTTAAACACCTCCAAGGTTTTACTTGGCTATTTGCAAATTTGTTCAAAAATTTGCAAATAATTTGCACCATTAAAAATTGTGGTTAAAAGTTTGCAAATAATTTTCACTATTAAAAATTGTGGTTAAATTTAGAGGATCAGTTAAATGTTTGGACGTACTTATTCACTGCTATAAATGAGGTGGTTTGGTTTTGGTTTGGTTAATTGTTTCGAACATGCATACATTGTAAAAAGAATTATTCAGGTTACATTCCTCAGTTCTACATGTTCGAAAAGGAGTAGGTAGAAGCAGAGTGTCCAAACTTTTGCCTGGTAGTGTGTGTGTGTGTGTGTGTGTGTATGTATTTATATACCACACACACACTATATGAGGAGATTATTTTCCATCTTGCTGTCCATGTCGTTGCCAGCAGTACCCTTCAGTGCGACATTAACTTTGCTAATTTTATTTATTCCATTTCCACGATCCGAGTGACTCATCGGAGATGTCACACACCACACACAGCCCCATAAAACGTCCAATTGCAGAACCTTTATTAATCAACCCATCTGCTGAAAGCTTTGTTTCATATCCTAGAAAATGTGGCCGTATTCCAACAAATTCCAGAAGAAGCCAGAAAGAATATGCAGTCACTGCTTCAGGCACCCTAAAGAAATACAGTATCAAGCTTAAGTTACATACACTATGTACAGGTATTCTTAGAAATATTTAGTTTTTCTTTGTTTTAGGTCACTAAAAACAAACCTTGTGTAGAATGAGAAGTTTTTCCATGATCATTTCATATTTTTGCAATTACAAAAACAGACCAGTGCACTAAAAGTGTACTGTACTTATTAATACCTTACCCATGAAGGCTTGTGCAGATAAAAACAGCAGCAGTAACATGAATGACAATTCCTTCACAGACATACTTTTCAAGGATTAAATTCTTCTAGGTTCTTTACGTAATAAACAGGTACCCTTTGGCTAAATTGACCCAATCGATTATAAAAATAATCAAGTCAAGACCAAAGCGTTGATGAAAGAGACATTGATCCGAACAGTCCCAAACGGTCTGTCTGTAGAGTAGCATCCATATCGAGTGATTCTCCTGCACTCTGAGTTATTCACTTGTGCAAGAAATTAATCTGTGCTGTTGACAGAATTGACTTAAAGCAAACTCAGAAAAGGGTTTTAGTACAGTCGTTTGCATGCAATCTTTAATATAAATACACCCTCGGTAAGCTTGGGGGTGTTACCTTATTTATAACAGTGACCAAATATTTGACTGGTACTGTACATTTAATCACAGTTTTTAATAGTCCTTTGTTGTCACTGTTGTTGTCACTCATTTTAAACTTTATTGCTGACCTTAACATGCCAACAGCCAAAAATTACTTTTGGTTAAGGACCAAATTTGTTTCTTTTTCAAAGGACCAGTTTTGGTCACTGCTTAAGCACCGCAACATTTTAAAAGTATCGATTAGGCACCGGGATAATATGTCTAACGTATCCAACCCTGCTGGTAGTGTTTGTGGCGCTAGAGTCAAATCACCTCCTTGGTAAAAGGAGATTTTAAAAAAACAACCTCAAAGACTCACTGTTTTCGCTCATTATATTACTGATTCATGAGAGTAAATGAAGGGTAAGGTACGGTTGGCCTGCGTGGGAGGACAGATTACAAGTTCCTTCCGCTGCATGCTTTTTCTAACAGTCACCCTGGGGGCACAATATTATGGGGGTGCTTCAATCTCACAAGTAATGAACAAAGAATTCCAAATTGGGGAAAAATGTTCTCAAAGGCTCAAACCCACCAACCTTGTGTTGCCCTAATGTTCTTGCGCGATGACAACCAAACTATGTAGACCAGTGCTTCTCAAATACTGGGGGCAGAGGCAGGCAGGACATTAGTGCTGACCTGCCAACATGTATGAATTTATTGTACTCAGCATGCAATTTAACTCTTGAATACACCTGTACGCTTCACTGCTCTTCATTTTGCTGGTTTCAGTTTTGAGTTGAGTCTTTATAGTATATTTCTGTCCACCAAGTGGCGGTCATGACAGACAAAAATTGAAAAGCACTGATTTTGACCAACATTAGCGGCGCCGCCTATGGGTTATGGTCAAAAATACAAAATAATACAGATATCCCTAAAGTTTTATAATCATCTTTCACATTTAAACCGATACCCAGTACACTTGAATTTGTACTAGTACTCAATGATTCCAGTACTTTAGTGTTTAGGGGGTAATAATGTTAATTTACGTTTTTAATTAAAGTGTTTCCAATTTAGGATATTCATCGCTCATTATCTAAGCTTTAACAAATATATCAAGGCAACAGCCAATAGTAATAATAGTATAAATAGTACTAATAGTAATAGTAGCACAGTTTTTTTTTTTTTTAAAACCCTTCTCTACCAATGTGTTATACTTATCACTGAATAATGAAATACACATACGGAATTCATTTGTGAATACATCTGTTTGATATGTTTCTATATGACTTATATCAGCTTCTCTAGCTTTCATTCATTTTCTTATTGGTGTAAACAATGACTCCCTCACTTTGGCTGACTTTATGAATTGAATGTTGTTAGGAGCGCCACCATGACACTCCACAGAGAATGCCCATTAGGTACTTGAACGGGGTACATTTTGATTTTACGAGAATCTGTGCTACGTAGTACACAAAATTCGGTACCCATCCCTAACTGTGACACGAGGACAGAGTGAAAAGTAAAAACCTAATACAAACAAAACAATGGGCGCAGCCTGAAAAATATAAACTAAAGCACATGCTGGCTAGGCAAAATCTTAGGCAGAACTCACTGATAAGGAGCATGGACGACAGTTCCATGACTGAGCAAGAGTGGGTTTAAGTAGCCCGAATTGAAAATGCCAGACAGGTGTGCGCCAGGCTGCATCAGTGGCACCACCCAGGAACTCCAAAAAATGTCCTGTGCAAAGCAAAGACACAAAACAGATCATGACAGTTTTCTCACCTAATGGTGCTCGCACTTTACATACATGTGCCTGTGCGTTTCCCAAAAGGCGAATACAAAATTTGTGGTGATTTGGCTAAGCACACTGATGTTACAGTAGGTGTTTTTGTAGAGTACATTGAGAATTTTCAAGTCAATCTAGAATTACGGGTGTCAAACTATGGAATTCCTTAACTGCAACGGCATGTGGTGTATTTGCCAGAAAAAAAATAACACAGCCAACGCAGAGGGAGTGTATGTTTTGACAAATGTTTGCACTTTTGTGAGCAGCGGTTCAGGAGTAGAAACGTTGGCGCACTCCAGCAAATTGTGCTGCTGATGAGCACGTAACCTTTGGCATCGGGAGAATCGTGAGCTGTAACGAGAGAGAAAGGAAGTGTGCTTTCAAAATAAACAATTGATCAGTCGTGACCTTTTAAAATGAGACGTTTTTACCTTGTTATGAGATGCCGAACGCTTCAACTCTATCAAGACAAACGCACAAGGCAAAGGACGACGGTTTACATCACATCGGTTGTTAGCTTGGTAGGACTAAGTTCCACATTGTTGTACTAATAGCTGTTGTCTACCAACCAGTCTAGTTTTGCTCACTATAATGGCCATATGATTCTCCAGAGCACAGCTTCATTAGACAACACTTTCTCTGCCTTGCACTGACCCTTGCGGCACGCATGTTCCCTCGCTGCCTGCATTCTATTTCAATTTCACAGACCCCCGGATGTTTCCTTGGCCGACTTCTGGGCTTTACATAACTACAGAACAGCGAGCACCCTTGTTTCTGTGTGTGTGAAAGTTAACAACATCCCCGAGGAGAATCGCGCTATGAAAAGCAATTAGACCGTCTGCCCTGCCTCAATATGGAAGCAGCCAATAGTGTGGCACATGAGAGTCAAGCTCTTATTAGATTTCTTCACTGTTGTGTCAGTGAGCTTCCCGCGATGTCAATAAACTGATTTTCCTCTCTGGTTTTGAATCATGTTTACTCTTTTGATGTCGTTTGTGCTGTGGTGGAAGTACAGAGCAGACAGAGTGGCTTTAGACATGCAAACGGGCCCCAACTAGCAGCTCGTGGGTGGAAAAAGTTAGCCGCGGGGCCCAGAGGCAGCGTCTTCGAAAGTCTGAAGTCGTCTTTTCTCCGTCTCATTATAACAACGCAGAAAATCCGCCACCACCACCCTGCATCTCCCACTCAACCAGTGCACAAACCTTGCCTGGGCTTTGACATTGCACAGGATATTGTTTTCACGACAAACAGGTGGGAGGTGAAGGTAATCACTGGGGAGACGCAGGCTGTAATGCATTGCCAACACACACAAATTATAAAAATACGCTTAGCTAGTAATAAAATGAAAAACAAATAATAAAAATACAAATAATTGCAAAATGCAATTTTTGTGTAAATAATACAAAATACATAAACTAGATTTATAAATATTTAGTACAAATGTTACTTCATGAAACACCATTAACCCGACTATCAAACTTCTCACACAATTTCCCTATAAGTTTACATATACAGGATGAGGAAAGAAATTCAGAAATTGCTGCGATGTCGAGAAGATTTAGAAGTAAACACGCTCTGCTTCCTCCGGGAGTACGGGATTGGTGGCCCGCTACTACGTGCCATTCGGTCCTTGTACAATCAAAGCAGGAGCCTGGTTCGCATTGCCAGCAGTAAGTCGAGCTTGTTTCCGGTGAACGTTGGCCTCCGCCAAGGCTGCCCTTTGTCACCGATTCTGTTCATAATCTTCATGGACAGAATTTCTAGGCGCAGTCAAGGTGTTGAGGGAGTCCAGCTTGGTGACCTTAGGATCTCGTCTCTGCTATTTGCAGACGATGTGGTCCTTATGGCCTCATCAGGCTGTGACCTTCAGCGTTTACTGGAGCGGTTTGCAGCTGAGTGTGAAGCTTCTGGGATGAGACTCAGCACCTCCAAATCCGAGGCCATGGTTCTCAGTCGGAAACGGGTGGACTGTACCCTCCGGGTTGGGAGTGAGGTCTTGCCTCAGGTGGAGGAGTTCAAGTATCTCGGGTTCTTGTTCACGAGTGAGGGAAGGTTGGAGCGTGAGATCGACAGACGGATCGGTGCAGCATCTGCAGTAATGCGGTCGCTGTACCGGACCGTCGTGGTGAAGAGAGAGCTGAGCCGGAAGGCAAAGCTCTCTGTTTACCGATCGATCTACGTTCCCACCCTCACCTATGGTCATGAGTTATGGGTCATGACCGAAAGAATGAGATCGCGGATACAAGCGGCGGAAATGAGTTTCCTCCATAGGGTGGCTGGACTCAACCTAAGAGATAGGGTGAGGAGCTCGGCCATCCGGGAGGAGCTCAGAGTAGAGCCGCTGCTCCTTCACATCGAGAGGAGCCAGTTGAGGTGGCTCGGGCATCTAGTCTGGGTGCCTCCCTGGTGAGGTGTTTTGGGCATGCCCAGTCGGGAGAAGGCCCCGGGGACGACCTAGTACACGCTGGAGGGACTATGTCTCACAGCTGGCCTGGGAACGCCTTGGTGTCCTCCCGGTGGGGCTGGAAGAGGTCGCCGGGGACCGGGAAGTCTGGACTTCTCTACTGAAACTGCTGCCCCCGCAACCCGGACCCGGATAAGCGAAGGAAAATGGAATGGAAGGTGTGTATACATAAATCGTCTTATACTTACTATACTTAGTATGTGGTTATCACAAAAAGTAATGCATTTTTTGTAATGTAAGGTTTCTCTTCCTACACACTGTTTATCTACCTGCTACAAATATACCACGCAAGAGTTCAATTTACCGCACTACTACGTCAAAATAAACTCATTTAGCGCTCGGGTGCCATTAATTGTACCATGACAATGTTTGATGAATAGCTGAATGAAGCAGGCAGGGAAAAAATGACATTATAATCATAATATTATATAAATATACTTGAGGCAAATGGGATTTTTCTTTTCAGATGATGATAAACAATAAATATATGAAGTACAAGGGGAACTATACTAACTTTTGCAAATAAGCCCAAAACATGCAGAGCAACCTTTGGTCAGGACAGATAATGTCATTCCCCATCATTCATGTGTTGTTTTTTTGCAGTACTTTTCCAGTAAAAACAATTACAACTCCACACTTGACTTCATTTCAGGCATCTCATATCACATCTTTTAAACTATTTTTACAGCAGATTAAAAGGGACAATTCCACCAGAATGTCATCTTCAGAAGGCCACATAAAACTTTATGCCTCCTTGAATGCTAGTTTTATAAAAAGCCACACTTGTCCTGGGGGTAAAACTAAAGTATCAAAAAAACAAGATGACATATTTGTTACTAACGTGCCCTGAAAGCAGCAAAGGAGGACAATTTCTTCCCTTGTTTATTCCCTACTGCACTCTGTCTTTCATTCGCCGTGTTTTGCGGAAATGAAGAGACGCTGCAAAGTGACAAGTCATCAGATGACGTCCCTACCCTTGAGACAGAAATCATTACAGGAGACTGAGGAACATTCAAATGTTAATTTCTCGCTACATTATTGATCACAGTGCTCAATATACACTAATGGAGCTTGTGGTTTGTTTGTTGTTTGCATATTTGGCAAAAGTGTGGCAAAGCAAAGATGGGTAAGTACTTATAAATAAAACAAAACATTGATATAGTTTTCTCACAAGTACAGTGCATCTGTATAATAATATTATTGTTGCCCTCTATGTGTTGTGCCCAAAATGTTATGGAAAATTTGGTAGCGTTGATGCAATACAGAAATCTTTAAATAAATGACTTATGGACAATTAGTTGCAAAGTATTTGAAACGTTTTGCATGATAGCGGCCATGTTTTTCTACCAATCTTGCTCAAATTTGACAAAATAAAAGTGCTTGGCAGTACCCTAAAGATGGATACTAAAACACCCTAAAGTTGCAGTGGGTGTTTTGTAGTGTGCATTGAGCTTTGTGAATCCATAAGGTGTACAGTCGTCCTTCGTTTATGGCGGTCAATTGGTTAACTCAACTCCACCGCAGTAAGTACATCTCCGTTGGGCACCTCTATGTGGAGTTTGTATGTTCTCCCCGTGGGTGGGTGGGTTTTCTCAGGGTACTCCGGTTTCCTCCCACATTCCAAAAACATGCATGTTAGGTTAATTGGTGACTCTAAATTGTCCATAGGTATGAATGTGAGTGTGACTGGTTGTTTGTCTATATGTGCCCTGCGATTGACTGGCGACCAGTCCAGGGTGTTCCCCGCCTCTCGCCCAAAGTCTGCTGGGATAGGCTCCAGCATCCCCATGACCCTAATGAGGATAAGCGGTATAGAAAATGAAATGAACATTCCAAAAGTCACCTTTATACTCCTATTATTCTTTTTTTTTGCAACACATTTCTCAACTGTAATGTGGAGAATATGGGATCACTACAGAGACACAAGAGGCGGCTTTTATTTTGTAGTGGTGCACCGCCACGATTAATTACATATAGCGGAAACCCTGACTTCTGCCGCCTAGTGACCAGAATACTACATATAATTTATCTTTCAATATTTTTTGACTAATAATTGTCCACACAAAAGTACAAATCAGCGATCATTTATTAAATTACTCATTTTGCAAAAAATGCGATGGGAAAGTGAGGGTTGTTCGAACTGCAATGTAGCGAAGAATGATTTGTATGGGGGATTTGCAACAGCGCCACCATGTGGTGTATTTCTCAGAAAAATATTAGAACAGGCAACACAACGGAGGTGCATGTTTGCATGTTTGTGTGCAACAGTTCCAACTTTTTTTTTTCCAAGAATAGAAAAATAAAAGAATATGTAAAATATGAATACTGTCCATTACTAAATAAACACAAAACACCTTGTTTAAAAAGACAAAGAATCGAAAAGCAGTTCAAAGAACCATGTGGACTGCATGTAACACGAGGCCTAGCTTTGTGCTTACGCTAAGCCTCGTAAAACCCACAGGCCAAATAAAATGTAGTACCTGAAGGAAGGATGTCCCGATTTACATTTTTTGGCTTCCGATCGGATTTCCAGTACCGGCCTTTTTTTAATAATAAACTCTTGCTAACAACATGGATTTGTGAAATCAAATATGATCATTAATCAGCTCTTCAAAGCATTAAAAATAATACAATTAGAGCTCTTCTGAGGTATAGTATGACCGACAATATTATTTGGCTCTTGTAACAAACCTCTGTGAGTCAGGTCCCTAATGAAATCCAAGTCCATCCAATAATAATAGAGAAAAAATTTTAAAAATGGGCGCACAAAATACTGTAGCGATGGGATTATTGTTTTGATCCAGGCTGCTGTTTAGTGTCAGAGTATAACCCAGAATAACGGCAACCGGATCGGCCCGATCTCATGGCAGAAGCCGATCTTTTCCGATCTTGAAAATACAGCAGATCGGCAGCCGATACCGCTCCTGAATAACGGATTGAGACATTCCTAACCTCAAGTTTATGTGTCCTTGTTGAGGATTATGAGCAAGTCAGTCCAGTCCTGCTGGCTAACCAGATATCTGTTTCCACTGGGATTAGTTTTAATCTTCGCTTTGTTAGCCAGTATAACTACAGTATGTGAGACTTCAATCAACAGTACTTAATAAACTCTGCACTGACTTTCATTGGTTTGGTTTTTCCAAACAGTTTGAAGACCACCCTGAAAAAGAAGCTGTCCGGCGACGTGGTCAACCTCTCCGGCATTCCGCTTTCAGGCAGAGACGTCCACCGGGTGGCCTTCTACCTGCAGGGAGGTAGTGACGCAGTGTCGGCTGTGGACCTGAGCTTCACCGAGCTGCAGGACGAGAGCCTGCGCCTGCTCCTGTCGCCCCTCAGCAGCCTCCCTAAACTGACCTCGCTCGCCGTCAACGGCAATCGCCTCACCACAGCCATCCTGAAGGACCTGACAGAAGTGGTAAAAGACCCCAAGAAATTCCCCAAGCTGGCATGGATCGACTTGGGCAACAATGTCGACATTTTCACCGTTCCGCAACCGCTGCTGGTGGCCCTGCGGCGACGCTTTGGTTTGCGCAGCAGCCTGCCTACGATATACGAGTATAGCGAGGCAAAGACCTCCGGCAGGTATAACCCAAACATGGAGACCTCTGTGGAGGAGCCCAGCGTGTATGATGAGGGCGACGAAGGCGATCAGGAACGAGACGAAGACGACGATAGACTGGAGCTTCAGGCTTGGGGCTTTAGGGAAAAGAAAGCATCCAGAAGTGTACAAGTGTCATTCTGTGGGAGTTGATCTCAGAGGCTTGCATCCCCTCGTCTCAATGCTACTCTGACCCGTGTCTTTCTGAAAATAAAGATACTGTCTTGTCTGACTTCAGCGATGTAGCTCCATGCTAAATCAGACACTTCATTTATGGATTTATCTTCTGTCTAGACAGAGATGGACTGCTTTTTTGCCCCCCAGTGTTTCATATCACTTAGAGAACTAAGGCTGGGCAGTTACGTGCCTCGCACAAGGGCACTCTAGCAATCACCCATTAGGGAACATGTTTACAGTTTACAGGAATATTCCCATTTATTTTGTTTCCAAGTTAGAAAGTGGACTTTTTCCATGATCTGTGTGCCCCATAACAGCGTTTTGTGTGAAACGGGCCAGCCAGCTTTAGTCATGTCAACAAGCAAAAATAATTGCTTTGTAGTTGCTACACTAAGAGTAAAAGTAAGCACCACCATGTATGCTCCACAAAATATTTTTCAGCATATAGGGGGGGCCCGTGTCTTATATTGTCACAGGGGAAGCTCACTGATAAAACCCCTTGTGTACAAAATAAGATTCTGAGGTCATGAGATCACTTAAACCATTTTAAAGTGTCTCCTCACGAGGAATTATTTTTTAGACTGGCAGTTTTGAAAGTTAGAAGTGGGACTCGGCAGGGAGGCGCAGTAGCTTGACAAAAAGAAAAGAAAACAATCCTGCTAAGCCAGTTCTGCCATAGGCAAAATTAAAATATTTTCTAGTTGCTACAATGACAGAGTAAACAAAGTCTGTGGTGCGCAGAAAACACAACAAAATATGGTCCAGGAAATGTTTTTTGGGGGTGTAGAGGAAGTCCCACCTGCGACGTATTTTCTGAGGAGAGGCGCTCTCTGCCATACCTTAAAAACCCCTGAATTTAAACAATCCGGTTAAATGTGCTTGGCTCACTTCAAAAGGAAAACGGCACTTTTATTAGTAGTCTGCCCATCATCTACAATCCTTATGTGAGGATTGAACTCACGTTTTTCTCTTTTTTGCGTTAAAAAACATCTAAAACAGCGAAAAAGAGACAGCCAAGAATGCACGAAATGGGATCCCACTATTCCGCCTATAAGGCCTTCTGAAAACACCACATTTACATAATTTGACTTGCATATTATCCTAGCTTCGAGGACATTGTAATTGTTAATAAAAGTTACCTTGCCACATGTGTGATATCATGTTTGTAAAATGCTAAATAGTTTTCAGAGGTGTTTTAATAACGGTTTTCTAGACGGAATAGGTGTGTCCAATGACACGCAGTAATGAGCTCCCTCTTTTTAAATAGTTTTTATATCCTTAGAACATCGAGAAAAGAGAAAGGTGTGTGTGTCTCTAATAATAATTGGTGATGATAGGCACAATTCCAAAAAAAGTCCAGTTTTCCTTTATATCAAGCTTGATCGTTAAGCGGGAGATTCTGTTTTTGCCGGCACTTATCTTTTTGTTAGTCTTTTTTTTTTTTTAAAAACTTGAAGTGTTCTGAATGGATTTCAATGAAATTGTCAGGGATTGTCGGAAATGGGATATGGAAGAACTGATTACAATTTGGGGATGACCCAGATCACCATCGGAATCCAGGAATCAGGAATCAGGGATGATTCAAAAAATGTAGAATTATTATTTTGGTGTGAATCACAATACAGGAAGTGCAGATTTTTTAGGCAAATGAATATTTTGACCACATCATCCTCTTTGTGCATGTTGTCTTACTCCAAGCTGTATTAAATATGTCACTCTGTCTCTGTCTCTGCAAATATGTCACTATTTTTTACTTTATGGAGCCTGTCAAGTCCGTCTTTGACCCATTTTGCCGAAAGAAAGGGAGTTGTCTAATAATTATGCACACCTGATATAGGGTGTTGATGTCATTAGACCACACCCCTTCTCGTTACAGACATGCACATCACCTGATATGCTTAATTGGTAGTAGGCTTTCCAACCGATACAGCTTGGAGTAATACAACATGCATAAAGAGGATGATGTGGTCAAAATACTCATTTGCCTAATAATTCTGCACTCCCTGTATGGGGGTATATTATAGTATATTACTATCATAGCAGCAATTATTGAATAGAATTCATTAAACTCACCTGTCAGGGAGAGATGAGGCCCAATAGCTTCAAATGTGCTACTTTTAGAACAATTTCTGCATCCCACCAAAGCTCCAATGTTCTCCGAGCTCCAACGTCTCAAAGATGGTGGTGAGATCGTCCTGACCTTCCTGTTCCATTAACCAGGAAATTAATTCAATGAGCTTATTAGCATTTAGCAAATTGAAACGTCATTCTTGTTTGCTAAGCTGTGACTAATCGCCAATCCATACAAATGGCTAACGCTAACTTGCTGCGGCTTGTGGACTGGGGAGCTGTTATATGCTGTATAACACTTTCAACTTTTGTACGTTTCAAGGTCAAACATTCAAAAAGATGCTGTCAAAACGAGTTAGGGGCCCATTTATCCAGGAGTCCTTCACATATACTTGAACTCATTCAAGTTAGTGACGTGTTGAAAAAAAAACAGCACTTCCGCTTCGAGTTGTGACCTTTCAAAATAAAACAGGAAGTGTGCGTGTCAACACATTTTTACCTTCCTATAAACCGTTTTTTTTTTAAGGGACTTGATATGGGACATTTTGCCAAATTCATTACAGGGTAAAATATAACAACGTAAATAAAGCACATGCACTACACCCTACGTTCCCAAAGTGGGGTACGCCAATTGTCAGAGTGAGCACGTGAATAAAACTGGAAAACAATTGGCGCTTTTCACTCACGATTACGAGTGCGCCTGAACGCCTCGTCGCACGCACGGAGCGCACAGTCGTAGCAGAAAGGAGAGAGACGCGGAATGAAGTTCTTCATTGCTTTGCATGAGTTCTATAAGTAAGTAAGTAAGATTGAAAATGATGTTGTGTATTAAGATTGTTTAATGTTGTTTAACCCGCGGCTGTGTTTTTATTGGCCGTCAGCGCAATCTAATCTAAAAATAGAATTTAGCTAGAAAACTAATAAAAACTGTATACAAGGAAAAAAACGCAACAGGTTTACAACAACAAGTTTGTCATTGAGGGGAAAAAAAGTTGTGAGCTAACAAATATAATTTTAGTAGAATTTTGTTGGAATGTTAAGAAAAAAATAAATTTTTTGTAATGCCATAATATAATGACAAACAAAACAAAGTTGTGGAAAAAAAGGGATAATATTAGCAGAATAAGGTCAAACAATATGGGGGCGGGAGGGTATTACCAGAAGAAAGTAGAAATGGTATATATATATTCATTAATTAATTCAATACAATTTAAACAGGAAACATGAACAAAAGTCCTGTAATTTTGCAAGAATAAAGAATATTAAGAGCAAAAAGTCATATTCCAACGAGAAAAACAGTAATCTTATTAGAATGAACTTTTAATATTAAGAGCAAAAATAATAAAATATTTTAATATAATATTAAATATAAATATTAAAGAAAAAATATGTATTTTAAATTGTAATATGAGAAACAGACAAAACAAAATAAAGTTGTAATTTTTGGAAATTAAATTAGGTTGGGGGTAACGACCCGCCACAGGGTGTACCCCGCCTCCTGCTTGAAGTCAGCTGGCATAGGCTCCAGCATATTCCTGACCCTAATGAGGATAAGCGGCATAGAAATGGGTGTAGGTTGGGGGAAAAGTTATAATATTATGGAAATAAAGTAATAATGTTTCATCAAGCAAACTTACAAAGATTATTTAAGAAGAATGTTATATATTTCATCCATCCATCCATCCATTTTCCTCCGCTTATACGGGTCCGGGTCGCGGGGGCGGCAACTTCAGTAGGGAAGTCCAGACTTCCCAGTCCGCAGCAACCTCTTCCAGCTCCATCGGGAGGACACCAAGGCGTTCCCAGGCCAGCTGTGAGACATAGTCCCTCCAGCGTGTCCCAGGTCTTCCCGGGGGCCTTCGCCCGACTGGGCATGCCCAAAACACCTCACCAGGGAGGCACCCAGACTAGATGCTCGAGCCACCTCAACTGGCTCCTCTCGATGTGAAGGAGGAGCGGCTCTACTCTGAGCTCCTCCTGGATCGCCGAGCTCCTCACCCTATCTCTTAGGGTGAGTCCAGCCACCCTACGAAGGAAACTCATTTCCGCCGCTTGTATCCGCGATCTCATTCTTTCGGTCATGACCCATAACTCATGACCATAGGTGAGGGTGGGAACGTAGATCGATCGGTAAACAGAGAGCTTTGCCTTCCGGCTCAGCTCTCTCTTCACCACTACTGCAGAGGCTGCACCGATCCGTCTGTCGATCTCACGCTCCAACCTTCCCTCACTCGTGAACAAGAACCCGAGATACTTGAACTCCTCCACCTGAGGCAAGACCTCACTCCCAACCCGGAGGGTACAGTCCACCCGTTTCCGACTGAGAACCATGGCCTCGGATTTGTAGGTGCTGAGTCTCATCCCAGAAGCTTCACACTCAGCTGCAAACCGCTCCAGTAAACGCTGAAGGTCACAGCCTGATGAGGCCATAAGGACCACATCGTCTGCAAATAGCAGAGACGAGATCCTAAGGTCACCAAGCTGGACTCCCTCAACACCTTGACTGCGCCTAGAAATTCTGTCCATGAAGATTATGAACAGAATTGGTGACAAAGGGCAGCCTTGGCGGAGGCCAACGTTCACTGGAAACAAGCTCGACTTACTGCTGGCAATGCGAACCAGGCTCCTGCTTCGATTGTACAAGGACCGAATGGCACGTAGAAGCGGGCCATCAATCCCGTACTCCCGGAGCACCCCCCACAGGACACCACGAGGGACACGGTCGAATGCCTTTTCCAGGTCTACAAAGCACATGTAGACTGGTTGGGCAAACTCCCACATACCCTACAGTACCCTTGCAAGGGTGTAGAGCTGGTCCAGTGTTCCGCGACCGGGACGAAAACCACATTGCAGCTCCAGTAACCGAGGTTCGACTAACGGTCGTGCCCTTCTCTCCAGCACCCTGGAGTAGACTTTCCCAGGAAGGCTGAGGAGTGTGATCCCCCTATAGTTGGAACACACCCTCCGGTCACCCTTTTTAAAAATGGGGAACACCACCCCGGTCTGCCAGTCCAGAGGTACTGTTCCCTACTTCCATGCAATGTTGTAGAGGCGTGTCAACCAACACAGTCCTCCAACATCCAGAGCCTTGAGGAATTCAGGGCGGAACTCGTCTACCCCCGGAGCTTTGCCACCGGGGAGTGGTAACTACCCCAATTACCTCAGCCACGGTGAAAGAACTGCCCACGTACGTATCCTCAGACTCTGCTTGCTCTACGGAAGGCAAGTCAGTGGGATTGAGAATGATGAGATAAAGCGGCATAGAAAAAGGATGAATGGACAGTTTTGTCTGTTGACTTAATATGACATCACTGAATTTCAATTGAGGTTTTAAAATACTATTAATGACATGGGTGATTTTCTTTCTTTCTTTTCTTTTCTTTTCTAATTTGTTACACGTATTTTTTTGTTTCTCTACTGTTGAACCGCTTTACTTGAAAAAGGGGAAACGTGGTCAAAACCAGCATTCCTGCTGTGGTGCCTGTGCTATTATTTTGCTGACAAATACACCACATGGCAGCGCTGGTATAAAACCCCTTAAGTCAGGGCTCTCAAACTCGTGCCATGGAGGTTCGAGACACTGCAGGTTTTCTTTCCAGCCGGACACTAAAGCAGGTGCTTTAATTGGTTAGCTCCTTCCCTCAAATTGAAGGAGGTGTTGATCATTCAAATCACCTGCTGTAATTGAGTTTGAGACCCCTGCTTGAAATTGTATTGACTTGAAATTTCACACACAGCTTAATACAAAGCCCCCGCTGTAACTTGTGTTTTAGGAAATCACCCTGCAACTGAGCTGACTTTTTACACAAAATTGGCGCAAGGTTGCAGCACAATTAGCAACTACTGTCCATAAATCATGGACTTGATTTGTCAAACGATCATACATGATTGAGGATATACTGTATGGATTACTGTATTGTGCAGGTATGCTAGCATGCCTTGAAAACAATGCCCACAGCCCACAGGGGGCGCCACAAATGTCATTGACAGGCCATTGTGTTTTGCTTAGAATGTGATATTCCAGCGGCATATTCTTTTATCGTCGGTGTGTGCCGGGGTCACAGAGCGCTGGCAAAATGCTGACGGCCGTGTGTTTTTCTTCATATTTATTTATTTTCAGCGGCTCGTTTCCGTGTCAGCGTTTTATCTGTGAAGGAGTGTCGCCCTGAGCCGACCTGTCACAGGAAGAATAATATCAACATCCTGCTGACTTGTAGCTGCTCTGCCAGCCAGGCATTTTCACTTTCACCGGGAGGGCAGTCATCCATCTTCATTTGGAATCACACTCGCCGCTCTAAATGAAGAAGATGAGCGTCAGATGCAAAACATTTAGAGGTCAGAGGCCTTCGGGGCGTCCCATGTGTCACACTGACACACAGCAGTAAACACATAAGCAAATACATTACACTTTTCATTCAGATTACACACTCTGATTTGCAATTAAGACTCCTATTTTCAATGTATATGTTTTACCTTTGCTATGTTGAACTAGGGGGCCACACAGTGTCTGAATGGTTAGCATGGTGGCCTCACAGTCAGGAGATCAGGGTTTGAATCTCCGTCGCGCATCTCTGTGTGGAGTTTGCATGTTCTCCCCGTGTGTGCGTGGGTTTTCTCCGGGTACTCCGGTTTCCTCCCACATTCCAAAAACATGCATGTTGTGTTAATTGGTGACTCTAAATTGTCCGTCGGTGTGAATGTTTGTTTGTCTGCTCTGTGATTGACTGGTGACCAGTCCAGGGTGTACCCCGCCTCCCGCCCGAACTCAGCTGTGATAGGCTCCAGCATACCCGCGACCCTAATGAGGATAAGCGGTATAGAAAATGAATGAATGAATGTTGAACAAGATGCACAGCATGCTCTGACACACAATAAAAATTTGTGTGTTTTCATCAATTTTGTCGCAATACAAAGTGAATGGTCAGCAAAACACACCAATAAAGAATAATTTCAGCACCAGTGTGCCAAGCTTCCCTTCAGGTATTAAACCCCCAGAGTTTAGCTGATCAGCAGTGTTGTCTTTTTTATTCAAGTATAGTGCGCCATCTACTGGCAAAAATCGGCTTTACCTTGCAGCAGCAATGGAACTCAACCATCAGAATATTTCATAGCAATAACGCCCAAACGTGTGTTTTAATTCAGTTTAGAGAAATAAAGGGAAACCAAACACAACCATTGCTGAAAGGGTCCACATTGAAGTCATCTTGATGTTGTTTGGTCTGATTTAATATGCACGTTGAAGATGGATTAGATCAGGGGTGTCAATTATCGAGGGCCACATCACAGTTTTGGCTACCCTCAGAGGGCCAATAATAACAGCGAATTGACTGTAAATATATATGAATGTGTAATTGCCCTACGATATACAATTTCCCATGCCTTTTTTATTTTTTACATTATATTTGATGCTATTTTACCGATATGGAAGATACTTTGCTTTGATTTCATGTGTATATCCTAATGTTTATGATTTATGCATGGAATATGTTGTTGCATGATGAGATAATGTTAACGTTTAGAATATGTGCGGCTGCATGCAGTACAACTTTTCTGTCAAAAATGAAAGAACAAAATACATTTAGCAAGCAAGATGAGGTGATTTATTGAAGCACATTTTTGCAGGCTTTCACGGGCCACGTTAATTGATACGGCGGGCCAGATCTGGTCCCCGGGCCTTGAGTTTGACACCTGTGGACTAGATGGATGTTGTGAAGGGCATGTTATGTGAAGAAAGTGGATATCTGTGCTCATTCATGATGGCAGTGACTTATGATTCTCGGATATTTACTAAAATGAAATCCTTATCCAGGGTCTTAACAATAGTGCCCCATCCAGCTAATATCCTTTCTGATATCTTGGATATCTCAGGTAATGCAAGATAGGGAATCAGCACCTCAGCAAGGCCTGAGTATAACATCAGGAGACTGATTTATGATCATGTGGATGTGTAATTATTATTTTGTCATAACCACAACCTCGGGTTTTTGTGGCATAACAAATGAAAAGGCTTTCATGTGGATAAGCATTGTCAAATGCTGGTTTGTGAGAGCAATTAGTTTTGACATCAACCTTACCTCCTGTCATCAAAAACATCAGCTTTAAATAGCAAGGTACTTCCGGGTTTACTGTCGTGACGTAAGACGTTACACACGTTCAGGCAAGTGATGGAAATTTCGACTCTTTTTAGAGAACTAGTTCTTTTGGTTCGACCCACTTTCGGCTCCCGAGTGGCTCCCCAGATTACTTGGTTGTCTTAATTTAACGTATTACCAGATTATGTGTGTTGTGTAAAATGAATTACTAATGTAAAAAACACACAATATCAAATGTTTATTATTAAAAATGTATTTAAACAGCTAAAAATATATATATTCAAATATTTTCTTTTGAAATACAAAAACAAACCCGCCTTGACTAATGGATCAAGTGCCAAAATTAGAAGGAAATATAAAGAGAACCAATAATACAAAAATATAAAAATGTAGTCATATTCTTTTTCTATTCTGTCATTGCTTTTTCTGTGTTGTCTTTGTTTTTTCTATTTAGTGGTTCATTTTCCTGTTTTGTCTTTTCCATTTGCTTTTTCTTATTGCATTTACCGGATGGCTCAAGCTGGCAGTCAAAAGCAAAGGCAACACAAGGGCCTTCTGCTTGAGCAGTGGTCAGCAACCCGCGGCTCTGGACCCGCATGCGGCACTTCAGCTTCCCTGTTGTGGCTTCCTTTGCTAAGTGCGGTGATTTTTTTTTTATTTTTAATTTTGGGTAAGGTGCATTTTCAAAAAAAATATGAAATATCTGACTCTTCTGACTGCTGATTGGATGAGCATGGGAGAGGGAGATAGGCTAGTGTCTCACTGCTACACAAAAAAAGTCTGAAACAAGTTACAGCACAGTAAAATATAATAACAATGTAATTAACGGGAGCATAGCAGTATGTTTTATAACGAGAAGTCCGCTGTAGCTATGTGTAGCTCGTGACACGCTAATTTCAGAGGTGGTGACTCCAGCAGAGGCAGGTTATGTGCAGCGGCAGTTGACTGTCTGTGCACTCACCGCTCATAACAAATATGTGCTTTTACTTTTATGTATGCAAAAACACCTTGGTAGTTAGTTTGATGTTGGACAATGGATATTCAGCTCCGTAGCTACAGCGGTAGTCCCCACTCTTATCAGGACAGCTCTCTCATGGTGAGAAAAATCTCCTGTTCCCAGCAACGCCTGAAAAAGTCTTCACATTTTTCTGTAGTCCTTTTGAGAAAATAAGGTTTGGAAAGTCTCCAGATTTAGCAGGAAAATCGCCAAGTTGGCAACATCGGGCGGTACATGAGATGGGAAGCCTTTCACAGTTAGAGAATACAAGAATCATAAAAATATCAGAGCATAAATTGCCCTAATTAAATACATTAACAGGAAATTATTCATTCATTCATTCATTCATTTTCTATACCGCTTATCCTCATTAGGGTCGCGGGGATGCTGGAGCCTATCTCAGCGGATTTTGGGCGAGAGGCGGGGTACTCCCTGGACTGGTCTCCAGTCAATCTCAGGGCACATATAGACAAACAAACATTCACACTCACATTCATACCTATGGACAATTTAGAGTCACCAATTATTCGGATAATAAAAGAATGTCTCTCTTTGCAAAGACAGTCAAGAACAGGATACAAAAAATAGTTATTGATGACAGTTCAGTGCACGAATGAACGGTATTGAGCAATGCTGATATGCAGATTTATGAACTCTGATTGGCTTTTTTATCTTAAAGTTGGCTAAAAAAAATTTTTTTTTTAGACAAATCAGTTCAGTGTTTAAATTAGCTCAGAGCAGGTCTACACGTGTAGCCGCACTTTTTGTATGTTGAATTTTGTGGGTAACATTACAAAAGATTACAATTTTTAAAAGTTTATACGTTCTGTAATGTTTTGCGGCTCCCAAACATTTTTTTTACTGGAAGAGGAGACAAAATGGCTGTTTTGATGTTAAAGGTTGCCGACCCCTGTGCTAAAGAGACGAGTCTGATCCAGGCTGTTAGTGCTTCTCTCAGCAGCTTCGATATGGACTCCATCGTGTAAGACCTTCATGCAAAGTATGTGCATGGCGGCGTGTAGCGACGTTACTTCCTGTGCATCACCCGTACTACTATTAAGAGCTACATTTAAACATTGCTACTACATAGTCACTGCAAGCACGAATCGTGTGATCAGGTACGGACTAGTCACCCGCCCACAGCCTTGGTCCTTGTATTACACATTTCCGTTTAATATTAATTGTAATCCATTTAATATATAAATATATAATATTATATCAGGCATATTGTTTTAATTTTGGCACTACTGTGATTCCATAATGACATTCACCAGAACAGAAAAAAGGAATAAAGTAATCGGTTCTCAATTTGGCTCCCAACGACCTGAGTCGGATCCTGTCGTTTATTTCAGAGAGCCAGCTTTCAGTGCCGATTCGTTTGCGACCGACACATCACTATTTCAGACGGTTCCATTTTCAACGTGGGGTTACACCTTTCCCCACTTTCCAAAAAAAGTGTGGATGCATTTCGAAATCTAACACGGTTATCTAAAGTTTTTTTTATAAGGGCGCAGCAAAAACATCGTATTTGTGGTCGCTACTTACTGAGCGAGCTACTTCCGGGTTCCGGTGACGAAACGCGCCAAGTGTAGCGACTCAAGCGTCGACTCAAAAGGCGTCAACTAACTCACCTTTCCACTCTTTTCATTGATGTTTCCACAAAGTTTCACTGGAACCTGGTAAATCGTTTTTATGTAGTCTCACCAGTTTACCTCACCAACAACCAAACATTGCGATTATGGCATAAGCTATTGTTTTCGTTATCTTTCCACACCTGGGGCGGATTGAGCCTGGAGTTTTTTGTTGGGTTTTTTTTTTTGTGTGCAGAGAATAAAATAGACTGCTGCCAGGAGGGGATTGCCCTATGCTACACGCCAAAAACGATATGACAAGCATTTGCGGGATTCTCCCCTTGTGGCTTGTCTTTGTCCTTTTCATTAGCGATCCGATATTCTGCTTTAATTTGACATTTGATTGACACGAAGCAGAAAAGCCGCTTTTCAGTTTTTCAGCCATATAAAAAAAATTTTAAGGGCTCATCAAAAACATCGTATTTGTGGTCGCTACTTACTGAGCAAGCTACTTCTGGGTTCCGGTGAAGAAACGCGCCAAGTGTAGCGACTCAAGCGTCGACTCAAAACGCTTTCCACACTTTTCATTGACGTTTCCACAAAGTTTCACTGGAACCTGGTAAATCGTTTTTATGTAGTCTCACCAATTTACCTCACCAGCAACCAAACATTGTATTGTGTGTGTGTATATATATATATATATACATATATATAATACGTACAATCTGTTCAGTCTGACATATTATTAATGTTAAGCAACATTAACAGCCAGGAAACAGAATCCACACTTCAAAGACTCCAGTCAAGCAAATCAGTGAATGAATTTGCATTTTCTTCCATATTTGATGTTTTATCTGTGTGGAGGACCAGTCAAAGCTAAAAGTGTGTCACTGCAAGCCCGAGGGCCTCCCTCGGAGCATCTTTAGACCCCAGTCTGCGTGAAATAAAACTACTGAGATCGTATAAAAGAGGCATTTGCATCACTTGTGTGCTTGCCTGTAGTAATGCTGCTGCAAAAAAATGGCACCAAAAATGTGCCCACTATTAAAGTCATCATCATCATGAGCTGCAAGAATAATCTCTTCTCTCCCGGGGCCCAGCCTGGCCCTGGATGATGGCGATAATAACAACAAAAATTCATATGGAGAAGCGATCTGCTGCCCCCAAGGGTTCGCATCGGGTACGCGCAGAAAAACATCGCGTGTGTCGATATTAAAACATGTGCATTTTAGTACGGAAGACAATTCGTCATGCCATTTAGGTCGTGAGAGAGATCCTTAAAACATCACCTGAGTGGAATAAGGCGAGAACTAAATCCAAGGCACACACGGTTCTTTACGCGCGGGGACGCCCACTGTGCTGCTAGCTTCAATATGATTGGCTGAGCGCTTCCTGTGCGCGCACTCTGATTGGCTGAGCGCTCCTGTCTTTGGCTATGACGTTATGCTTAGTCCTCACACATACACACAGACAGACAAGCAGAGGCGGTTGCGAGAGAAAGAAGACGTAATGGTTTGACTCTGCACTTGCCATGATTGTGACTCCCGCATTACTCTGCACATTCCTCCAACGGCGGCCGCAATGAAGGTAGGTGAGCCTCCAAGTTGGGTTTTTTCAGCTTCACACGCCGTCCTGCAGCCCATCACAGGCAATAACGTAATGTTGGATTATTGCGTTGGCACGGGGTTGTAAAAGGAGACGTCCCGTTGGCTGTTGTTGCCACTTTTCATCTCATCTACGATGGGTCATTTCGGGTCGTTTGGTGTTTTCTAAGCCCGTGCTGCATGCACGGATCGTTGCAAGAGCGAACCAGAGGGTATTTTGCAGCCTCGCAGAGTTCAGTGGACTCATAAAGGCGCTGCAGCCACCTTCCATTCATTGCCATGCTGTAATCCGCTCTAAAGAGAGAGCTGAGGCGCGCGCCCGAGGGGGAAGGGAGCGCGCATGATATTTTGGGGGACGCGAGGATCACCCTTCAGGTATAGACCGTGTGTGCGTGTGTGCGTGTGTGTGTGTGTGTGTGTGTGGCAGTGTAGTGGAGGAAGATGCAGGCTCCAGCTCACGATGAGGCAATGACGTCATAGTCTCACCACCAGTAATACATGCAAGGACAAATGTATGCTTTTGCTCCTATCTTACATGCACACGGGAATACAGTCTCAATTTAGGTTTATAAACGTTGATTCTATTCTAAATATGAGGGAATTAACATCAACACAAGAGCCGGCTGCAAAAGTATGCCTTTGCAAAGATAATAAAGCTCAGACTGGATTAGGAAAATGGTTATCTCTAATGAAATTATTCAATTTAAATTCCTGCCGTATGAGTTTCGTGGCAAATGTAAACGTAAAATAAGCACATAATCCACTATATTTTTATATTTGATAGGAAATTAATTGTTTTATGTTGTGTATTATGTATTGTATAAATGGTTACATGTGAAGCCACCTTCAATCATTAAAAAAACTACAAATAATAATGTTGGCTTAGAATTGACGCTGTCAGAGAAAGACAGATTGAACTACGCTGCATGTTGATTTATATGCTTACCGTAAACTTGCAGCATTTCTCCCATGCGGTTTCTTTCTGATCCTCTTGTGTTTATGTGATTTCAGTAATAATCATAATCAATTTTAATTTGGGGCATTTTCCTGTGCTTGTATTTTACGGTGTTTGTGTGTTTTTGGTGTGTGAACAGTCTGAAAAAAAATGCTACAGGATGCGCTTGCGACATGGCTGTAGGACCATGCAAATTAGTGTTGTATGTTTTATTATGTAAGGGATTAGTTTGTTTCAAATGAATCCTTGTGTTTAGACAAGGATTTGTATGGCTGTGTGCTGCTATAAGACAAATGTGCAGTGCACGAGATAGTGATGTGTGTCAAATCTCATGTGTGAAGTCTGAAATAAACGCAGATAAGAAAGATTTGTTCCTGCATAACTGAGAGATTTAGGCGACCTGGGGCGGATGAGCCTGGAGTTTTTTGTTGGGTCTTTTTTTGTGTGTGCAGAGAATGAAATAGACTGCTGCCAGGAGGGGATTGCCCTATGCTACATGCCAAAAACGATATGACAAGCATCGGCGGGATTCTCCCCTTGTGGCTTGTCTTTGTCCTTTTCATAAGCGATCGGATATTCTGCTTTAATTTGACATTTGATTGACGCGAAGCAGAAAAGCCGCTTTTCAGTTTTTCAGCCATATTAATCAAATTGCCGGGCTGACAGACATAATGTGCTCCTTTTGGGAAATGAAAGGTATAAGCAGCAAACACTCACGCCTGACAGTGATAACCAAAATAGTGTCACCAAATGCACCATGCATACACTTGTGTATATTCTACACAACATTCATGTAAGGAGGCAAGGAAATGATTGTTTTCACTGACATTAGTGCAGCACTGAATTTCAGCTTTGTGTTGTTTAACTTTCGAATGATATCGTCATTTTAAAGCACATAGTGGACTTTTATTTACATGAAAAGAATGGGTTAAGATGGAGCAGCACCTTGTTTCTTCATGCATATGACAAAGCAACACTTTTGTATGTCATTTAAAGATAAAGACGTTTTTATATCAATCTGTAGCACATAATGTGTCGAGTAACTCACTCGCCACTTTGGTTCCGTCTAGAGAATTGAATATGTGGTCATAAAAGAGCTATATTGATCAAATGTGTTACAATTCATGTTTATTATTAAATGATAATCAGAAATAAAGTATGACAAGTAAACAACAATATGAATGTGAATATAAAACTGTTTAATAATTCTTATTTTACAAAATAACTGAGTCATTTGCTTATTTGTTTCTTTAAGTTGTTTTGTATTTGGCAAACTCAACCAAAGTCACGTATTGCGTTACTTTAAATTGGATCATTCAATGAAGGAATGGAAAAAAAAATACAATAAAATAATGACAATGTTTTGCTATTTTTAAAGTATGCTTTATGACAAATAAATCACTATATATACAAAAGTATAATATTTTTATTTTTATCTTTTTTTTAATTCACTTGTTAATTTTTAGGGTTAGTTAATTTTAGTTGCATACTAAATGATGTGATAAAAATACTACTTGATATGAAATTATGCAACTAGAAAACAGTTTACAACTGAGGTGTCCCAACTTCATCCCAGCGGCCTTTTGCATCTTGTTTGGATTCCACCCTGGCACTGGGAGAAAAGAACTAAAAGGTGTAGTGTAACAAGAAATAGCTGAAATTCCAACAATACACATCTTTGTATATGTACCGTGTGTCAAATTCCTTGCTTGCGTTGGCATTCTTGGCCAATAAAGTGGATTCTGATTCTGGTATGCTTTGGCACCTATAAGCTGACCCAAATAAATAGAAAAAAAAATATTTCTAGCCTTTCTCATTCATTCGTTCATTCATTTCTATGCCTTTTTAAAAATACAAAAAAAACAATTTATTAATGACAGCAAGAGCTCCGTATCCTTTGATTTTTCAGCCGTTGGTGGAATAAAATTATGTACAGTACAAAATGGTGGACTTATATTTAGTTTTCATATTTAGTAATTATTTCTTTCATCTTCAAGACACAGCTGAAGTCAGCTGGGTGAGGCTCCAGCATACCCCGGCGCCCCTGGCAAATGTTCACACAAAAAATTGTAAAAAATAAAATAAAAATAAAAAAAACATTGGAAACTTACATTTATGGGCCTTCTACTCCAATATGTAACAAAGCAAAGCCTTTTTAAACTAACACTGGCATGGAAACAGCCTTAAGGCTCCAAACTCAGTGTTATCCATACCTCCACAATAAATAAGGGGGGGACGAAGGGTGCCATAGTCAGTTTTGCAAATTAGATGATGACATCAGTCGTCATCCACACACACACACACACACACACACCTGCCAAAGTTTGGGGAAACGCTGGGCCTGCAGGGTGAGACCTTCCCCTGGGCCTGTCGCCACATGTAAAGCCTTGCACCTAAGATTACATAAGACGTCCCTAAGCAGGCCGCCAAAGTCACGTCACATCGCAGGGTGTTTGTGTCCAGTCGGAGCTGCTCGGGAAGATAAGACATTTCCGGGGGCCAGTGAATTCCACTGTCTAGAGCAGGGGTCAGGAACCTTTTTAAAATTTATTTCCGTGAGAGCCATACCTTTTTTTTTAACATTGAATACAAATAAATGTGTGCATTTTTAGGAAAGACCAACAATTTTGGAATATAATAAGTCTCTCATTATAAGAAATAAAATTACCATTAATGCGACTTCTGTGCCGCATTGTTTTGCACCCGACTCCTCATTCTTCCTTTCCTTTTGCCATTTTCTTCCGCAAAAGGGTTGTCTCTTCAGAATTAGCTAGCTGACTTTTTGATTAAAGGAGTGAAGTCTGCTTCTTGACCTCTCAATGACCCGGGTAGGCTACCGCATTATCCAATAATTATTGTGTCTTACCCGGAAAATAGCTGGCAGCCAGCTGGCATTGGCTCTTGGCCACCCGCATGGCGGTAGAAAATGGATGGAAAAAATGCGTAGGAAAGTTTTCACATTTTGATAGTTATTTCTGTAATGTTTTACTTTAAAAATGTCATATTTTAAAAGAAACATGTTTGGTCATCAGGGAATCATCAAAAAAAGCCACATCTGGCTCCCGACTCATTGGTTCCCTACACCTGGTCTAGAACAAAGAGCATGTACTGCATTGTTATCATGTACTATATATGTCTGCTATTGATTTACCCCGCCTGATAGAGGGGAGGGGACTAACAGAAGACATTTTCCCTCTCCCCTTCAGCCCCCGACTCCTTCTCAGATCAGTATCCTCCCTATCCTGCCATCTTTGCTGCATGTGGTCGGCAACGACATCTGACTGACTCCTTAAGTTGAAGTTATATAATCATTAGACAAATGGTCAATGTCCTAAGGGCAGTTAGTTGCTTAGTTTTCTAGTCAATCTGACTTGTGGGGATCAAACTTTGGCCACCGTGGGGTCTAGTTTACAGATAAATAACAGCACAGGCAACATAGTAGTGGTGTATGTTTGGCAACTTTTCACTGTTTTGTCTGCAGCGGTTCTTGTTGCTAGGCAGACTTCATGGGGATTCAACTTAACTTCCCCGCACGCTGCAAAGAATGCTTAAATAATTTAAAACAAGTCGTAAAAGTACTTACAAATACTTAAATGGTGCAGTTCCTTACATGTTTAAACAGCAATCACTTGAAGCAGTAAAACGTGGAATCACAAGCGTGCCAAAATGAAAAGGAAATACGTGTGGAAGTATCAAGTCAATCAGTAATAAATTGTAAACACTCATGTTCCTTTTCCATTTTGTCTTTGCTTTTTTTGTATTGTTGTTGTTTTTACCATTTTGTCTTTGTGTTTCCTGTTAGTTTTTGTCTTTTCAATTTGTTCCATACAGCCTGGCGACTAAAAGCAAAGGCAAAAGGAGGACTGTTGAAAAAAGACAATACAGAAAAAGCAAAGACAAAATGGAAAAAGAATATGTATACTATGTTTGTATATTTTTTATTATCAATTCTCTTTATATGTCCATGATAATAGGAATCGTTACCTTTTTTCCTGGCCATTATTGTAACAAACAAACGATCCACAGGCGGGGGCCTCGTCCATGTGGGCATCATGCTGCGGGCTGCTGAACGAGGTGATGGGCACGGGCACGGTGCGGGCACAGCAGCCCGGCTTCGGGGCAGGGGCGGGGCCTTTCCGCTTTGCGCCCAGCGCCGGGTACTCCACATACCCCCCCACCAGCTCAGGGAGCGCCGGACAGCTGTGCAAGGCCTGCGGGCTGGCCTTCTCCGTCTTCAGACGCAAGGTAAAGCACGACTTTCTTAGTAAGATCCCATGCAAATGTGGAATGCACAGGAACGATGTCAGGGGGTGGCTAATATCAACAGACTCACCCGCTAATCCATCTCGGTCAATATTTTGTCCGATTTGATCAGAATGATGTAATCATTGGGGGTGGCCGTGGGGGGTCCTTTGCATGCTGCATTTAACAAAACACTTACTTGCTTACTTACTTAATGCACAACCAACATCATTAGCCTGTACAATTACAAATTCAAATCTTGTACGTTTTCAGGGTGCTGACAGTATTACATTATCCACACACTACATGGGTCACAACATTAGGGACACCTCCACCCTCCGATACAAGCGATGTGCCAACATTGTGTCCTGTTTACAAAGACAATAGTGTAGTGAAAAAAGGCACGGACTGCATCAGTCTGTATGCGTGCGACCGAGTTGCCTGCTGAACGCCTTTTCACTGTGCAGGACTACCCAACAAAGATGTAATGACTTGCACAAGAACAGTCATTTCAAAGTGGTGACGTTTTCTTTGTTGTTGTGCACATTCTACTTAATACGCAGTAAAAGCAGTAAAAGTCATGAACATTTAGTCAGTTTTGCCCTCTTTTTTTACTTGGTTTTTTTCTGGTCTAGAGTATTTTACTTTAGCCCTTTTTATTATTATCTCCTGTGCCGTCTTTCACCCGCTATAACTTTTAAAACGTCTTTACTGAGACGAGTTCTTGACAGATCGATGCATGCTTACTGGGAAGTGACATTTTTATGTTTAGATTTACGCTAACTTGTGTTTGATTTATGGTTTTAGCAGTGCCGATTGCTCTAAGACTGCAATTATTATATTTTGTGTACATTTCATTGACTAAATATGCGCTAGAATACCTTCATCTTTTGTTCAGAATCATCACTGACATGACTTTCTTCTCATTCACCACCGCGTTTTTACAGTCGGAGACTGAGCGTCTTTGAAAGTAGAAGTGGCTTCTTCCACTGTGCTAAACTGGATGGCCATTGGATAAAGGGTTTTGTCCCGCCCATCGGACGCTTAGCATCTCTGGGAGTCTATGGGGCAGTGGGCCGGCCCGGCCATATGGCTTCTGTATGATGATTGGATGATCTGTCCGAGGCGGAGTCCCTTTTTGATTGACAGTGAGATGAGCAAAGCGGCAATCTTGAAGTATAAACCTCCAAGTTTTTCATTCCGTGGTTCTGAACTAATCGTGAGGATTCACCCATCTCCAGCCACACTATTTACGTATAAATAAGGACACACACTTATGATGTCGGCCAGATACTCTATTGCATAATAGAGTACGGAATGTAGTCTCGGAATAGTAAGTGGTTGGTGCCCCATATGTCCATATTAAAACCCCACTGCCAGCAAACGTTTGGCATTTTTGGACCGTTTTGGACGGATAAAGCAGGTTGCAAAAGCAAATATGAATATTATTGTTGCCGCTTGCAGTATCAGACAGAATGTGGTTATTCCGCAGCTGGACTGCATGTTGATTGATAGTTCTGGGTCACGTCACATTAGCATTTCGGTTTATCAGTACAAACAGCAGCTGAAATGAGCCCAGCGCCACCTTGGGGGCCGCTTTTAGGGATCAAAGTTTTCATGGATTCTGTCTTATTCATGAGGAGACAGTTTAATATGCCGACACAAGCCAGACATGCAGAGATGAAGTATTCAAAGACACGCAGTACATTATGGTTATCGAAACGCTTCGAGTGGTATTAAAAGGAATGAGTGATGACGCGTCTCCATCCTTCCTCGACAGCACATCTGCTGCGACTGCAAGAAGAGCTTCTGCGCCCTGTGCTCCGTGCTGCAGGAGGACCTCCGCTGCTGCGCCACCTGCCACCTACTGCGCGGCACCGCCTTCCAGAGGCCACGCCTCATGCAGCTGAGGGTCAAGGATCTGCGGCAGTACCTGCTTCTACGCAATATCCCTACGGACACGTGCAGGGAGAAGGAGGACTTGGTGGACCTGGTGCTGTGCCATCAGGGGACGAGGGAAACTCCCAGACCTGTAGTGGAAGAGGAGGAGGAGGAGGAAGACGAAGAAGGGGATGGAGACACACATGAGGGGGAGGAGGAAGATGACACAGACAGTCTCCACTCGCACGGCGCCTCGCCCCTCTCCCCCACTCGCTCCGCCTCTGAACAGTCGGTCGTCTCCACCTCTCAGGGAGTCGTGCTCAGCCCAAGTGACAGCTCAGGGACCCCCAGCCAGGTTGGCGCACACGCACACACACTTACACCTTACTGTACTGTGCAAAATTCCATCGTTAGATGTTTTTGCTGGTAGAAGTCTAGGTGTCTAATTACCGCCGCGTCAAAACTCATGATGTTGTTTTTTTAAGATGGCAGTAGGTGCATTTGAAGTATCAAGTATCTACCTCTGCATGTGCTTTAAAACGGATGCTACTACTCGGCTGTAACTCCTGCATCTTACACTTTCAGTACTGCTGTTTACAAATATATGGCCCTTTCCATTCCATTTTCTTCTACTTATCCGGGTATGGGTCGCGGGGGCAGCAGTCTCAGTAAAGAAGTCCTGACTTCCCGGTCCCCGACCACCTCTTCCAGCTCCGCCGTGGGGACCCCAAGGCATTTTCCGGCCAGCTGTGAGACATAATCCCTCCGGCATGTCCTAGGTCTGCTCAGGGCCTTCTCCCGGCTGGGCCTGCCCGGAACACCTCACCCGGGAGACGTCCTGGAGGCATCTGGACTAGATGCCCGAGCCACCTCAACTGGATCAGCGGCTCTACCCCCCGCAGACCCGTGCATAAGGGTCCGGTGCATTGCGATTTGGGTGACGGTCGAGGGCGGGCGCCTGGGTGACCTGGTCTTTGGCGGCTAAATCTGGTTCCGTTTTTTTCAGAATTTTGTAAAATTACATTTTTGACACTTTTTTTTTTACCAGCATAGAGTGTGTGCTTTTTGGGTTGGTGAATACATTTTAGCCTTGTAATTGAGAAATGGATGTAGCCTGGCTAACTTTTCTAATGGGATGTCAGCTTCTGCACACATTGCTACAAAATCTTCAACAAACTGTCAAGTCCTTTTTGGTGGTTAAGGAAGATGTAGTCACCCATGTAATTCCAACTGCATATGTAAGGTATTTTTATGGCATGCTTATTTTGCTTACACAGTTAGATGACACTGGACAAATGCCGTTCTTATTTTGGAGGCCGGACTTGAGAATGTCAATTGACGAATGTCTGCCTGGTGCAAGAATAAACGCGTCTGCCTTTTTTCACTCAGAACCTGCACGTCGTCATCAGGCAGTGTAAAACGCTCCTTACATTAAAGCGGTAAAACACAAGGCGAGGAAATTATACTCATCCAGCGCACACACACACAGCCACATTTGCCTTTTAAAGTAAGCTGACCTCGCCAGCCTCCATTCACAGAAGTTCCGCCAACTTTCGCTGGTATTTATCACCATGTTAGTTTGGGAGGAGGCGGTTCTGTGTTTGTAATGCCATAATTGAGCCGTCCGCCAGGGAAATCATTCCTCACACGAACATTCCTTCTCTGCAGAATGACAATATTTCATTCCCATTATGTCAATTTCCGGTTTTATTGCCCAATTCCGCGATTCCATCACATTAACGTGGAAATTATAGGACCCTACAAAAAACCTATCTGCAAGCGGTGCTCATGTTGTGCAACGCACTAATAATAAATAAATGATTGTGTAGTCAAAGTTCTTATATAGAATGAGCTCAGACAACCCCTCTCTCCAATCATTGTTAGGTTAATGAATGACCCAAATATGATTAGAGAATTTCCACTAGTTTACACAAGTTATAGTTAAGTAAGATACAAAATAAAATACACACTTTTAAGAATGGCCCTTTCCCTACATTTCCTTGATCGACTTATTTTTTGAACTATTTGAAATTAGGTGGGAGAATCTTTCTCTGAATGTCCTGAGCTCCTATTTTAAAGCCAGCGACCTCCATTTTAGGACATGGGGTGATTGTTAAAGATCAATTATGCGCACCCCTGTGCAGGATTTAGGCAAAGACAATGTAAAGTAGCATAAATATGCCTCTTCAAACAAATTATTTGCATTGCTGAAGTCTGGATGTTTATTTCTTTTTACTTTTGCACAATCGACGTCATTACAATTAATAATTTACCACGTGGCGGTGTTCTTGTGGTCTCTTTGCTTATACAAACAATGATGTTAATGTTTACTCCTATATTCTATTGACTGACAAGGCTGAGAACAACAACACTGCTGTGGTAGTCATGTGACAGCTGCAAGCAGCACCATTTACTCTCTGACTCTGTGTGTGTGTGCGTGTGTGTGCGTGCGTGCGTGCGTGCGTGTGTGCGTGCGTGCAGACCAGCCAGCCATGCAGCTTAAGCCCTTTGCCTTTTTTAGGTCGCTTACATAGGCTGGGTCAGTTACGTAAGGCAGGTTGAGAACTCCCCGCAGCAACGCAGCTGACAGCAAAGGCTACTTCCTGTGTGCATGCTGTCATTTGACCCTCGCGTGTAGCTAAATAATAGATAGAGTAATATCAGTAATGATAATTTAGTAATAAGAAAAGAGAAGCATCACATTGTTCATGTGCATTGTGCTACTTGTTGTTTGGCACACAATCATACCAGTGTGTTGTTTTTTTTTACTTTCAATTCTTGTGCTCTAAACAATGTTAACACAGGTCGCTTATTAAGAGGACAACAAGAAAAAGAAGAGAATAATTCACTTTAGGTAAAAATATTGTTTTCATATACCTCTTAATCCAGAGGTCTCCAAAGTGTGCCCGGGGGCCATTTGTGGCCCGTGGCCCCTTTTTTTCTTATTGACTTGTGGCACATTGTAAAAAAATAATTTAGCAGACATTTTTTTTCAAAAACAGCAAAAATGGAAACAAATCAGCAGGAAGAGAAAAAAGTAATCTAATGATTAAAAGTTGTAACATTAGAATAACATTGTAATATTATGAAGATTTTGTTTTAGTATTAGTCATTGTAGTAGCATAAAGTTGAAAAATTAAAGAATATATACAGTATACAGTCATAATATGAGAAGCAAACAAAATAAAATTTGAATTTTTTGGAAAAGTTAGGTTGCTGAAAAAGTTATAATGTTATGAGAATAAAGTAAAAAAAAATATTATGGGAATAAAGTCATAATATTACGAGAAGAACATTTACACAAAGAAAGTTCAAATATTTGGAAAAGTAAAAATTAAAATAAAAGTAGCCTTATCTCAGGTTTCTGTCATGTGTTTGAGCAGGAAATGTGCAGATGTTTAAAATTACTGTGATCATGCAGAAAATACATTTCTAACAGTTCAAGGGTCGAATGATCATATTTATTTCATGTGATCATTATTTTACGTTCATTACGTTTTTTATTTTTGTCGTATGTGCTCTGTAGTACACGCAAAAATGCAAAGACTCAAGAAAAGTGGACATCATTTGGTTGTGCAGATGTACCTAATATATTTCGGAAGTGAAAACCAACGTATTTAGAAAGAAAAAATATCATCTTGGACAATTCACCATGTGAGCTTTTCTGCACTTTCACACAGCATGATTGGAACAACGTTATGAGGAGGAACAACAACAGCTTGGGCTCTTTGCTGCTCATGTTTTTGTTTGAGCGAGCGGGTGATGTCTGGGAGAGGACCCCCGTCTCACACCGCGACGCCAGTGAATGCATTATTAACACATTGCAGGAAGGAGGAGGAGGAATGTGCTGAGAGACCCTGATAGATTGCACACACACACGCTCACACACACACTTTATTTCACATCATTTTTAATCAAGCTTTTCAACAATAAACCTTCCATTACTCGCTCATTTAGTCTTTCAACCTTGAAAGAGATTCATTATCAAGCACAAGTCATGGACTGGGAATGTTTTTCTTGAACGAACTGAGCCAAGGTAAAATCCGTTGGAGTCAAGCATGAATTCCGTCAGGCTGAATACACTGAAACGTTTTTCTTGGCTGGATCACGTAGACATAAACGGTCTTTTGCAAGGGTGTCTAAACTTTTTCCAGCAAGGGCCACCTAGAGAAAAAAGAAAGCATGCAATGGACACGTCCATATTTTGTTAGAAGTTATTTATCCAAAAAAAAAGTGCATCTCAGCTTTGTGATAGACTGTAGTAGTCTGACCCTATGACTTCAGCGTTAACAGAATCACAAATTGGCCAGTAAAAACGGAATGTACTGTAATTGCGAGAAGGAACATTTGTGTGGGGAAATATTTCCCCAGCGGACCGCTCATTCATAGCGGCAATTCCTCAAACCCGAACAAGCAGAGCCCCCATTTTTGAAGCAAGTCAGCAAAAACACTCTTCACCAGGTGGCTGGTGTAAAAGTTAGAAAAATATTGGGCAAAATTGTCCAATGATGTATTGCATCAATAAATGTAAGGATTTTTGCATGTATTTAACACTTACTTCATTCACTAACACAAGTAAATATCCAATCCATGGTGATAAGTGTAAAACGAAAAATACAGAATAAAAAAAATTTAACAGAAATTTGGGAAAAAATAAACTGATTTCAACTGTAGGCAAAAAAGCCTACTTACTTTGTTGTGATTTTTCCTAATATTTTGACTATTTTCATAAATCTTTTTTTCTTTTTTGTAACATTATTTTTCTTTCCATAATATTTTTGCTTTAGTTCCATTAAAATTTTACAATTTCCCCCAACCCAATTTTCCATAAATGATCTTTTTTCATTTCTCATAATGAAAGTAAAAGTGAAATGTAAAGTGAGTTTTTTTTTCTTAAAATGTTCAAACCTGTCCTACTTAAAGGACTTTTTTTAACTTTTGACTTTATTCTCATAAAATGATGTTTTTCATCATGATATTTTTATTATAACATTTTTCTTGTAAATTTTCATTTTGTAACTGACTTTTTTCCCAAAATATTTTGACTATTTGTGTAATATTAGTACTTTTTGTTTCTCTTAATATTATACCTAAAAATAAGATATTTTTGTTTAATATTTCAACTTTATGCTACTAAAATG